>JAUIMM010001913.1:0-600000 GCA_031769625.1 Taudactylus pleione | reverse complement strand
GGTTGGGGAACAGCACAATACACACTGACCACAGGCAGCACAGGCTCTGGAAGTAGTAACTCAGTGTGAGGACACTATAACAGTAGGTAGAGGAACAGTACAATACACCCTGATCACAGGCAGCACAGGCTCTGGTAGTAGTAACTCAGTGTGAGGACACTATAACAGTAGGTAGAGGAACAGCACAATACACACTGACCACAGGCAGCACAGGCTCTGGTAGTAGTAACCGTCAGTGTGAGGACACTATAACAGTAGGTTGGGGAACAGTACAATACACACTGATCACAGGCAGCACAGGCTCTGGTAGTAGTAACTCAGTGTGTGGACACTATAACAGTAGGTTGGGGAACAGCACAATACACACTGACCACAGGCAGCACAGGCTCTGGAAGTAGTAACTCAGTGTGAGGACACAATAACAGTAGGTAGAGGAACAGCACAATACACACTGATCACAGGCAGCACAGGTTCTGGTAGTAGTAACTGTCAGTGTGAGGACACTATAACAGTAGGTGAGGGGACAGCACAATACACACTGATCACAGGCAGCACAGGTTCTGGTAGTAGTAACTGTCAGTGTGAGGACACAATAACAGTAGGTTGGGGAACAGCACAATACACACTGGTCACAGGCAGCACAGGCTCTGGAAGTAGCAACTCAGTGTGAGGACACTATAACAGTAGGTTGGGGAACAGCACAATACACACTGATCA
Organism: Taudactylus pleione; assembly: GCA_031769625.1. NCBI lineage: Eukaryota > Metazoa > Chordata > Amphibia > Anura > Myobatrachidae > Taudactylus > Taudactylus pleione. The sequence continues at coordinate 599,283 of JAUIMM010001913.1, read as the reverse complement.
CAGGCAGCACAGGCTCTGGAAGTAGTAACCGTCAGTGTGAGGACACTATAACAGTAGGTTGGGGAACAGTACAATACACCCTGATCACAGGCAGCACAGGCTCTGGTAGTAGTAACTCAGTGTGAGGACACTATAACAGTAGGTTAGGGAACAGGACAATACACACTGATCACAGGCAGCACAGGCTCTGGTAGTAGTAAGTGTCAGTGTGAGGACACTATAACAGTAGGTAGAGGAACAGCACAATACACACTGACCACAGGCAGCACAGGCTCTGGTAGTAGTAACCGTCAGTGTGAGGACACTATAACAGTAGGTTGGGGAACAGTACAATACACACTGATCACAGGCAGCACAGGCTCTGGTAGTAGTAACTCAGTGTGAGGACACTATAACAGTAGGTTAGGGAACAGGACAATACACACTGATCACAGGCAGCACAGGCTCTGGAAGTAGTAACTCAGTGTGAGCACACTATAACAGTAGGTAGAGGAACAGCACAATACACACTGAACACAGGCAGCACAGGCTCTGGTAGTAGTAACTGTCAGTGTGTGGACACTATAACAGTAGGTTGGGGAACAGCACAATACACACTGACCACAGGCAGCACAGGCTCTGGAAGTAGTAACTCAGTGTGAGGACACTATAACAGTAGGTAGAGGAACAGCACAATACACACTGATCACAGGCTGCACAGGTTCTGGTAGTAGTAACTGTCAGTGTGAGGACACTATAACAGAAGGTGAGGGGACAGCACAATACACACTGATCACAGGCTGCACAGGTTCTGGTAGTAGTAACTGTCAGTGTAAGGACACAATAACAGTAGGTTGGGGAACAGCACAATACACACTGGTCACAGGCAGCACAGGCTCTGGAAGTAGCAACTCAGTGTGAGGACACTATAACAGTAGGTTGGGGAACAGCACAATACACACTGATCACAGGCAGCACAGGCTCTGGAAGTATTAACCGTCAGTGTGAGGACACTATAACAGTAGGTTGGGGAACAGTACAATACACACTGATCACAGGCAGCACAGGCTCTGGTAGTAGTAACCGTCAGTGTGAGGACACTATAACAGTAGGTTGGGGAACAGTACAATACACACTGATCACAGGCAGCACAGGCTCTGGAAGTAGTAACTCAGTGTGAGGACACTATAACAGTAGGTTAGGGAACAGGACAATACACACTGATCACAGGCAGCACAGGCTCTGGTAGTAGTAAGTGTCAGTGTGAGGACACTATAACAGTAGGTTGGGGAACAGCACAATACACACTGATCACAGGCAGCACAGGCTCTGGAAGTAGTAACCGTCAGTGTGAGGACACTATAACAGTAGGTTGGGTAACAGTACAATACACACTGATCACAGGCAGCACAGGCTCTGGTAGTAGTAACTCAGTGTGAGGACACTATAACAGTAGGTTAGGGAACAGGACAATACACACTGATCACAGGCAGCACAGGCTCTGGTAGTAGTAACCGTCAGTGTGAGGACACTATAACAGTAGGTAGAGGAACAGCACAATACACACTGACCACAGGCAGCACAGGCTCTGGTAGTAGTAACCGTCAGTGTGAGGACACTATAACAGTAGGTTCGGGAACAGTACAATACACACTGATCACAGGCAGCACAGGCTCTGGTAGTAGTAACTCAGTGTGAGGACACTATAACAGTAGGTTAGGGAACAGGACAATACACACTGATCACAGGCAGCACAGGCTCTGGTAGTAGTAACTGTCAGTGTGTGGACACTATAACAGTAGGTTGGGGAACAGCACAATACACACTGACCACAGGCAGCACAGGCTCTGGAAGTAGTAACTCAGTGTGAGGACACTATAACAGTAGGTAGAGGAACAGTACAATACACCCTGATCACAGGCAGCACAGGCTCTGGAAGTAGTAACTCAGTGTGAGGACACAATAACAGTAGGTAGAGGAACAGCACAATACACACTGATCACAGGCAGCACAGGTTCTGGTAGTAGTAACTGTCAGTGTGAGGACACTATAACAGTAGGTGAGGGGACAGCACAATACACACTGATCACAGGCAGCACAGGTTCTGGTAGTAGTAACTGTCAGTGTGAGGACACAATAACAGTAGGTTGGGGAACAGCACAATACACACTGGTCACAGGCAGCACAGGCTCTGGAAGTAGCAACTCAGTGTGAGGACACTATAACAGTAGGTTGGGGAACAGCACAATACACACTGATCACAGGCAGCACAGGCTCTGGAAGTAGTAACCGTCAGTGTGAGGACACTATAACAGTAGGTTGGGGAACAGTACAATACACCCTGATCACAGGCAGCACAGGCTCTGGTAGTAGTAACTCAGTGTGAGGACACTATAACAGTAGGTTAGGGAACAGGACAATACACACTGATCATAGGCAGCACAGGCTCTGGTAGTAGTAAGTGTCAGTGTGAGGACACTATAACAGTAGGTTGGGGAACAGCACAATACACACTGATCACAGGCAGCACAGGCTCTGGAAGTAGTAACCGTCAGTGTGAGGACACTATAACAGTAGGTTGGGGAACAGTACAATACACCCTGATCACAGGCAGCACAGGCTCTGGTAGTAGTAACTCAGTGTGAGGACACTATAACAGTAGGTTAGGGAACAGGACAATACACACTGATCACAGGCAGCACAGGCTCTGGTAGTAGTAAGTGTCAGTGTGAGGACACTATATCAGTAGGTAGAGGAACAGCACAATACACACTGACCACAGGCAGCACAGGCTCTGGTAGTAGTAACCGTCAGTGTGAGGACACTATAACAGTAGGTTGGGGAACAGTACAATACACACTGATCACAGGCAGCACAGGCTCTGGTAGTAGTAACTCAGTGTGAGGACACTATAACAGTAGGTTAGGGAACAGGACAATACACACTGATCACAGGCAGCACAGGCTCTGGAAGTAGTAACTCAGTGTGAGCACACTATAACAGTAGGTAGAGGAACAGCACAATACACACTGAACACAGGCAACACAGGTTCTGGTAGTAGTAACTGTCAGTGTGAGGACACTATAACAGTAGGTGAGGGGACAGCACAATACACACTGATCACAGGCAGCACAGGTTCTGGTAGTAGTAACTGTCAGTGTGTGGACACAATAACAGTAGGTTGGGGAACAGCACAATACACACTGGTCACAGGCAGCACAGGCTCTGGAAGTAGCAACTCAGTGTGAGGACACTATAACAGTAGGTTGGGGAACAGCACAATACACACTGATCACAGGCAGCACAGGCTCTGGAAGTAGTAACCGTCAGTGTGAGGACACTATAACAGTAGGTTGGGGAACAGCACAATACACACTGACCACAGGCAGCACAGGCTCTGGAAGTAGTAACTCAGTGTGAGGACACTATAACAGTAGGTAGAGGAACAGCACAATACACACTGATCACAGGCAGCACGGGTTCTGGTAGTAGTAACTGTCAGTGTGAGGACACTATAACAGTAGGTGAGGGGACAACACAATACACACTGATCACAGGTTCTGGTAGTATTAACTGTCAGTGTGAGGACACAATAACAGTAGGTTGGGGAACAGCACAATACACACTGGTCACAGGCAGAACAGGCTCTGGAAGTAGCAACTCTGTGTGAGGACACTATAACAGTAGGTTGGGGAACAGCACAATACACACTGATCACAGGCTCTGGAAGTAGTAACTCAGTGTGAGGACACTATAACAGTAGGTTGGGGAACAGTACAATACACCCTGATCACAGGCAGCACAGGCTCTGGTAGTAGTAACTCAGTGTGAGGACACTATAACAGTAGGTTAGGGAACAGGACAATACACACTGATCACAGGCAGCACAGGCGCTGGTAGTAGTAACTGTCAGTGTGAGGACACTATAACAGTAGGTAGAGGAACAGCACAATACACACTGACCACAGGCAGCACAGGCTCTGGTAGTAGTAACCGTCAGTGTGAGGACACTATAACAGTAGGTTGGGGAACAGTACAATACACACTGACCACAGGCAGCACAGGCTCTGGAAGTAGTAACTCAGTGTGAGGACACTATAACAGTAGGTTAGGGAACAGCACAATACACACTGACCACAGGCAGCACAGGCTCTGGAAGTAGTAACTCAGTGTGAGGACACTATAACAGTAGGTAGAGGAACAGCACAATACACACTGATCACAGGCAGCACAGGTTCTGGTAGTAGTAACTGTCAGTGTGAGGACACTATAACAGTAGGTGAGGGGACAGCACAATACACACTGATCACAGGCAGCACAGGTTCTGGTAGTAGTAACTGTCAGTGTGAGGACACAATAACAGTAGGATGGGGAACAGCACAATACACACTGGTCACAGGCAGCACAGGCTCTGGAAGTAGCAACTCAGTGTGAGGACACTATAACAGTAGGTTTGGGAACAGCACAATACTCACTGATCACAGGCAGCACAGGCTCTGGAAGTAGTAACCGTCAGTGTGAGGACACTATAACAGTAGGTTGGGGAACAGTACAATACACCCTGATCACAGGCAGCACAGGCTCTGGTAGTAGTAACTCAGTGTGAGGACACTATAACAGTAGGTTAGGGAACAGTACAATACACACTGATCACAGGCAGCACAGGCTCTGGTAGTAGTAAGTGTCAGTGTGAGGACACTATAACAGTAGGTTGGGGAACAGCACAATACACACTTATCACAGGCAGTACAGGCTCTGGAAGTAGTAACCGTCAGTGTGAGGACATTATAACAGTAGGTTGGGGAACAGTACAATACACCCTGATCACAGGCAGCACAGGCTCTGGTAGTAGTAACTCAGTGTGAGGACACTATAACAGTAGGTTAGGGAACAGGACAATACACACTGATCACAGGCAGCACAGGCTCTGGTAGTAGTAAGTGTCAGTGTGAGGACACTATAACAGTAGGTTGGGGAACAGCACAATACACACTGATCACAGGCAGTACAGGCTCTGGAAGTAGTAACCGTCAGTGTGAGGACACTATAACAGTAGGTTGGGGAGCAGTACAATACACCCTGATCACAGGCAGCACAGGCTCTGGTAGTAGTAACTCAGTGTGAGGACACTATAACAGTAGGTTAGGGAACAGGACAATACACACTGATCACAGGCAGCACAGGCTCTGGTAGTAGTAACCATCAGTGTGAGGACACTATAACAGTAGGTAGAGGAACAGCACAATACACACTGACCACAGGCAGCACAGGCTCTGGTAGTAGTAACCGTCAGTGTGAGGACACTATAACAGTAGGTTGGGGAACAGTACAATACACACTGATCACAGGCAGCACAGGCTCTGGAAGTAGTAACTCAGTGTGAGGACACTATAACAGTAGGTTAGGGAACAGGACAATACACACTGATCACAGGCAGCACAGGCTCTGGTAGTAGTAACTGTCAGTGTGTGGACACTATAACAGTAGGTTGGGGAACAGCACAATACACACTGACCACAGGCAGCACAGGCTCTGGAAGTAGTAACTCAGTGTGAGGACACTATAACAGTAGGTAGAGGAACAGCACAATACACACTGATCACAGGCTGCACAGGTTCTGGTAGTAGTAACTGTCAGTGTGAGGACACTATAACAGAAGGTGAGGGGACAGCACAATACACACTGATCACAGGCAGCACAGGTTCTGGTAGTAGTAACTGTCAGTGTAAGGACACAATAACAGTAGGTTGGGGAACAGCACAATACACACTGGTCACAGGCAGCACAGCCTCTGGAAGTAGCAACTCAGTGTGAGGACACTATAACAGTAGGTTGGGGAACAGCACAATACACACTGATCACAGGCAGCACAGGCTCTGGAAGTAGTAACCGTCAGTGTGAGGACACTATAACAGTAGGTTGGGGTACAGTACAATACACACTGATCACAGGCAGCACAGGCTCTGGTAGTAGTAACCGTCAGTGTGAGGACACTATAACAGTAGGTTGGGGAACAGTACAATACACACTGATCACAGGCAGCACAGGCTCTGGAAGTAGTAACTCAGTGTGAGGACACTATAACAGTAGGTTAGGGAACAGGACAATACACACTGATCACAGGCAGCACAGGCTCTGGTAGTAGTAACTGTCAGTGTGTGGACACTATAACAGTAGGTTGGGGAACAGCACAATACACACTGACCACAGGCAGCACAGGCTCTGGAAGTAGTAACTCAGTGTGAGGACACTATAACAGTAGGTAGAGGAACAGCACAATACACACTGATCACAGGCTGCACATGTTCTGGTAGTAGTAACTGTCAGTGTGAGGACACTATAACAGTAGGTTAGGGAACAGGACAATACACACTGATCACAGGCAGCACAGGCTCTGGTAGTAGTAACCGTCAGTGTGAGGACACTATAACAGTAGGTAGAGGAACAGCACAATACACACTGACCACAGGCAGCACAGGCTCTGGTAGTAGTAACCGTCAGTGTGAGGACACTATAACAGTAGGTTCGGGAACAGTACAATACACACTGATCACAGGCAGCACAGGCTCTGGTAGTAGTAACTCAGTGTGAGGACACTATAACAGTAGGTTAGGGAACAGGACAATACACACTGATCACAGGCAGCACAGGCTCTGGTAGTAGTAACTGTCAATGTGTGGACACTATAACAGTAGGTTGGGGAACAGCACAATACACACTGACCACAGGCAGCACAGGCTCTGGAAGTAGTAACTCAGTGTGAGGACACTATAACAGTAGGTAGAGGAACAGTACAATACACCCAGATCACAGGCAGCACAGGCTCTGGTAGTAGTAACTCAGTGTGAGGACACTATAACAGTAGGTAGAGGAACAGCACAATACACACTGACCACAGGCAGCACAGACTCTGGTAGTAGTAACCGTCAGTGTGAGGACACTATAACAGTAGGTTGGGGAACAGTACAATACACCCTGATCACAGGCAGCACAGGCTCTGGTAGTAGTAACTCAGTGTGAGGACACTATAACAGTAGGTTAGGGAACAGGACAATACACACTGATCACAGGCAGCACAGGCTCTGGTAGTAGTAAGTGTCAGTGTGAGGACACTATAACAGTAGGTTGGGGAACAGCACAATACACACTGATCACAGGCAGCACAGGCTCTGGAAGTAGTAACCGTCAGTGTGAGGACACTATAACAGTAGGTTGGGGAACAGTACAATACACCCTGATCACAGGCAGCACAGGCTCTGGTAGTAGTAACTCAGTGTGAGGACACTATAACAGTAGGTTAGGGAACAGGACAATACACACTGATCACAGGCAGCACAGGCTCTGGTAGTAGTAACCATCAGTGTGAGGACACTATAACAGTATGTAGAGGAACAGCACAATACACACTGACCACAGGCAGCACAGGCTCTGGTAGTAGTAACTCAGTGTGAGGACACTATAACAGTAGGTTAGGGAACAGGACAATACACACTGACCACAGGCAGCACAGGCTCTGGAAGTAGTAACTCAGTGTGAGGACACTATAACAGTAGGTAGAGGAACAGCACAATACACACTGATCACAGGCAGCACAGGTTCTGGTAGTAGTAACTGTCAGTGTGAGGACACTATAACAGTAGGTGAGGGGACAGCACAATACACACTGATCACAGGCAGCACAGGTTCTGGTAGTAGTAACTGTCAGTGTGAGGACACTATAACAGTAGGTGAGGGGACAGCACAATACACACTGATCACAGGCAGCACAGGTTCTGGTAGTAGTAACTGTCAGTGTGAGGACACAATAACAGTAGGTTGGGGAACAGCACAATACACACTGGTCACAGGCAGCACAGGCTCTGGAAGTAGCAACTCAGTGTGAGGACACTATAACAGTAGGTTGGGGAACAGCACAATACACACTGATCACAGGCAGCACAGGCTCTGGAAGTAGTAACCGTCAGTGTGAGGACACTATAACAGTAGGTTGGGGAACAGTACAATACACCCTGATCACAGGCAGCACAGGCTCTGGTAGTAGTAACTCAGTGTGAGGACACTATAACAGTAGGTTAGGGAACAGGACAATACACACTGATCACAGGCAGCACAGGCTCTGGTAGTAGTAAGTGTCAGTGTGAGGACACTATAACAGTAGGTTGGGGAACAGCACAATACACACTGATCACAGGCAGCACAGGCTCTGGAAGTAGTAACCGTCAGTGTGAGGACACTATAACAGTAGGTTGGGGAACAGTACAATACACCCTGATCACAGGCAGCACAGGCTCTGGTAGTAGTAACTCAGTGTGAGGACACTATAACAGTAGGTTAGGGAACAGGACAATACACACTGATCACAGGCAGCACAGGCTCTGGTAGTAGTAAGTGTCAGTGTGAGGACACTATAACAGTAGGTAGAGGAACAGCACAATACACACTGACCACAGGCAGCACAGGCTCTGGTAGTAGTAACCGTCAGTGTGAGGACACTATAACAGTAGGTTGGGGAACAGTACAATACACACTGATCACAGGCAGCACAGGCTCTGGTAGTAGTAACTCAGTGTGAGGACACTATAACAGTAGGTTAGGGAACAGGACAATACACACTGATCACAGGCTGCACAGGTTCTGGTAGTAGTAACTGTCAGTGTGAGGACACTATAACAGAAGGTGAGGGGACAGCACAATACACACTGATCACAGGCAGCACAGGTTCTGGTAGTAGTAACTGTCAGTGTAAGGACACAATAACAGTAGGTTGGGGAACAGCACAATACACACTGGTCACAGGCAGCACAGGCTCTGGAAGTAGCAACTCAGTGTGAGGACACTATAACAGTAGGTTGGGGAACAGCACAATACACACTGATCACAGGCAGCACAGGCTCTGGAAGTAGTAACCGTCAGTGTGAGGACACTATAACAGTAGGTTGGGGTACAGTACAATACACACTGATCACAGGCAGCACAGGCTCTGGTAGTAGTAACCGTCAGTGTGAGGACACTATAACAGTAGGTTGGGGAACAGTACAATACACACTGATCACAGGCAGCACAGGCTCTGGAAGTAGTAACTCAGTGTGAGGACACTATAACAGTAGGTTAGGGAACAGGACAATACACACTGATCACAGGCAGCACAGGCTCTGGTAGTAGTAACTGTCAGTGTGTGGACACTATAACAGTAGGTTGGGGAACAGCACAATACACACTGACCACAGGCAGCACAGGCTCTGGAAGTAGTAACTCAGTGTGAGGACACTATAACAGTAGGTAGAGGAACAGCACAATACACACTGATCACAGGCTGCACATGTTCTGGTAGTAGTAACTGTCAGTGTGAGGACACTATAACAGTAGGTTAGGGAACAGGACAATACACACTGATCACAGGCAGCACAGGCTCTGGTAGTAGTAACCGTCAGTGTGAGGACACTATAACAGTAGGTAGAGGAACAGCACAATACACACTGACCACAGGCAGCACAGGCTCTGGTAGTAGTAACCGTCAGTGTGAGGACACTATAACAGTAGGTTCGGGAACAGTACAATACACACTGATCACAGGCAGCACAGGCTCTGGTAGTAGTAACTCAGTGTGAGGACACTATAACAGTAGGTTAGGGAACAGGACAATACACACTGATCACAGGCAGCACAGGCTCTGGTAGTAGTAACTGTCAATGTGTGGACACTATAACAGTAGGTTGGGGAACAGCACAATACACACTGACCACAGGCAGCACAGGCTCTGGAAGTAGTAACTCAGTGTGAGGACACTATAACAGTAGGTAGAGGAACAGTACAATACACCCAGATCACAGGCAGCACAGGCTCTGGTAGTAGTAACTCAGTGTGAGGACACTATAACAGTAGGTAGAGGAACAGCACAATACACACTGACCACAGGCAGCACAGACTCTGGTAGTAGTAACCGTCAGTGTGAGGACACTATAACAGTAGGTTGGGGAACAGTACAATACACCCTGATCACAGGCAGCACAGGCTCTGGTAGTAGTAACTCAGTGTGAGGACACTATAACAGTAGGTTAGGGAACAGGACAATACACACTGATCACAGGCAGCACAGGCTCTGGTAGTAGTAAGTGTCAGTGTGAGGACACTATAACAGTAGGTTGGGGAACAGCACAATACACACTGATCACAGGCAGCACAGGCTCTGGAAGTAGTAACCGTCAGTGTGAGGACACTATAACAGTAGGTTGGGGAACAGTACAATACACCCTGATCACAGGCAGCACAGGCTCTGGTAGTAGTAACTCAGTGTGAGGACACTATAACAGTAGGTTAGGGAACAGGACAATACACACTGATCACAGGCAGCACAGGCTCTGGTAGTAGTAACCATCAGTGTGAGGACACTATAACAGTATGTAGAGGAACAGCACAATACACACTGACCACAGGCAGCACAGGCTCTGGTAGTAGTAACTCAGTGTGAGGACACTATAACAGTAGGTTAGGGAACAGGACAATACACACTGACCACAGGCAGCACAGGCTCTGGAAGTAGTAACTCAGTGTGAGGACACTATAACAGTAGGTAGAGGAACAGCACAATACACACTGATCACAGGCAGCACAGGTTCTGGTAGTAGTAACTGTCAGTGTGAGGACACTATAACAGTAGGTGAGGGGACAGCACAATACACACTGATCACAGGCAGCACAGGTTCTGGTAGTAGTAACTGTCAGTGTGAGGACACTATAACAGTAGGTGAGGGGACAGCACAATACACACTGATCACAGGCAGCACAGGTTCTGGTAGTAGTAACTGTCAGTGTGAGGACACAATAACAGTAGGTTGGGGAACAGCACAATACACACTGGTCACAGGCAGCACAGGCTCTGGAAGTAGCAACTCAGTGTGAGGACACTATAACAGTAGGTTGGGGAACAGCACAATACACACTGATCACAGGCAGCACAGGCTCTGGAAGTAGTAACCGTCAGTGTGAGGACACTATAACAGTAGGTTGGGGAACAGTACAATACACCCTGATCACAGGCAGCACAGGCTCTGGTAGTATTAACTCAGTGTGAGGACACTATAACAGTAGGTTAGGGAACAGGACAATACACACTGATCACAGGCAGCACAGGCTCTGGTAGTAGTAAGTGTCAGTGTGAGGACACTATAACAGTAGGTTGGGGAACAGCACAATACACACTGATCACAGGCAGCACAGGCTCTGGAAGTAGTAACCGTCAGTGTGAGGACACTATAACAGTAGGTTGGGGAACAGTACAATACACCCTGATCACAGGCAGCACAGGCTCTGGTAGTAGTAACTCAGTGTGAGGACACTATAACAGTAGGTTAGGGAACAGGACAATACACACTGATCACAGGCAGCACAGGCTCTGGTAGTAGTAAGTGTCAGTGTGAGGACACTATAACAGTAGGTAGAGGAACAGCACAATACACACTGACCACAGGCAGCACAGGCTCTGGTAGTAGTAACCGTCAGTGTGAGGACACTATAACAGTAGGTTGGGGAACAGTACAATACACACTGATCACAGGCAGCACAGGCTCTGGTAGTAGTAACTCAGTGTGAGGACACTATAACAGTAGGTTAGGGAACAGGACAATACACACTGATCACAGGCAGCACAGGCTCTGGAAGTAGTAACTCAGTGTGAGCACACTATAACAGTAGGTAGAGGAACAGCGCAATACACACTGAACACAGGCAACACAGGTTCTGGTAGTAGTAACTGTCAGTGTGAGGACACTATAACAGTAGGTGAGGGGACAGCACAATACACACTGATCACAGGCAGCACAGGTTCTGGTAGTAGTAACTGTCAGTGTGTGGACACAATAACAGTAGGTTGGGGAACAGCACAATACACACTGATCACAGGCAGCACAGGCTCTGGAAGTAGTAACCGTCAGTGTGAGGACACTATAACAGTAGGTTGGGGAACAGCACAATACACACTGACCACAGGCAGCACAGGCTCTGGAAGTAGTAACTCAGTGTGAGGACACTATAACAGTAGGTAGAGGAACAGCACAATACACACTGATCACAGGCAGCACAGGTTCTGGTAGTAGTAACTGTCAGTGTGAGGACACTATAACAGTAGGTGAGGGGACAACACAATACACACTGATCACAGGTTCTGGTAGTAGCAACTCAGTGTGAGGACACTATAACAGTAGGTTAGGGAACAGGACAATACACACTGATCACAGGCAGCACAGGCGCTGGTAGTAGTAACTGTCAGTGTGAGGACACTATAACAGTAGGTAGAGGAACAGCACAATACACACTGACCACAGGCAGCACAGGCTCTGGTAGTAGTAACCGTCAGTGTGAGGACACTATAACAGTAGGTTGGGGAACAGTACAATACACACTGACCACAGGCAGCACAGGCTCTGGAAGTAGTAACTCAGTGTGAGGACACTATAACAGTAGGTTAGGGAACAGCACAATACACACTGACCACAGGCAGCACAGGCTCTGGAAGTAGTAACTCAGTGTGAGGACACTATAACAGTAGGTAGAGGAACAGCACAATACACACTGATCACAGGCAGCACAGGTTCTGGTAGTAGTAACTGTCAGTGTGAGGACACTATAACAGTAGGTGAGGGGACAGCACAATACACACTGATCACAGGCAGCACAGGTTCTGGTAGTAGTAACTGTCAGTGTGAGGACACAATAACAGTAGGATGGGGAACAGCACAATACACACTGGTCACAGGCAGCACAGGCTCTGGAAGTAGCAACTCAGTGTGAGGACACTATAACAGTAGGTTTGGGAACAGCACAATACTCATTGATCACAGGCAGCACAGGCTCTGGAAGTAGTAACCGTCAGTGTGAGGACACTATAACAGTAGGTTGGGGCACAGTACAATACACCCTGATCACAGGCAGCACAGGCTCTGGTAGTAGTAACTCAGTGTGAGGACACTATAACAGTAGGTTAGGGAACAGGACAATACACACTGATCACAGGCAGCACAGGCTCTGGTAGTAGTAAGTGTCAGTGTGAGGACACTATAACAGTAGGTTGGGGAACAGCACAATACACACTGATCACAGGCAGTACAGGCTCTGGAAGTAGTAACCGTCAGTGTGAGGACACTATAACAGTAGGTTGGGGAACAGTACAATACACCCTGATCACAGGCAGCACAGGCTCTGGTAGTAGTAACTCAGTGTGAGGACACTATAACAGTAGGTTAGGGAACAGGACAATACACACTGATCACAGGCAGCACAGGCTCTGGTAGTAGTAAGTGTCAGTGTGAGGACACTATAACAGTAGGTTGGGGAACAGCACAATACACACTGATCACAGGCAGTACAGGCTCTGGAAGTAGTAACCGTCAGTGTGAGGACACTATAACAGTAGGTTGGGGAACAGTACAATACACCCTGATCACAGGCAGCACAGGCTCTGGTAGTAGTAACTCAGTGTGAGGACACTATAACAGTAGGTTAGGGAACAGGACAATACACACTGATCACAGGCAGCACAGGCTCTGGTAGTAGTAACCATCAGTGTGAGGACACTATAACAGTAGGTAGAGGAACAGCACAATACACACTGACCACAGGCAGCACAGGCTCTGGTAGTAGTAACCGTCAGTGTGAGGACACTATAACAATAGGTTGGGGAACAGTACAATACACACTGATCACAGGCAGCACAGGCTCTGGAAGTAGTAACTCAGTGTGAGGACACTATAACAGTAGGTTAGGGAACAGGACAATACACACTGATCACAGGCAGCACAGGCTCTGGTAGTAGTAACTGTCAGTGTGTGGACACTATAACAGTAGGTTGGGGAACAGCACAATACACACTGACCACAGGCAGCACAGGCTCTGGAAGTAGTAACTCAGTGTGAGGACACTATAACAGTAGGTAGAGGAACAGCACAATACACACTGATCACAGGCTGCACAGGTTCTGGTAGTAGTAACTGTCAGTGTGAGGACACTATAACAGAAGGTGAGGGGACAGCACAATACACACTGATCACAGGCTGCACAGGTTCTGGTAGTAGTAACTGTCAGTGTAAGGACACAATAACAGTAGGTTGGGGAACAGCACAATACACACTGGTCACAGGCAGCACAGGCTCTGGAAGTAGCAACTCAGTGTGAGGACACTATAACAGTAGGTTGGGGAACAGCACAATACACACTGATCACAGGCAGCACAGGCTCTGGAAGTAGTAACCGTCAGTGTGAGGACACTATAACAGTAGGTTGGGGAACAGTACAATACACACTGATCACAGGCAGCACAGGCTCTGGTAGTAGTAACCGTCAGTGTGAGGACACTATAACAGTAGGTTGGGGAACAGTACAATACACACTGATCACAGGCAGCACAGGCTCTGGAAGTAGTAACTCAGTGTGAGGACACTATAACAGTAGGTTAGGGAACAGGACAATACACACTGATCACAGGCAGCACAGGCTCTGGTAGTAGTAAGTGTCAGTGTGAGGACACTATAACAGTAGGTTGGGGAACAGCACAATACACACTGATCACAGGCAGCACAGGCTCTGGAAGTAGTAACCGTCAGTGTGAGGACACTATAACAGTAGGTTGGGTAACAGTACAATACACACTGATCACAGGCAGCACAGGCTCTGGTAGTAGTAACTCAGTGTGAGGACACTATAACAGTAGGTTAGGGAACAGGACAATACACACTGATCACAGGCAGCACAGGCTCTGGTAGTAGTAACCGTCAGTGTGAGGACACTATAACAGTAGGTAGAGGAACAGCACAATACACACTGACCACAGGCAGCACAGGCTCTGGTAGTAGTAACCGTCAGTGTGAGGACACTATAACAGTAGGTTCGGGAATAGTACAATACACACTGATCACAGGCAGCACAGGCTCTGGTAGTAGTAACTCAGTGTGAGGACACTATAACAGTAGGTTAGGGAACAGGACAATACACACTGATCACAGGCAGCACAGGCTCTGGTAGTAGTAACTGTCAGTGTGTGGACACTATAACAGTAGGTTGGGGAACAGCACAATACACACTGACCACAGGCAGCACAGGCTCTGGAAGTAGTAACTCAGTGTGAGGACACTATAACAGTAGGTAGAGGAACAGTACAATACACCCTGATCACAGGCAGCACAGGCTCTGGTAGTAGTAACTCAGTGTGAGGACACTATAACAGTAGGTAGAGGAACAGCACAATACACACTGACCACAGGCAGCACAGGCTCTGGTAGTAGTAACCGTCAGTGTGAGGACACTATAACAGTAGGTTGGGGAACAGTACAATACACACTGATCACAGGCAGCACAGGCTCTGGTAGTAGTAACTCAGTGTGTGGACACTATAACAGTAGGTTGGGGAACAGCACAATACACACTGACCACAGGCAGCACAGGCTCTGGAAATAGTAACTCAGTGTGAGGACACAATAACAGTAGGTAGAGGAACAGCACAATACACACTGATCACAGGCAGCACAGGTTCTGGTAGTAGTAACTGTCAGTGTGAGGACACTATAACAGTAGGTGAGGGGACAGCACAATACACACTGATCACAGGCAGCACAGGTTCTGGTAGTAGTAACTGTCAGTGTGAGGACACAATAACAGTAGGTTGGGGAACAGCACAATACACACTGGTCACAGGCAGCACAGGCTCTGGAAGTAGCAACTCAGTGTGAGGACACTATAACAGTAGGTTGGGGAACAGCACAATACACACTGATCACAGGCAGCACAGGCTCTGGAAGTAGTAACCGTCAGTGTGAGGACACTATAACAGTAGGTTGGGGAACAGTACAATACACCCTGATCACAGGCAGCACAGGCTCTGGTAGTAGTAACTCAGTGTGAGGACACTATAACAGTAGGTTAGGGAACAGGACAATACACACTGATCACAGGCAGCACAGGCTCTGGTAGTAGTAAGTGTCAGTGTGAGGACACTATAACAGTAGGTTGGGGAACAGCACAATACACACTGATCACAGGCAGCACAGGCTCTGGAAGTAGTAACCGTCAGTGTGAGGACACTATTACAGTAGGTTGGGGAACAGTACAATACACCCTGATCACAGGCAGCACAGGCTCTGGTAGTAGTAACTCAGTGTGAGGACACTATAACAGTAGGTTAGGGAACAGGACAATACACACTGATCACAGGCAGCACAGGCTCTGGTAGTAGTAAGTGTCAGTGTGAGGACACTATAACAGTAGGTAGAGGAACAGCACAATACACACTGACCACAGGCAGCACAGGCTCTGGTAGTAGTAACCGTCAGTGTGAGGACACTATAACAGTAGGTTGGGGAACAGTACAATACACACTGATCACAGGCAGCACAGGCTCTGGTAGTAGTAACTCAGTGTGAGGACACTATAACAGTAGGTTAGGGAACAGGACAATACACACTGATCACAGGCAGCACAGGCTCTGGAAGTAGTAACTCAGTGTGAGCACACTATAACAGTAGGTAGAGGAACAGCACAATACACACTGAACACAGGCAACACAGGTTCTGGTAGTAGTAACTGTCAGTGTGAGGACACTATAACAGTAGGTGAGGGGACAGCACAATACACACTGATCACAGGCAGCACAGGTTCTGGTAGTAGTAACTGTCAGTGTGTGGACACAATAACAGTAGGTTGGGGAACAGCACAATACACACTGGTCACAGGCAGCACAGGCTCTGGAAGTAGCAACTCAGTGTGAGGACACTATAACAGTAGGTTGGGGAACAGCACAATACACACTGATCACAGGCAGCACAGGCTCTGGAAGTAGTAACCGTCAGTGTGAGGACACTATAACAGTAGGTTGGGGAACAGCACAATACACACTGACCACAGGCAGCACAGGCTCTGGAAGTAGTAACTCAGTGTGAGGACACTATAACAGTAGGTAGAGGAACAGCACAATACACACTGATCACAGGCAGCACGGGTTCTGGTAGTAGTAACTGTCAGTGTGAGGACACTATAACAGTAGGTGAGGGGACAACACAATACACACTGATCATAGGTTCTGGTAGTATTAACTGTCAGTGTGAGGACACAATAACAGTAGGTTGGGGAACAGCACAATACACACTGGTCACAGGCAGAACAGGCTCTGGAAGTAGCAACTCAGTGTGAGGACACTATAACAGTAGGTTGGGGAACAGCACAATACACACTGATCACAGGCTCTGGAAGTAGTAACTCAGTGTGAGGACACAATAACAGTAGGTTGGGGAACAGTACAATACACCCTGATCACAGGCAGCACAGGCTCTGGTAGTAGTAACTCAGTGTGAGGACACTATAACAGTAGGTTAGGGAACAGGACAATACACACTGATCACAGGCAGCACAGGCGCTGGTAGTAGTAACTGTCAGTGTGAGGACACTATAACAGTAGGTAGAGGAACAGCACAATACACACTGACCACAGGCAGCACAGGCTCTGGTAGTAGTAACCGTCAGTGTGAGGACACTATAACAGTAGGTTGGGGAACAGTACAATACACACTGACCACAGGCAGCACAGGCTCTGGAAGTAGTAACTCAGTGTGAGGACACTATAACAGTAGGTTAGGGAACAGCACAATACACACTGACCACAGGCAGCACAGGCTCTGGAAGTAGTAACTCAGTGTGAGGACACTATAACAGTAGGTAGAGGAACAGCACAATACACACTGATCACAGGCAGCACAGGTTCTGGTAGTAGTAACTGTCAGTGTGAAGACACTATAACAGTAGGTGAGGGGACAGCACAATACTCACTGATCACAGGCAGCACAGGTTCTGGTAGTAGTAACTGTCAGTGTGAGGACACAATAACAGTAGGATGGGGAACAGCACAATACACACTGGTCACAGGCAGCACAGGCTCTGGTAGTAGTAACTCAGTGTGAGGACACTATAACAGTAGGTTAGGGAACAGGACAATACACACTGATCACAGGCAGCACAGGCTCTGGTAGTAGTAAGTGTCAGTGTGAGGACACTATAACAGTAGGTTGGGGAACAGCACAATACACACTGATCACAGGCAGTACAGGCTCTGGAAGTAGTAACCGTCAGTGTGAGGACACTATAACAGTAGGTTGGGGAACAGTACAATACACCCTGATCACAGGCAGCACATGCTCTGGTAGTAGTAACTCAGTGTGAGGACACTATAACAGTAGGTTAGGGAACAGGACAATACACACTGATCACAGGCAGCACAGGCTCTGGTAGTAGTAAGTGTCAGTGTGAGGACACTATAACAGTAGGTTGGGGAACAGCACAATACACACTGATCACAGGCAGTACAGGCTCTGGAAGTAGTAACCGTCAGTGTGAGGACACTATAACAGTAGGTTGGGGAACAGTACAATACACCCTGATCACAGGCAGCACAGGCTCTGGTAGTAGTAACTCAGTGTGAGGACACTATAACAGTAGGTTAGGGAACAGGACAATACACACTGATCACAGACAGCACAGGCTCTGGTAGTAGTAACCATCAGTGTGAGGACACTATAACAGTAGGTAGAGGAACAGCACAATACACACTGACCACAGGCAGCACAGGCTCTGGTAGTAGTAACCGTCAGTGTGAGGACACTATAACAGTAGGTTGGGGAACAGTACAATACACACTGATCACAGGCAGCACAGGCTCTGGAAGTAGTAACTCAGTGTGAGGACACTATAACAGTAGGTTAGGGAACAGGACAATACACACTGATCACAGGCAGCACAGGCTCTGGTAGTAGTAACTGTCAGTGTGTGGACACTATAACAGTAGGTTGGGGAACAGCACAATACACACTGACCACAGGCAGCACAGGCTCTGGAAGTAGTAACTCAGTGTGAGGACACTATAACAGTAGGTAGAGGAACAGCACAATACACACTGATCACAGGCTGCACAGGTTCTGGTAGTAGTAACTGTCAGTGTGAGGACACTATAACAGAAGGTGAGGGGACAGCACAATACACACTGATCACAGGCAGCACAGGTTCTGGTAGTAGTAACTGTCAGTGTAAGGACACAATAACAGTAGATTGGGGAACAGCACAATACACACTGGTCACAGGCAGCACAGGCTCTGGAAGTAGCAACTCAGTGTGAGGACACTATAACAGTAGGTTGGGGAACAGCACAATACACACTGATCACAGGCAGCACAGGCTCTGGAAGTAGTAACCGTCAGTGTGAGGACACTATAACAGTAGGTTGGGGAACAGTACAATACACACTGATCACAGGCAGCACAGGCTCTGGTAGTAGTAACCGTCAGTGTGAGGACACTATAACAGTAGGTTGGGGAACAGTACAATACACACTGATCACAGGCAGCACAGGCTCTGGAAGTAGTAACTCAGTGTGAGGACACTATAACAGTAGGTTAGGGAACAGGACAATACACACTGATCACAGGCAGCACAGGCTCTGGTAGTAGTAACTGTCAGTGTGTGGACACTATAACAGTAGGTTGGGGAACAGCACAATACACACTGACCACAGGCAGCACAGGCTCTGGAAGTAGTAACTCAGTGTGAGGACACTATAACAGTAGGTAGAGGAACAGCACAATACACACTGATCACAGGCTGCACAGGTTCTGGTAGTAGTAACTGTCAGTGTGAGGACACTATAACAGTAGGTTAGGGAACAGGACAATACACACTGATCACAGGCAGCACAGGCTCTGGTAGTAGTAACCGTCAGTGTGAGGACACTGTAACAGTAGGTAGAGGAACAGCACAATACACACTGACCACAGGCAGCACAGGCTCTGGTAGTAGTAACCGTCAGTGTGAGGACACTATAACAGTAGGTTCGGGAACAGTACAATACACACTGATCACAGGCAGCACAGGCTCTGGTAGTAGTAACTCAGTGTGAGGACACTATAACAGAAGGTTAGGGAACAGGACAATACACACTGATCACAGGCAGCACAGGCTCTGGTAGTAGTAACTGTCAGTGTGTGGACACTATAACAGTAGGTTGGGGAACAGCACAATACACACTGACCACAGGAAGCACAGGCTCTGGAAGTAGTAACTCAGTGTGAGGACACTATAACAGTAGGTAGAGGAACAGTACAATACACCCAGATCACAGGCAGCACAGGCTCTGGTAGTAGTAACTCAGTGTGAGGACACTATAACAGTAGGTAGAGGAACAGCACAATACACACTGACCACAGGCAGCACAGGCTCTGGTAGTAGTAACCGTCAGTGTGAGGACACTATAACAGTAGGTTGGGGAACAGTACAATACACACTGATCACAGGCAGCACAGGCTCTGGTAGTAGTAACTCAGTGTGTGGACACTATAACAGTAGGTTGGGGAACAGCACAATACACACTGACCACAGGCAGCACAGGCTCTGGAAGTAGTAACTCAGTGTGAGGACACAATAACAGTAGGTAGAGGAACAGCACAATACACACTGATCACAGGCAGCACAGGTTCTGGTAGTAGTAACTGTCAGTGTGAGGACACTATAACAGTAGGTGAGGGGACAGCACAATACACACTGATCACAGGCAGCACAGGTTCTGGTAGTAGTAACTGTCAGTGTGAGGACACAATAACAGTAAGTTGGGGAACAGCACAATACACACTGGTCACAGGCAGCACAGGCTCTGGAAGTAGCAACTCAGTGTGAGGACACTATAACAGTAGGTTGGGGAACAGCACAATACACACTGATCACAGGCAGCACAGGCTCTGGAAGTAGTAACCGTCAGTGTGAGGACACTATAACAGTAGGTTGGGGAACAGTACAATACACCCTGATCACAGGCAGCACAGGCTCTGGTAGTAGTAACTCAGTGTGAGGACACTATAACAGTAGGTTAGGGAACAGGACAATACACACTGATCACAGGCAGCACAGGCTCTGGTAGTAGTAAGTGTCAGTGTGAGGACACTATAACAGTAGGTTGGGGAACAGCACAATACACACTGATCACAGGCAGCACAGGCTCTGGAAGTAGTAACCGTCAGTGTGAGGACACTATAACAGTAGGTTGGGGAACAGTACAATACACCCTGATCACAGGCAGCACAGGCTCTGGTAGTAGTAACTCAGTGTGAGGACACTATAACAGTAGGTTAGGGAACAGGACAATACACACTGATCACAGGCAGCACAGGCTCTGGTAGTAGTAAGTGTCAGTGTGAGGACACTATAACAGTAGGTAGAGGAACAGCACAATACACACTGACCACAGGCAGCACAGGCTCTGGTAGTAGTAACTCAGTGTGAGGACACTATAACAGTAGGTTAGGGAACAGGACAATACACACTGATCACAAGCAGCACAGGCTCTGGAAGTAGTAACTCAGTGTGAGCACACTATAACAGTAGGTAGAGGAACAGCACAATACACACTGATTACAGGCAGCACAGGTTCTGGTAGTAGTAACTGTCAGTGTGAGGACACTATAACAGTAGGTGAGGGGACAGCACAATACACACTGATCACAGGCAGCACAGGCTCTGGTAGTAGTAACTGTCAGTGTGTGGACACTATAACAGTAGGTTGGGGAACAGCACAATACACACTGACCACAGGCAGCACAGGCTCTGGAAGTAGTAACTCAGTGTGAGGACACTATAACAGAAGGTGAGGGGACAGCACAATACACACTGATCACAGGCAGCACAGGTTCTGGTAGTAGTAACTGTCAGTGTAAGGACACAATAACAGTAGGTTGGGGAACAGCACAATACACACTGGTCACAGGCAGCACAGGCTCTGGAAGTAGCAACTCAGTGTGAGGACACTATAACAGTAGGTTGGGGAACAGCACAATACACACTGATCACAGGCAGCACAGGCTCTGGAAGTAGTAACCGTCAGTGTGAGGACACTATAACAGTAGGTTGGGGAACAGTACAATACACACTGATCACAGGCAGCACAGGCTCTGGTAGTAGTAACTCAGTGTGAGGACACTATAACAGTAGGTTAGGGAACAGGACAATACACACTGATCACAGGCAGCACAGGCTCTGGTTGTAGTAACCGTCAGTGTGAGGACACTATAACAGTAGGTAGAGGAACAGCACAATACACACTGACCACAGGCAGCACAGGCTCTGGTAGTAGTAACCGTCAGTGTGAGGACACTATAACAGTAGGTTCGGGAACAGTACAATACACACTGATCACAGGCAGCACAGGCTCTGGTAGTAGTAACTCAGTGTGAGGACACTATAACAGTAGATTGGGGAACAGCACAATACACACTGACCACAGGCAGCACAGGCTCTGGAAGTAGTAACTCAGTGTGAGGACACTATAACAGTAGGTAGAGGAACAGTACAATACACCCTGATCACAGGCAGCACAGGCTCTGGTAGTAGTAACTCAGTGTGAGGACACTATAACAGTAGGTAGAGGAACAGCACAATACACACTGACCACAGGCAGCACAGGCTCTGGTAGTAGTAACCGTCAGTGTGAGGACACTATAACAGTAGGTTGGGGAACAGCACAATACACACTGATCACAGGCAGCACAGGTTCTGGTAGTAGTAACTGTCAGTGTGAGGACACTATAACAGTAGGTGAGGGGACAGCACAATACACACTGATCACAGGCAGCACAGGTTCTGGTAGTAGTAACTGTCAGTGTGAGGACACAATAACAGTAGGTTGGGGAACAGCACAATACACACTGGTCACAGGCAGCACAGGCTCTGGAAGTAGCAACTCAGTGTGAGGACACTATAACAGTAGGTTGGGGAACAGCACAATACACACTGATCACAGGCAGCACAGGCTCTGGAAGTAGTAACCGTCAGTGTGAGGACACTATAACAGTAGGTTGGGGAACAGTACAATACACCCTGATCACAGGCAGCACAGGCTCTGGTAGTAGTAACTCAGTGTGAGGACACTATAACAGTAGGTTAGGGAACAGGACAATACACACTGATCACAGGCAGCACAGGCTCTGGTAGTAGTAAGTGTCAGTGTGAGGACACTATAACAGTAGGTTGGGGAACAGCACAATACACACTGATCACAGGCAGCACAGGCTCTGGAAGTAGTAACCGTCAGTGTGAGGACACTATAACAGTAGGTTGGGGAACAGTACAATACACCCTGATCACAGGCAGCACAGGCTCTGGTAGTAGTAACTCAGTGTGAGGACACTATAACAGTAGGTTAGGGAACAGGACAATACACACTGATCACAGGCAGCACAGGCTCTGGTAGTAGTAAGTGTCAGTGTGAGGACACTATAACAGGAGGTAGAGGAACAGCACAATACACACTGACCACAGGCAGCACAGGCTCTGGTAGTAGTAACCGTCAGTGTGAGGACACTATAACAGTAGGTGAGGGGACAGCACAATACACACTGATCACAGGTTCTGGTAGTATTAACTGTCAGTGTGAGGACACAATAAAAGTATGTTGGGGAACAGCACAATACACACTGGTCACAGGCAGAACAGGCTCTGGAAGTAGCAACTCAGTGTGAGGACACTATAACAGTAGGTTGGGGAACAGCACAATACACACTGATCACAGGCTCTGGAAGTAGTAACTCAGTGTGAGGACACTATAACAGTAGGTTGGGGAACAGTACAATACACCCTGATCACAGGCAGCACAGGCTCTGGTAGTAGTAACTCAGTGTGAGGACACTATAACAGTAGGTTAGGGAACAGGACAATACACACTGATCACAGGCAGCACAGGCGCTGGTAGTAGTAACCGTCAGTGTGAGGACACTATAACAGTAGGTAGAGGAACAGCACAATACACACTGACCACAGGCAGCACAGGCTCTGGTAGTAGTAACCGTCAGTGTGAGGACACTATAACAGTAGGTTGGGGAACAGTACAATACACACTGACCACAGGCAGCACAGGCTCTGGAAGTAGTAACTCAGTGTGAGGACACTATAACAGTAGGTTAGGGAACAGCACAATACACACTGACCACAGGCAGCTCAGGCTCTGGAAGTAGTAACTCAGTGTGAGGACACTATAACAGTAGGTAGAGGAACAGCACAATACACACTGATCACAGGCAGCACAGGTTCTGGTAGTAGTAACTGTCAGTGTGAGGACACTATAACAGTAGGTGAGGGGACAGCACAATACACACTGATCACAGGCAGCACAGGTTCTGGTAGTAGTAACTGTCAGTGTGAGGACACAATAACAGTAGGATGGGGAACAGCACAATACACACTGGTCACAGGCAGCACAGGCTCTGTAAGTAGCAACTCAGTGTGAGGACACTATAACAGTAGGTTTGGGAACAGCACAATACTCACTGATCACAGGCAGCACAGGCTCTGGAAGTAGTAACCGTCAGTGTGAGGACACTATAACAGTAGGTTGGGGAACAGTACAATACACCCTGATCACAGGCAGCACAGGCTCTGGTAGTAGTAACTCAGTGTGAGGACACTATAACAGTAGGTTAGGGAACAGGACAATACACACTGATCACAGGCAGCACAGGCTCTGGTAGTAGTAAGTGTCAGTGTGAGGACACTATAACAGTAGGTTGGGGAACAGCACAATACACACTGATCACAGGCAGTACAGGCTCTGGAAGTAGTAACCGTCAGTGTGAGGACACTATAACAGTAGGTTGGGGAACAGTACAATACACCCTGATCACAGGCAGCACAGGCTCTGGTAGTAGTAACTCAGTGTGAGGACACTATAACAGTAGGTTAGGGAACAGGACAATACACACTGATCACAGGCAGCACAGGCTCTGGTAGTAGTAAGTGTCAGTGTGAGGACACTATAACAGTAGGTTGGGGAACAGCACAATACACACTGATCACAGGCAGTACAGGCTCTGGAAGTAGTAACCGTCAGTGTGAGGACACTATAACAGTAGGTTGGGGAACAGTACAATACACCCTGATCACAGGCAGCACAGGCTCTGGTAGTAGTAACTCAGTGTGAGGACACTATAACAGTAGATTGGGGAACAGCACAATACACACTGACCACAGGCAGCACAGGCTCTGGAAGTAGTAACTCAGTGTGAGGACACTATAACAGTAGGTAGAGGAACAGTACAATACACCCTGATCACAGGCAGCACAGGCTCTGGTAGTAGTAACTCAGTGTGAGGACACTATAACAGTAGGTAGAGGAACAGCACAATACACACTGACCACAGGCAGCACAGGCTCTGGTAGTAGTAACCGTCAGTGTGAGGACACTATAACAGTAGGTTGGGGAACAGCACAATACACACTGATCACAGGCAGCACAGGTTCTGGTAGTAGTAACTGTCAGTGTGAGGACACTATAACAGTAGGTGAGGGGACAGCACAATACACACTGATCACAGGCAGCACAGGTTCTGGTAGTAGTAACTGTCAGTGTGAGGACACAATAACAGTAGGTTGGGGAACAGCACAATACACACTGGTCACAGGCAGCACAGGCTCTGGAAGTAGCAACTCAGTGTGAGGACACTATAACAGTAGGTTGGGGAACAGCACAATACACACTGATCACAGGCAGCACAGGCTCTGGAAGTAGTAACCGTCAGTGTGAGGACACTATAACAGTAGGTTGGGGAACAGTACAATACACCCTGATCACAGGCAGCACAGGCTCTGGTAGTAGTAACTCAGTGTGAGGACACTATAACAGTAGGTTAGGGAACAGGACAATACACACTGATCACAGGCAGCACAGGCTCTGGTAGTAGTAAGTGTCAGTGTGAGGACACTATAACAGTAGGTTGGGGAACAGCACAATACACACTGATCACAGGCAGCACAGGCTCTGGAAGTAGTAACCGTCAGTGTGAGGACACTATAACAGTAGGTTGGGGAACAGTACAATACACCCTGATCACAGGCAGCACAGGCTCTGGTAGTAGTAACTCAGTGTGAGGACACTATAACAGTAGGTTAGGGAACAGGACAATACACACTGATCACAGGCAGCACAGGCTCTGGTAGTAGTAAGTGTCAGTGTGAGGACACTATAACAGGAGGTAGAGGAACAGCACAATACACACTGACCACAGGCAGCACAGGCTCTGGTAGTAGTAACCGTCAGTGTGAGGACACTATAACAGTAGGTGAGGGGACAGCACAATACACACTGATCACAGGTTCTGGTAGTATTAACTGTCAGTGTGAGGACACAATAAAAGTATGTTGGGGAACAGCACAATACACACTGGTCACAGGCAGAACAGGCTCTGGAAGTAGCAACTCAGTGTGAGGACACTATAACAGTAGGTTGGGGAACAGCACAATACACACTGATCACAGGCTCTGGAAGTAGTAACTCAGTGTGAGGACACTATAACAGTAGGTTGGGGAACAGTACAATACACCCTGATCACAGGCAGCACAGGCTCTGGTAGTAGTAACTCAGTGTGAGGACACTATAACAGTAGGTTAGGGAACAGGACAATACACACTGATCACAGGCAGCACAGGCGCTGGTAGTAGTAACCGTCAGTGTGAGGACACTATAACAGTAGGTAGAGGAACAGCACAATACACACTGACCACAGGCAGCACAGGCTCTGGTAGTAGTAACCGTCAGTGTGAGGACACTATAACAGTAGGTTGGGGAACAGTACAATACACACTGACCACAGGCAGCACAGGCTCTGGAAGTAGTAACTCAGTGTGAGGACACTATAACAGTAGGTTAGGGAACAGCACAATACACACTGACCACAGGCAGCTCAGGCTCTGGAAGTAGTAACTCAGTGTGAGGACACTATAACAGTAGGTAGAGGAACAGCACAATACACACTGATCACAGGCAGCACAGGTTCTGGTAGTAGTAACTGTCAGTGTGAGGACACTATAACAGTAGGTGAGGGGACAGCACAATACACACTGATCACAGGCAGCACAGGTTCTGGTAGTAGTAACTGTCAGTGTGAGGACACAATAACAGTAGGATGGGGAACAGCACAATACACACTGGTCACAGGCAGCACAGGCTCTGTAAGTAGCAACTCAGTGTGAGGACACTATAACAGTAGGTTTGGGAACAGCACAATACTCACTGATCACAGGCAGCACAGGCTCTGGAAGTAGTAACCGTCAGTGTGAGGACACTATAACAGTAGGTTGGGGAACAGTACAATACACCCTGATCACAGGCAGCACAGGCTCTGGTAGTAGTAACTCAGTGTGAGGACACTATAACAGTAGGTTAGGGAACAGGACAATACACACTGATCACAGGCAGCACAGGCTCTGGTAGTAGTAAGTGTCAGTGTGAGGACACTATAACAGTAGGTTGGGGAACAGCACAATACACACTGATCACAGGCAGTACAGGCTCTGGAAGTAGTAACCGTCAGTGTGAGGACACTATAACAGTAGGTTGGGGAACAGTACAATACACCCTGATCACAGGCAGCACAGGCTCTGGTAGTAGTAACTCAGTGTGAGGACACTATAACAGTAGGTTAGGGAACAGGACAATACACACTGATCACAGGCAGCACAGGCTCTGGTAGTAGTAAGTGTCAGTGTGAGGACACTATAACAGTAGGTTGGGGAACAGCACAATACACACTGATCACAGGCAGTACAGGCTCTGGAAGTAGTAACCGTCAGTGTGAGGACACTATAACAGTAGGTTGGGGAACAGTACAATACACCCTGATCACAGGCAGCACAGGCTCTGGTAGTAGTAACTCAGTGTGAGGACACTATAACAGTAGGTTAGGGAACAGGACAATACACACTGATCACAGGCAGCACAGGCTCTGGTAGTAGTAACCATCAGTGTGAGGACACTATAACAGTAGGTAGAGGAACAGCACAATACACACTGACCACAGGCAGCACAGGCTCTGGTAGTAGTAACCGTCAGTGTGAGGACACTATAACAGTAGGTTGGGGAACAGTACAATACACACTGATCACAGGCAGCACAGGCTCTGGAAGTAGTAACTCAGTGTGAGGACACTATAACAGTAGGTTAGGGAACAGGACAATACACACTGATCACAGGCAGCACAGGCTCTGGTAGTAGTAACTGTCAGTGTGTGGACACTATAACAGTAGGTTGGGGAACAGCACAATACACACTGACCACAGGCAGCACAGGCTCTGGAAGTAGTAACTCAGTGTGAGGACACTATAACAGTAGGTAGAGGAACAGCACAATACACACTGATCACAGGCTGCACAGGTTCTGGTAGTAGTAACTGTCAGTGTGAGGACACTATAACAGAAGGTGAGGGGACAGCACAATACACACTGATCACAGGCAGCACAGGTTCTGGTAGTAGTAACTGTCAGTGTAAGGACACAATAACAGTAGGTTGGGGAACAGCACAATACACACTGGTCACAGGCAGCACAGGCTCTGGAAGTAGCAACTCAGTGTGAGGACACTATAACAGTAGGTTGGGGAACAGCACAATACACACTGATCACAGGCAGCACAGGCTCTGGAAGTAGTAACCGTCAGTGTGAGGACACTATAACAGTAGGTTGGGGAACAGTACAATACACACTGATCACAGGCAGCACAGGCTCTGGTAGTAGTAACTCAGTGTGAGGACACTATAACAGTAGGTTGGGGAACAGGACAATACACACTGATCACAGGCAGCACAGGCTCTGGTAGTAGTAACTGTCAGTGTGAGGACACTATAACAGTAGGTTGGGGAACAGTACAATACACACTGATCACAGGCAGCACAGGCTCTGGTAGTAGTAACCGTCAGTGTGAGGACACTATAACAGTAGGTTGGGGAACAGTACAATACACACTGATCACAGGCAGCACAGGCTCTGGAAGTAGTAACTCAGTGTGAGGACACTATAACAGTAGGTTAGGGAACAGGACAATACACACTGATCACAGGCAGCACAGGCTCTGGTAGTAGTAACTGTCAGTGTGTGGACACTATAACAGTAGGTTGGGGAACAGCACAATACACACTGACCACAGGCAGCACAGGCTCTGGAAGTAGTAACTCAGTGTGAGGACACTATAACAGTAGGTAGAGGAACAGCACAATACATACTGATCACAGGCTGCACAGGTTCTGGTAGTAGTAACTGTCAGTGTGAGGACACTATAACAGTAGGTTAGGGAACAGGACAATACACACTGATCACAGGCAGCACAGGCTCTGGTAGTAGTAACCGTCAGTGTGAGGACACTATAACAGTAGGTAGAGGAACAGCACAATACACACTGACCACAGGCAGCACAGGCTCTGGTAGTAGTAACCGTCAGTGTGAGGACACTATAACAGTAGGTTCGGGAACAGTACAATACACACTGATCACAGGCAGCACAGGCTCTGGTAGTAGTAACTCAGTGTGAGGACACTATAACAGTAGGTTAGGGAACAGGACAATACACACTGATCACAGGCAGCACAGGCTCTGGTAGTAGTAACTGTCAGTGTGTGGACACTATAACAGTAGGTTGGGGAACAGCACAATACACACTGACCACAGGCAGCACAGGCTCTGGAAGTAGTAACTCAGTGTGAGGACACTATAACAGTAGGTAGAGGAACAGTACAATACACCCAGATCACAGGCAGCACAGGCTCTGGTAGTAGTAACTCAGTGTGAGGACACTATAACAGTAGGTAGAGGAACAGCACAATACACACTGACCACAGGCAGCACAGGCTCTGGTAGTAGTAACCGTCAGTGTGAGGACACTATAACAGTAGGTTGGGGAACAGTACAATACACACTGATCACAGGCAGCACAGGCTCTGGTAGTAGTAACTCAGTGTGTGGACACTATAACAGTAGGTTGGGGAACAGCACAATACACACTGACCACAGGCAGCACAGGCTCTGGAAGTAGTAACTCAGTGTGAGGACACAATAACAGTAGGTAGAGGAACAGCACAATACACACTGATCACAGGCAGCACAGGTTCTGGTAGTAGTAACTGTCAGTGTGAGGACACTATAACAGTAGGTGAGGGGACAGCACAATACACACTGATCACAGGCAGCACAGGTTCTGGTAGTAGTAACTGTCAGTGTGAGGACACAATAACAGTAGGTTGGGGAACAGCACAATACACACTGGTCACAGGCAGCACAGGCTCTGGAAGTAGCAACTCAGTGTGAGGACACTATAACAGTAGGTTGGGGAACAGCACAATACACACTGATCACAGGCAGCACAGGCTCTGGAAGTAGTAACCGTCAGTGTGAGGACACTATAACAGTAGGTTGGGGAACAGTACAATACACCCTGATCACAGGCAGCACAGGCTCTGGTAGTAGTAACTCAGTGTGAGGACACTATAACAGTAGGTTAGGGAATAGGACAATACACACTGATCACAGGCAGCACAGGCTCTGGTAGTAGTAAGTGTCAGTGTGAGGACACTATAACAGTAGGTAGAGGAACAGCACAATACACACTGACCACAGGCAGCACAGGCTCTGGTAGTAGTAACTCAGTGTGAGGACACTATAACAGTAGGTTAGGGAACAGGACAATACACACTGATCACAAGCAGCACAGGCTCTGGAAGTAGTAACTCAGTGTGAGCACACTATAACAGTAGGTAGAGGAACAGCACAATACACACTGATTACAGGCAGCACAGGTTCTGGTAGTAGTAACTGTCAGTGTGAGGACACTATAACAGTAGGTGAGGGGACAGCACAATACACACTGATCACAGGCAGCACAGGCTCTGGTAGTAGTAACTGTCAGTGTATGGACACTATAACAGTAGGTTGGGGAACAGCACAATACACACTGACCACAGGCAGCACAGGCTCTGGAAGTAGTAACTCAGTGTGAGGACACTATAACAGTAGGTAGAGGAACAGCACAATACACACTGATCACAGGCTGCACAGGTTCTGGTAGTAGTAACTGTCAGTGTGAGGACACTATAACAGAAGGTGAGGGGACAGCACAATACACACTGATCACAGGCAGCACAGGTTCTGGTAGTAGTAACTGTCAGTGTAAGGACACAATAACAGTAGGTTGGGGAACAGCACAATACACACTGGTCACAGGCAGCACAGGCTCTGGAAGTAGCAACTCAGTGTGAGGACACTATAACAGTAGGTTGGGGAACAGCACAATACACACTGATCACAGGCAGCACAGGCTCTGGAAGTAGTAACCGTCAGTGTGAGGACACTATAACAGTAGGTTGGGGAACAGTACAATACACACTGATCACAGGCAGCACAGGCTCTGGTAGTAGTAACTCAGTGTGAGGACACTATAACAGTAGGTTAGGGAACAGGACAATACACACTGATCACAGGCAGCACAGGCTCTGGTAGTAGTAACCGTCAGTGTGAGGACACTATAACAGTAGGTAGAGGAACAGCACAATACACACTGACCACAGGCAGCACAGGCTCTGGTAGTAGTAACCGTCAGTGTGAGGACACTATAACAGTAGGTTCGGGAACAGTACAATACACACTGATCACAGGCAGCACAGGCTCTGGTAGTAGTAACTCAGTGTGAGGACACTATAACAGTAGGTAGAGGAACAGCACAATACACACTGACCACAGGCAGCACAGGCTCTGGTAGTAGTAACCGTCAGTGTGAGGACACTATAACAGTAGGTTGGGGAACAGTACAATACACACTGATCACAGGCAGCACAGGCTCTGGTAGTAGTAACTCAGTGTGTGGACACAATAACAGTAGGTAGAGGAACAGCACAATACACACTGATCACAGGCAGCACAGGTTCTGGTAGTAGTAACTGTCAGTGTGAGGACACTATAACAGTAGGTGAGGGGACAGCACAATACACACTGATCACAGGCAGCACAGGTTCTGGTAGTAGTAACTGTCAGTGTGAGGACACAATAACAGTAGGTTGGGGAACAGCACAATACACACTGGTCACAGGCAGCACAGGCTCTGGAAGTAGCAACTCAGTGTGAGGACACTATAACAGTAGGTTGGGGAACAGCACAATACACACTGATCACAGGCAGCACAGGCTCTGGAAGTAGTAACCGTCAGTGTGAGGACACTATAACAGTAGGTTGGGGAACAGTACAATACACCCTGATAACAGGCAGCACAGGCTCTGGTAGTAGTAACTCAGTGTGAGGACACTATAACAGTAGGTTAGGGAACAGGACAATACACACTGATCACAGGCAGCACAGGCTCTGGTAGTAGTAAGTGTCAGTGTGAGGACACTATAACAGTAGGTAGAGGAACAGCACAATACACACTGACCACAGGCAGCACAGGCTCTGGTAGTAGTAACCGTCAGTGTGAGGACACTATAACAGTAGGTGAGGGGACAGCACAATACACACTGATCACAGGTTCTGGTAGTATTAACTGTCAGTGTGAGGACACAATAACAGTAGGTTGGGGAACAGCACAATACACACTGGTCACAGGCAGAACAGGCTCTGGAAGTAGCAACTCAGTGTGAGGACACTATAACAGTAGGTTGGGGAACAGCACAATACACACTGATCACAGGCTCTGGAAGTAGTAACTCAGTGTGAGGACACTATAACAGTAGGTTGGGGAACAGTACAATACACACTGATCACAGGCAGCACAGGCTCTGGTAGTAGTAACTCAGTGTGAGGACACTATAACAGTAGGTTGGGGAACAGCACAATACACACTGATCACAGGCAGTACAGGCTCTGGAAGTAGTAACCGTCAGTGTGAGGACACTATAACAGTAGGTTGGGGAACAGTACAATACACCCTGATCACAGGCAGCACAGGCTCTGTTAGTAGTAACTCAGTGTGAGGACACTATAACAGTAGGTTAGGGAACAGGACAATACACACTGATCACAGGCAGCACAGGCTCTGGTAGTAGTAACCATCAGTGTGAGGACACTATAACAGTAGGTAGAGGAACAGCACAATACACACTGACCACAGGCAGCACAGGCTCTGGTAGTAGTAACCGTCAGTGTGAGGACACTATAACAGTAGGTTGGGGAACAGTACAATACACACTGATCACAGGCAGCACAGGCTCTGGAAGTAGTAACTCAGTGTGAGGACACTATAACAGTAGGTTAGGGAACAGGACAATACACACTGATCACAGGCAGCACAGGCTCTGGTAGTAGTAACTGTCAGTGTGTGGACACTATAACAGTAGGTTGGGGAACAGCACAATACACACTGACCACAGGCAGCACAGGCTCTGGAAGTAGTAACTCAGTGTGAGGACACTATAACAGTAGGTAGAGGAACAGCACAATACACACTGATCACAGGCTGCACAGGTTCTGGTAGTAGTAACTGTCAGTGTGAGGACACTATAACAGAAGGTGAGGGGACAGCACAATACACACTGATCACAGGCAGCACAGGTTCTGGTAGTAGTAACTGTCAGTGTAAGGACACAATAACAGTAGGTTGGGGAACAGCACAATACACACTGGTCACAGGCAGCACAGGCTCTGGAAGTAGCAACTCAGTGTGAGGACACTATAACAGTAGGTTGGGGAACAGCACAATACACACTGATCACAGGCAGCACAGGCTCTGGAAGTAGTAACCGTCAGTGTGAGGACACTATAACAGTAGGTTGGGGAACAGTACAATACACACTGATCACAGGCAGCACAGGCTCTGGTAGTAGTAACTCAGTGTGAGGACACTATAACAGTAGGTTAGGGAACAGGACAATACACACTGATCACAGGCAGCACAGGCTCTGGTAGTAGTAACCGTCAGTGTGAGGACACTATAACACTAGGTAGAGGGACAGCACAATACACACTGACCACAGGCAGCACAGGCTCTGGTAGTAGTAACCGTCAGTGTGAGGACACTATAACAGTAGGTTCGGGAACAGTACAATACACACTGATCACAGGCAGCACAGGCTCTGGTAGTAGTAACTCAGTGTGAGGACACTATAACAGTAGGTTAGGGAACAGGACAATACACACTGATCACAGGCAGCACAGGCTCTGGTAGTAGTAACTGTCAGTGTGTGGACACTATAACAGTAGGTTGGGGAACAGCACAATACACACTGACCACAGGCAGCACAGGCTCTGGAAGTAGTAACTCAGTGTGAGGACACTATAACAGTAGGTAGAGGAACAGTACAATACACCCTGATCACAGGCAGCACAGGCTCTGGTAGTAGTAACTCAGTGTGAGGACACTATAACAGTAGGTAGAGGAACAGCACAATACACACTGACCACAGGCAGCACAGGCTCTGGTAGTAGTAACCGTCAGTGTGAGGACACTATAACAGTAGGTTGGGGAACAGTACAATACACACTGATCACAGCCAGCACAGGCTCTGGTAGTAGTAACTCAGTGTGTGGACACTATAACAGTAGGTTGGGGAACAGCACAATACACACTGACCACAGGCAGCACAGGCTCTGGAAGTAGTAACTCAGTGTGAGGACACAATAACAGTAGGTAGAGGAACAGCACAATACACACTGATCACAGGCAGCACAGGTTCTGGTAGTAGTAACTGTCAGTGTGAGGACACTATAACAGTAGGTGAGGGGACAGCACAATACACACTGATCACAGGCAGCACAGGTTCTGGTAGTAGTAACTGTCAGTGTGAGGACACAATAACAGTAGGTTGGGGAACAGCACAATACACACTGGTCACAGGCAGCACAGGCTCTGGAAGTAGCAACTCAGTGTGAGGACACTATAACAGTAGGTTGGGGAACAGCACAATACACACTGATCACAGGCAGCACAGGCTCTGGAAGTAGTAACCGTCAGTGTGAGGACACTATAACAGTAGGTTGGGGAACAGTACAATACACCCTGATCACAGGCAGCACAGGCTCTGGTAGTAGTAACTCAGTGTGAGGACACTATAACAGTAGGTTAGGGAACAGGACAATACACACTGATCACAGGCAGCACAGGCTCTGGTAGTAGTAAGTGTCAGTGTGAGGACACTATAACAGTAGGTTGGGGAACAGCACAATACACACTGATCACAGGCAGCACAGGCTCTGGAAGTAGTAACCGTCAGTGTGAGGACACTATAACAGTAGGTTGGGGAACAGTACAATACACCCTGATCACAGGCAGCACAGGCTCTGGTAGTAGTAACTCAGTGTGAGGACACTATAACAGTAGGTTAGGGAACAGGACAATACACACTGATCACAGGCAGCACAGGCTCTGGTAGTAGTAAGTGTCAGTGTGAGGACACTATAACAGTAGGTAGAGGAACAGCACAATACACACTGACCACAGGCAGCACAGGCTCTGGTAGTAGTAACCGTCAGTGTGAGGACACTATAACAGTAGGTTGGGGAACAGTACAATACACACTGATCACAGGCAACACAGGCTCTGGTAGTAGTAACTCAGTGTGAGGACACTATAATAGTAGGTTAGGGAACAGGACAATACACACTGATCACAGGCAGCACAGGCTCTGAAAGTAGTAACTCAGTGTGAGCACACTATAACAGTAGGTAGAGGAACAGCACAATACACACTGATTACAGGCAGCACAGGTTCTGGTAGTAGTAACTGTCAGTGTGAGGACACTATAACAGTAGGTGAGGGGACAGCACAATACACACTGATCACAGGCAGCACAGGTTCTGGTAGTAGTAACTGTCAGTGTGTGGACACAATAACAGTAGGTTGGGGAACAGCACAATACACACTGGTCACAGGCAGCACAGGCTCTGGAAGTAGCAACTCAGTGTGAGGACACTATAACAGTAGGTTGGGGAACAGCACAATACACACTGATCACAGGCAGCACAGGCTCTGGAAGTAGTAACCGTCAGTGTGAGGACACTATAACAGTAGGTTGGGGAACAGCACAATACACACTGACCACAGGCAGCACAGGCTCTGGAAGTAGTAACTCAGTGTAAGGACACTATAACAGTAGGTAGAGGAACAGCACAATACACACTGATCACAGGCAGCACAGGTTCTGGTAGTAGTAACTGTCAGTGTGAGGACACTATAACAGTAGGTGAGGGGACAGCACAATACACACTGATCACAGGTTCTGGTAGTAGTAACTGTCAGTGTGAGGACACAATAACAGTAGGTTGGGGAACAGCACAATACACACTGGTCACAGGCAGCACAGGCTCTGGAAGTAGCAACTCAGTGTGAGGACACTATAACAGTAGGTTGGGGAACAGCACAATACACACTGATCACAGGCTCTGGAAGTAGTAACTCAGTGTGAGGACACTATAACAGTAGGTTGGGGAACAGTACAATACACCCTGATCACAGGCAGCACAGGCTCTGGTAGTAGTAACTCAGTGTGAGGACACTATAACAGTAGGTTAGGGAACAGGACAATACACACTGATCACAGGCAGCACAGGCTCTGGTAGTAGTAACCGTCAGTGTGAGGACACTATAACAGTAGGTAGAGGAACAGCACAATACACACTGACCACAGGCAGCACAGGCTCTGGTAGTAGTAACCGTCAGTGTGAGGACACTATAACAGTAGGTTGGGGAACAGTACAATACACCCTGATCACAGGCAGCACAGGCTCTGGTAGTAGTAACTCAGTGTGAGGACACTATAACAGTAGGTTAGGGAACAGGACAATACACACTGATCACAGGCAGCACAGGCTCTGGAAGTAGTAACTCAGTGTGAGGACACTATAACAGTAGGTAGAGGAACAGCACAATACACACTGATCACAGGCAGCACAGGCTCTGGTAGTAGTAACCGTCAGTGTGAGGACACTATAACAGTAGGTTGGGGAACAGCACAATACACACTGATCACAGGCAGCACAAGCTCTGGAAGTAGTAACCGTCAGTGTGAGGACACTATAACAGTAGGTTGGGGAACAGTACAATACACCCTGATCACAGGCAGCACAGGCTCTGGTAGTAGTAACTCAGTGTGAGGACACTATAACAGTAGGTTGGGGAACAGTACAATACACCCTGATCACAGGCAGCACAGGCTCTGGTAGTAGTAACTCAGTGTGAGGACACTATAACAG
Organism: Taudactylus pleione; assembly: GCA_031769625.1. Classification (NCBI taxonomy): domain Eukaryota; kingdom Metazoa; phylum Chordata; class Amphibia; order Anura; family Myobatrachidae; genus Taudactylus; species Taudactylus pleione. The sequence goes on along the minus strand of JAUIMM010001913.1, from coordinate 562,308 downwards.
TAGGTTAGGGAACAGGACAATACACACTGATCACAGGCAGCACAGGCTCTGGAAGTAGTAACTCAGTGTGAGGACACTATAACAGTAGGTTAGGGAACAGCATAATACACACTGATCACAGGCAGCACAGGTTCTGGTAGTAGTAACTGTCAGTGTGAGGACACAATAACAGTAGGATGGGGAACAGCACAATACACACTGGTCACAGGCAGCACAGGCTCTGGAAGTAGCAACTCAGTGTGAGGACACTATAACAGTAGGTTGGGGAACAGCACAATACTCACTGATCACAGGCAGCACAGGCTCTGGAAGTAGTAACCGTCAGTGTGAGGACACTATAACAGTAGGTTGGGGAACAGTACAATACAACCTGATCACAGGCAGCACAGGCTCTGGTAGTAGTAACTCAGTGTGAGGACACTATAACAGTAGGTTAGGGAACAGGACAATACACACTGATCACAGGCAGCACAGGCTCTGGTAGTAGTAAGTGTCAGTGTGGACACTATAACAGTAGGTTGGGGAACAGCACAATACACACTGATCACAGGCAGCACAGGCTCTGGAAGTAGTAACCGTCAGTGTGAGGACACTATAACAGTAGGTTGGGGAACAGTACAATACACCCTGATCACAGGCAGCACAGGCTCTGGTAGTAGTAACTCAGTGTGAGGACACTATAACAGTAGGTTAGGGAACAGGACAATACACACTGATCACAGGCAGCACAGGCTCTGGTAGTAGTAACTCAGTGTGAGGACACTATAACAGTAGGTAGAGGAACAGCACAATACACACTGATCACAGGCAGCACAGGTTCTGGTAGTAGTAACTGTCAGTGTGAGGACACTATAACAGTAGGTGAGGGGACAGCACAATACACACTGATCACAGGCAGCACAGGTTCTGGTAGTAGTAACTGTCAGTGTGTGGACACAATAACAGTAGGTTGGGGAACAGGACAATACACACTGGTCACAGGCAGCACAGGCTCTGGAAGTAGCAACTCAGTGTGAGGACACTATAACAGAAGGTTGGGGAAGAGCACAATACACACTGATCACAGGCAGCACAGGCTCTGGAAGTAGTAACCGTCAGTGTGAGGACACTATAACAGTAGGTTGGGGAACAGCACAATACACACTGACCACAGGCAGCACAGGCTCTGGAAGTAGTAACTCAGTGTGAGGACACTATAACAGTAGGTAGAGGAACAGCACAATACACACTGATCACAGGCAGCACAGGTTCTGGTAGTAGTAACTGTCAGTGTGAGGACACTATAACAGTAGGTGAGGGGACAGCACAATACACACTGATCACAGGCAGCACAGGTTCTGGTAGTAGTAACTGTCAGTGTGAGGACACAATAACAGAAGGTTGGGGAACAGCACAATACACACTGGTCACAGGCAGCACAGGCTCTGGAAGTAGCAACTCAGTGTGAGGACACTATAACAGTAGATTGGGGAACAGCACAATACACACTGATCACAGGCAGCACAGGCTCTGGAAGTAGTAACCGTCAGTGTGAGGACACTATAACAGTAGGTTGGGGAACAGTACAATACACCCTGATCACAGGCAGCACAGGCTCTGGTAGTAGTAACTCAGTGTGAGGACACTATAACAGTAGGTTAGGGAACAGGACAATACACACTGATCACAGGCAGCACAGGCTCTGGTAGTAGTAAGTGTCAGTGTGAGGACACTATAACAGTAGGTTGGGGAACAGCACAATACACACTGATCACAGGCAGCACAGGCTCTGGAATTAGTAACCGTCAGTGTGAGGACACTATAACAGTAGGTTGGGGAACAGTACAATACACCCTGATCACAGGCAGCACAGGCTCTGGTAGTAGTAACTCAGTGTGAGGACACTATAACAGTAGGTTAGGGAACAGGACAATACACACTGATCACAGGCAGCACAGGCTCTGGTAGTAGTAACCGTCAGTGTGAGGACACTATAACAGTAGGTAGAGGAACAACACAATACACACTGACCACAGGCAGCACAGGCTCTGGTAGTAGTAACCGTCAGTGTGAGGACACTATAACAGTAGGTTGGGGAACAGTACAATACACACTGATCACAGGCAGCACAGGCTCTGGTAGTAGTAACTCAGTGTGAGGACACTATAATAGTAGGTTAGGGAACAGGACAATACACACTGATCACAGGCAGCACAGGCTCTGGTAGTAGTAACTGTCAGTGTGTGGACACTATAACAGTAGGTTGGGGAACAGCACAATACACACTGACCACAGGCAGCACAGGCTCTGGAAGTAGTAACTCAGTGTGAGGACACTATAACAGTAGGTAGAGGAACAGCACAATACACACTGATCACAGGCAGCACAGGTTCTGGTAGTAGTAACTGTCAGTGTGAGGACACTATAACAGTAGGTGAGGGGACAGCACAATACACACTGATCACAGGCAGCACAGGTTCTGGTAGTAGTAACTGTCAGTGTGAGGACACAATAACAGTATGTTGGGGAACAGCACAATACACACTGGTCACAGGCAGCACAGGCTCTGGAAGTAGCAAGTCAGTGTGAGGACACTATAACAGTAGGTTGGGGAACAGCACAATACACACTGATCACAGGCAGCACAGGCTCTGGAAGTAGTAACCGTCAGTGTGAGGACACTATAACAGTAGGTTGGGGAACAGTACAATACACCCTGATCACAGGCAGCACAGGCTCTGGTAGTAGTAACTCAGTGTGAGGACACTATAACAGTAGGTTAGGGAACAGGACAATACACACTGATCACAGGCAGCACAGGCTCTGGTAGTAGTAAGTGTCAGTGTGAGGACACTATAACAGTAGGTAGAGGAACAGCACAATACACACTGACCACAGGCAGCACAGGCTCTGGTAGTAGTAACCGTCAGTGTGAGGACACTATAACAGTAGGTGAGGGGACAGCACAATACACACTGATCACAGGTTCTGGTAGTATTAACTGTCAGTGTGAGGACACAATAACAGTAGGTTGGGGAACAGCACAATACACACTGGTCACAGGCAGAACAGGCTCTGGAAGTAGCAACTCAGTGTGAGGACACTATAACAGTAGGTTGGGGAACAGCACAATACACACTGATCACAGGCTCTGGAAGTAGTAACTCAGTGTGAGGACACTATAACAGTAGGTTGGGGAACAGTACAATACACCCTGATCACAGGCAGCACAGGCTCTGGTAGTAGTAACTCAGTGTGAGGACACTATAACAGTAGGTTAGGGAACAGGACAATACACACTGATCACAGGCAGCACAGGCGCTGGTAGTAGTAACCGTCAGTGTGAGGACACTATAACAGTAGGTAGAGGAACACCACAATACACACTGACCACAGGCAGCACAGGCTCTGGTAGTAGTAACCGTCAGTGTGAGGACACTATAACAGTAGGTTGGGGAACAGTACAATACACACTGACCACAGGCAGCACAGGCTCTGGAAGTAGTAACTCAGTGTGAGGACACTATAACAGTAGGTTAGGGAACAGCACAATACACACTGACCACAGGCAGCACAGGCTCTGGAAGTAGTAACTCAGTGTGAGGACACTATAACAGTAGGTAGAGGAACAGCACAATACACACTGATCACAGGCAGCACAGGTTCTGGTAGTAGTAACTGTCAGTGTGAGGACACTATAACAGTAGGTGAGGGGACAGCACAATACACACTGATCACAGGCAGCACAGGTTCTGGTAGTAGTAACTGTCAGTGTGAGGACACAATAACAGTAGGATGGGGAACAGCACAATACACACTGGTCACAGGCAGCACAGGCTCTGGAAGTAGCAACTCAGTGTGAGGACACTATAACAGTAGGTTTGGGAACAGCACAATACTCACTGATCACAGGCAGCACAGGCTCTGGAAGTAGTAACCGTCAGTGTGAGGACACTATAACAGTAGGTTGGGGAACAGTACAATACACCCTGATCACAGGCAGCACAGGCTCTGGTAGTAGTAACTCAGTGTGAGGACACTATAACAGTAGGTTAGGGAACAGGACAATACACACTGATCACAGGCAGCACAGGCTCTGGTAGTAGTAAGTGTCAGTGTGAGGACACTATAACAGTAGGTTGGGGAACAGCACAATACACACTGATCACAGGCAGTACAGGCTCTGGAAGTAGTAACCGTCAGTGTGAGGACACTATAACAGTAGGTTGGCGAACAGTACAATACACCCTGATCACAGGCAGCACAGGCTCTGGTAGTAGTAACTCAGTGTGAGGACACTATAACAGTAGGTTAGGGAACAGGACAATACACACTGATCACAGGCAGCACAGGCTCTGGTAGTAGTAAGTGTCAGTGTGAGGACACTATAACAGTAGGTTGGGGAACAGCACAATACACACTGATCACAGGCAGTACAGGCTCTGGAAGTAGTAACCGTCAGTGTGAGGACACTATAACAGTAGGTTGGGGAACAGTACAATACACCCTGATCACAGGCAGCACAGGCTCTGGTAGTAGTAACTCAGTGTGAGGACACTATAACAGTAGGTTAGGGAACAGGACAATACACACTGATCACAGGCAGCACAGGCTCTGGTAGTAGTAACCATCAGTGTGAGGACACTATAACAGTAGGTAGAGGAACAGCACAATACACACTGACCACAGGCAGCACAGGCTCTGGTAGTAGTAACCGTCAGTGTGAGGACACTATAACAGTAGGTTGGGGAACAGTACAATACACACTGATCACAGGCAGCACAGGCTCTGGAAGTAGTAACTCAGTGTGAGGACACTATAACAGTAGGTTAGGGAACAGGACAATACACACTGATCACAGGCAGCACAGGCTCTGGTAGTAGTAACTGTCAGTGTGTGGACACTATAACAGTAGGTTGGGGAACAGCACAATACACACTGAACACAGGCAGCACAGGCTCTGGAAGTAGTAACTCAGTGTGAGGACACTATAACAGTAGGTAGAGGAACAGCACAATACACACTGATCACAGGCTGCACAGGTTCTGGTAGTAGTAACTGTCAGTGTGAGGACACTATAACAGAAGGTGAGGGGACAGCACAATACACACTGATCACAGGCAGCACAGGTTCTGGTAGTAGCAACTCAGTGTGAGGAAACTATAACAGTAGGTTGGGGAACAGCACAATACACACTGATCACAGGCAGCACAGGCTCTGGAAGTAGTAACCGTCAGTGTGAGGACACTATAACAGTAGGTTGGGGAACAGTACAATACACACTGATCACAGGCAGCACAGGCTCTGGTAGTAGTAACTCAGTGTGAGGACACTATAACAGTAGGTTAGGGAACAGGACAATACACACTGATCACAGGCAGCACAGGCTCTGGTAGTAGTAACCGTCAGTGTGAGGACACTATAACAGTAGGTAGAGGGACAGCACAATACACACTGACCACAGGCAGCACAGGCTCTGGTAGTAGTAACCGTCAGTGTGAGGACACTATAACAGTAGGTTCGGGAACAGTACAATACACACTGATCACAGGCAGCACAGGCTCTGGTAGTAGTAACTCAGTGTGAGGACACTATAACAGTAGGTTAGGGAACAGGACAATACACACTGATCACAGGCAGCACAGGCTCTGGTAGTAGTAACTGTCAGTGTGTGGACACTATAACAGTAGGTTGGGGAACAGCACAATACACACTGACCACAGGCAGCACAGGCTCTGGAAGTAGTAACTCAGTGTGAGGACACTATAACAGTAGGTAGAGGAACAGTACAATACACCCTGATCACAGGCAGCACAGGCTCTGGTAGTAGTAACTCAGTGTGAGGACACTATAACAGTAGGTAGAGGAACAGCACAATACACACTGACCACAGGCAGCACAGGCTCTGGTAGTAGTAACTGTCAGTGTGAGGACACTATAACAGTAGGTTGGGGAACAGTACAATACACACTGATCACAGGCAGCACAGGCTCTGGTAGTAGTAACTCAGTGTGTGGACACTATAACAGTAGGTTGGGGAACAGCACAATACACACTGACCACAGGCAGCACAGGCTCTGGAAGTAGTAACTCAGTGTGAGGACACAATAACAGTAGGTAGAGGAACAGCACAATACACACTGATCACAGGCAGCACAGGTTCTGGTAGTAGTAACTGTCAGTGTGAGGACACTATAACAGTAGGTGAGGGGACAGCACAATACACACTGATCACAGGCAGCACAGGTTCTGGTAGTAGTAACTGTCAGTGTGAGGACACAATAACAGTAGGTTGGGGAACAGCACAATACACACTGGTCACAGGCAGCACAGGCTCTGGAAGTAGCAACTCAGTGTGAGGACACTATAACAGTAGGTTGGGGAACAGCACAATACACACTGATCACAGGCAGCACAGGCTCTGGAAGTAGTAACCGTCAGTGTGAGGACACTATAACAGTAGGTTGGGGAACAGTACAATACACCCTGATCACAGGCAGCACAGGCTCTGGTAGTAGTAACTCAGTGTGAGGACACTATAACAGTAGGTTAGGGAACAGGACAATACACACTGATCACAGGCAGCACAGGCTCTGGTAGTAGTAAGTGTCAGTGTGAGGACACTATAACAGTAGGTTGGGGAACAGCACAATACACACTGATCACAGGCAGCACAGGCTCTGGAAGTAGTAACCGTCAGTGTGAGGACACTATAACAGTAGGTTGGGGAACAGTACAATACACCCTGATCACAGGCAGCACAGGCTCTGGTAGTAGTAACTCAGTGTGAGGACACTATAACAGTAGGTTAGGGAACAGGACAATACACACTGATCACAGGCAGCACAGGCTCTGGTAGTAGTAAGTGTCAGTGTGAGGACACTATAACAGTAGGTAGAGGAACAGCACAATACACACTGACCACAGGCAGCACAGGCTCTGGTAGTAGTAACCGTCAGTGTGAGGACACTATAACAGTAGGTTGGGGAACAGTACAATACACACTGATCACAGGCAGCACAGGCTCTGGTAGTAGTAACTCAGTGTGAGGACACTATAACAGTAGGTTAGGGAACAGGACAATACACACTGATCACAGGCAGCACAGGCTCTGGAAGTAGTAACTCAGTGTGAGCACACTATAACAGTAGGTAGAGGAACAGCACAATACACACTGATTACAGGCAGCACAGGTTCTGGTAGTAGTAACTGTCAGTGTGAGGACACTATAACAGTAGGTGAGGGGACAGCACAATACACACTGATCACAGGCAGCACAGGTTCTGGTAGTAGTAACTGTCAGTGTGTGGACACAATAACAGTAGGTTGGGGAACAGCACAATACACACTGGTCACAGGCAGCACAGGCTCTGGAAGTAGCAACTCAGTGTGAGGACACTATAACAGTAGGTTGGGGAACAGCACAATACACACTGATCACAGGCAGCACAGGCTCTGGAAGTAGTAACCGTCAGTGTGAGGACACTATAACAGTAGGTTGGGGAACAGCACAATACACACTGACCACAGGCAGCACAGGCTCTGGAAGTAGTAACTCAGTGTGAGGACACTATAACAGTAGGTAGAGGAACAGCACAATACACACTGATCACAGGCAGCACAGGTTCTGGTAGTAGTAACTGTCAGTGTGAGGACACTATAACAGTAGGTGAGGGGACAGCACAATACACACTGATCACAGGTTCTGGTAGTAGTAACTGTCAGTGTGAGGACACAATAACAGTAGGTTGGGGAACAGCACAATACACACTGGTCACAGGCAGCACAGGCTCTGGAAGTAGCAACTCAGTGTGAGGACACTATAACAGTAGGTTGGGGAACAGCACAATACACACTGATCACAGGCTCTGGAAGTAGTAACTCAGTGTGAGGACACTATAACAGTAGGTTGGGGAACAGTACAATACACCCTGATCACAGGCAGCACAGGCTCTGGTAGTAGTAACTCAGTGTGAGGACACTATAACAGTAGGTTAGGGAACAGGACAATACACACTGATCACAGGCAGCACAGGCTCTGGTAGTAGTAACCGTCAGTGTGAGGACACTATAACAGTAGGTAGAGGAACAGCACAATACACACTGACCACAGGCAGCACAGGCTCTGGTAGTAGTAACCGTCAGTGTGAGGACACTATAACAGTAGGTTGGGGAACAGTACAATACACCCTGATCACAGGCAGCACAGGCTCTGGTAGTAGTAACTCAGTGTGAGGACACTATAACAGTAGGTTAGGGAACAGGACAATACACACTGATCACAGGCAGCACAGGCTCTGGAAGTAGTAACTCAGTGTGAGGACACTATAACAGTAGGTAGAGGAACAGCACAATACACACTGATCACAGGCAGCACAGGCTCTGGTAGTAGTAACCGTCAGTGTGAGGACACTATAACAGTAGGTTGGGGAACAGCACAATACACACTGATCACAGGCAGCACAGGCTCTGGAAGTAGTAACCGTCAGTGTGAGGACACTATAACAGTAGGTTGGGGAACAGTACAATACACCCTGATCACAGGCAGCACAGGCTTTGGTAGTAGTAACTCAGTGTGAGGACACTATAACAGTAGGTTGGGGAACAGTACAATACACCCTGATCACAGGCAGCACAGGCTCTGGTAGTAGTAACTCAGTGTGAGGACACTATAACAGTAGGTTATGGAACAGGACAATACACACTGATCACAGGCAGCACAGGCTCTGGAAGTAGTAACTCAGTGTGAGGACACTATAACAGTAGGTTAGGGAACAGCATAATACACACTGATCACAGGCAGCACAGGTTCTGGTAGTAGTAACTGTCAGTGTGAGGACACAATAACAGTAGGATGGGGAACAGCACAATACACACTGGTCACAGGCAGCACAGGCTCTGGAAGTAGCAACTCAGTGTGAGGACACTATAACAGTAGGTTGGGGAACAGCACAATACTCACTGATCACAGGCAGCACAGGCTCTGGAAGTAGTAACCGTCAGTGTGAGGACACTATAACAGTAGGTTGGGGAACAGTACAATACACCCTGATCACAGGCAGCACAGGCTCTGGTAGTAGTAACTCAGTGTGAGGACACTATAACAGTAGGTTAGGGAACAGGACAATACACACTGATCACAGGCAGCACAGGCTCTGGTAGTAGTAAGTGTCAGTGTGGACACTATAACAGTAGGTTGGGGAACAGCACAATACACACTGATCACAGGCAGCACAGGCTCTGGAAGTAGTAACCGTCAGTGTGAGGACACTATAACAGTAGGTTAGGGAACAGGACAATACACACTGATCACAGGCAGCACAGGCTCTGGTAGTAGTAACTCAGTGTGAGGACACTATAACAGTAGGTAGAGGAACAGCACAATACACACTGATCACAGGCAGCACAGGTTCTGGTAGAAGTAACTGTCAGTGTGAGGACACTATAACAGTAGGTGAGGGGACAGCACAATACACACTGATCACAGGCAGCACAGGTTCTGGTAGTAGTAACTGTCAGTGTGTGGACACAATAACAGTAGGTTGGGGAACAGGACAATACACACTGGTCACAGGCAGCACAGGCTCTGGAAGTAGCAACTCAGTGTGAGGACACTATAACAGAAGGTTGGGGAAGAGCACAATACACACTGATCACAGGCAGCACAGGCTCTGGAAGTAGTAACCGTCAGTGTGAGGACACTATAACAGTAGGTTGGGGAACAGCACAATACACACTGACCACAGGCAGCACAGGCTCTGGAAGTAGTAACTCAGTGTGAGGACACTATAACAGTAGGTAGAGGAACAGCACAATACACACTGATCACAGGCAGCACAGGTTCTGGTAGTAGTAACTGTCAGTGTGAGGACACTATAACAGTAGGTGAGGGGACAGCACAATACACACTGATCACAGGCAGCACAGGTTCTGGTAGTAGTAACTGTCAGTGTGAGGACACAATAACAGAAGGTTGGGGAACAGCACAATACACACTGGTCACAGGCAGCACAGGCTCTGGAAGTAGCAACTCAGTGTGAGGACACTATAACAGTAGATTGGGGAACAGCACAATACACACTGATCACAGGCAGCACAGGCTCTGGAAGTAGTAACCGTCAGTGTGAGGACACTATAACAGTAGGTTGGGGAACAGTACAATACACCCTGATCACAGGCAGCACAGGCTCTGGTAGTAGTAACTCAGTGTGAGGACACTATAACAGTAGGTTAGGGAACAGGACAATACACACTGATCACAGGCAGCACAGGCTCTGGTAGTAGTAAGTGTCAGTGTGAGGACACTATAACAGTAGGTTGGGGAACAGCACAATACACACTGATCACAGGCAGCACAGGCTCTGGAAGTAGTAACCGTCAGTGTGAGGACATTATAACAGTAGGTTGGGGAACAGTACAATACACCCTGATCACAGGCAGCACAGGCTCTGGTAGTAGTAACTCAGTGTGAGGACACTATAACAGTAGGTTAGGGAACAGGACAATACACACTGATCACAGGCAGCACAGGCTCTGGTAGTAGTAAGTGTCAGTGTGAGGACACTATAACAGTAGGTAGAGGAACAGCACAATACACACTGACCACAGGCAGCACAGGCTCTGGTAGTAGTAACCGTCAGTGTGAGGACACTATAACAGTAGGTTGGGGAACAGTACAATACACACTGATCACAGGCAGCACAGGCTCTGGTAGTAGTAACTCAGTGTGAGGACACTATAACAGTAGGTTAGGGAACAGGACAATACACACTGATCACAGGCAGCACAGGCTCTGGAAGTAGTAACTCAGTGTGAGGACACTATAACAGTAGGTAGAGGAACAGCACAATACACACTGATCACAGGCAGCACAGGTTCTGGTAGTAGTAACTGTCAGTGTGAGGACACTATAACAGTAGGTGAGGGGACAGCACAATACACACTGATCACAGGCAGCACAGGTTCTGGTAGTAGTAACTGTCAGTGTGAGGACACAATAACAGTAGGTTGGGGAACAGCACAATACACACTGGTCACAGGCAGCACAGGCTCTGGAAGTAGCAACTCAGTGTGAGGACACTATAACAGTAGGTTGGGGAACAGCACAATACACACTGATCACAGGCAGCACAGGCTCTGGAAGTAGTAACCGTCATTGTGAGGACACTATAACAGTAGGTTGGGGAACAGTACAATACACCCTGATCACAGGCAGCACAGGCTCTGGTAGTAGTAACTCAGTGTGAGGACACTATAACAGTAGGTTAGGGAACAGGACAATACACACTGATCACAGGCAGCACAGGCTCTGGTAGTAGTAAGTGTCAGTGTGAGGACACTATAACAGTAGGTTGGGGAACAGCACAATACACACTGATCACAGGCAGCACAGGCTCTGGAATTAGTAACCGTCAGTGTGAGGACACTATAACAGTAGGTTGGGGAACAGTACAATACACCCTGATCACAGGCAGCACAGGCTCTGGTAGTAGTAACTCAGTGTGAGGACACTATAACAGTAGGTTAGGGAACAGGACAATACACACTGATCACAGGCAGCACAGGCTCTGGTAGTAGTAACCGTCAGTGTGAGGACACTATAACAGTAGGTAGAGGAACAACACAATACACACTGACCACAGGCAGCACAGGCTCTGGTAGTAGTAACCATCAGTGTGAGGACACTATAACAGTAGGTTGGGGAACAGTACAATACACACTGATCACAGGCAGCACAGGCTCTGGTAGTAGTAACTCAGTGTGAGGACACTATAATAGTAGGTTAGGGAACAGGACAATACACACTGATCACAGGCAGCACAGGCTCTGGTAGTAGTAACTGTCAGTGTGTGGACACTATAACAGTAGGTTGGGGAACAGCACAATACACACTGACCACAGGCAGCACAGGCTCTGGAAGTAGTAACTCAGTGTGAGGACACTATAACAGTAGGTAGAGGAACAGCACAATACACACTGATCACAGGCAGCACAGGTTCTGGTAGTAGTAACTGTCAGTGTGAGGACACTATAACAGTAGGTGAGGGGACAGCACAATACACACTGATCACAGGCAGCACAGGTTCTGGTAGTAGTAACTGTCAGTGTGAGGACACAATAACAGTAGGTTGGGGAACAGCACAATACACACTGGTCACAGGCAGCACAGGCTCTGGAAGTAGCAAGTCAGTGTGAGGACACTATAACAGTAGGTTGGGGAACAGCACAATACACACTGATCACAGGCAGCACAGGCTCTGGAAGTAGTAACCGTCAGTGTGAGGACACTATAACAGTAGGTTGGGGAACAGTACAATACACCCTGATCACAGGCAGCACAGGCTCTGGTAGTAGTAACTCAGTGTGAGGACACTATAACAGTAGGTTAGGGAACAGGACAATACACACTGATCACAGGCAGCACAGGCTCTGGTAGTAGTAAGTGTCAGTGTGAGGACACTATAACAGTAGGTAGAGGAACAGCACAATACACACTGACCACAGGCAGCACAGGCTCTGGTAGTAGTAACCGTCAGTGTGAGGACACTATAACAGTAGGTTGGGGAACAGTACAATACACACTGATCACAGGCAGCACAGGCTCTGGTAGTAGTAAGTGTCAGTGTGAGGACACTATAACAGTAGGTTGGGGAACAGCACAATACACACTGATCACAGGCAGCACAGGCTCTGGAAGTAGTAACCGTCAGTGTGAGGACACTATAACAGTAGGTTGGGGAACAGTACAATACACCCTGATCACAGGCAGCACAGGCTCTGGTAGTAGTAACTCAGTGTGGGGACACTATAACAGTAGGTTAGGGAACAGGACAATACACACTGATCACAGGCAGCACAGGCTCTGGTAGTAGTAAGTGTCAGTGTGAGGACACTATAACAGTAGGTAGAGGAACAGCACAATACACACTGACCACAGGCAGCACAGGCTCTGGTAGTAGTAACCGTCAGTGTGAGGACACTATAACAGTAGGTTGGGGAACAGTACAATACACACTGATCACAGGCAGCACAGGCTCTGGTAGTAGTAACTCAGTGTGAGGACACTATAACAGTAGGTTAGGGAACAGGACAATACACACTGATCACAGGCAGCACAGGCTCTGGAAGTAGTAACTCAGTGTGAGGACACTATAACAGTAGGTAGAGGAACAGCACAATACACACTGATCACAGGCAGCACAGGTTCTGGTAGTAGTAACTGTCAGTGTGAGGACACTATAACAGTAGGTGAGGGGACAGCACAATACACACTGATCACAGGCAGCACAGGTTCTGGTAGTAGTAACTGTCAGTGTGAGGACACAATAACAGTAGGTTGGGGAACAGCACAATACACACTGGTCACAGGCAGCACAGGCTCTGGAAGTAGCAACTCAGTGTGAGGACACTATAACAGTAGGTTGGGGAACAGCACAATACACACTGATCACAGGCAGCACAGGCTCTGGAAGTAGTAACCGTCATTGTGAGGACACTATAACAGTAGGTTGGGGAACAGTACAATACACCCTGATCACAGGCAGCACAGGCTCTGGTAGTAGTAACTCAGTGTGAGGACACTATAACAGTAGGTTAGGGAACAGGACAATACACACTGATCACAGGCAGCACAGGCTCTGGTAGTAGTAAGTGTCAGTGTGAGGACACTATAACAGTAGGTTGGGGAACAGCACAATACACACTGATCACTGGCAGCACAGGCTCTGGAATTAGTAACCGTCAGTGTGAGGACACTATAACAGTAGGTTGGGGAACAGTACAATACACCCTGATCACAGGCAGCACAGGCTCTGGTAGTAGTAACTGAGTGTGAGGACACTATAACAGTAGGTTAGGGAACAGGACAATACACACTGATCACAGGCAGCACAGGCTCTGGTAGTAGTAACCGTCAGTGTGAGGACACTATAACAGTAGGTAGAGGAACAACACAATACACACTGACCACAGGCAGCACAGGCTCTGGTAGTAGTAACCGTCAGTGTGAGGACACTATAACAGTAGGTTGGGGAACAGTACAATACACACTGATCACAGGCAGCACAGGCTCTGGTAGTAGTAACTCAGTGTGAGGACACTATAATAGTAGGTTAGGGAACAGGACAATACACACTGATCACAGGCAGCACAGGCTCTGGTAGTAGTAACTGTCAGTGTGTGGACACTATAACAGTAGGTTGGGGAACAGCACAATACACACTGACCACAGGCAGCACAGGCTCTGGAAGTAGTAACTCAGTGTGAGGACACTATAACAGTAGGTAGAGGAACAGCACAATACACACTGATCACAGGCAGCACAGGTTCTGGTAGTAGTAACTGTCAGTGTGAGGACACTATAACAGTAGGTGAGGGGACAGCACAATACACACTGATCACAGGCAGCACAGGTTCTGGTAGTAGTAACTGTCAGTGTGAGGACACAATAACAGTAGGTTGGGGAACAGCACAATACACACTGGTCACAGGCAGCACAGGCTCTGGAAGTAGCAAGTCAGTGTGAGGACACTATAACAGTAGGTTGGGGAACAGCACAATACACACTGATCACAGGCAGCACAGGCTCTGGAAGTAGTAACCGTCAGTGTGAGGACACTATAACAGTAGGTTGGGGAACAGTACAATACACCCTGATCACAGGCAGCACAGGCTCTGGTAGTAGTAACTCAGTGTGAGGACACTATAACAGTAGGTTAGGGAACAGGACAATACACACTGATCACAGGCAGCACAGGCTCTGGTAGTAGTAAGTGTCAGTGTGAGGACACTATAACAGTAGGTAGAGGAACAGCACAATACACACTGACCACAGGCAGCACAGGCTCTGGTAGTAGTAACCGTCAGTGTGAGGACACTATAACAGTAGGTTGGGGAACAGTACAATACACACTGATCACAGGCAGCACAGGCTCTGGTAGTAGTAACTCAGTGTGAGGACACTATAACAGTAGGTTAGGGAACAGGACAATACACACTGATCACAGGCAGCACAGGCTCTGGAAGTAGTAACTCAGTGTGAGGACACTATAACAGTAGGTAGAGGAACAGCACAATACACACTGATCACAGGCAGCACAGGTTCTGGTAGTAGTAACTGTCAGTGTGAGGACACTATAACAGTAGGTTGGGGAACAGGACAATACACACTGGTCACAGGCAGCACAGGTTCTGGTAGTAGTAACTGTCAGTGTGAGGACACAATAACAGAAGGTTGGGGAACAGCACAATACACACTGGTCACAGGCAGCACAGGCTCTGGAAGTAGCAACTTAGTGTGAGGACACTATAACAGTAGATTGGGGAACAGCACAATACACACTGATCACAGGCAGCACAGGCTCTGGAAGTAGTAACCGTCAGTGTGAGGACACTATAACAGTAGGTTGGGGAACAGTACAATAAACCCTGATCACAGGCAGCACAGGCTCTGGTAGTAGTAACTCAGTGTGAGGACACTATAACAGTAGGTTAGGGAACAGGACAATACACACTGATCACAGGCAGCACAGGCTCTGGTAGTAGTAAGTGTCAGTGTGAGGACACTATAACAGTAGGTTGGGGAACAGCACAATACACACTGATCACAGGCAGCACAGGCTCTGGAAGTAGTAACCGTCAGTGTGAGGACACTATAACAGTAGGTTGGGGAACAGTACAATACACCCTGATCACAGGCAGCACAGGCTCTGGTAGTAGTAACTCAGTGTGAGGACACTATAACAGTAGGTTAGGGAACAGGACAATACACACTGATCACAGGCAGCACAGGCTCTGGTAGTAGTAAGTGTCAGTTTGAGGACACTATAACAGTAGGTAGAGGAACAGCACAATACACACTGACCACAGGCAGCACAGGCTCTGGTAGTAGTAACCGTCAGTGTGAGGACACTATAACAGTAGGTTGGGGAACAGTACAATACACACTGATCACAGGCAGCACAGGCTCTGGTAGTAGTAACTCAGTGTGAGGACACTATAACAGTAGGTAGAGGAACAGCACAATACACACTGATCACAGGCAGCACAGGTTCTGGTAGTAGTAACTGTCAGTGTGAGGACACTATAACAGTAGGTGAGGGGACAGCACAATACACACTGATCACAGGCAGCACAGGCTCTGGAAGTAGTAACCGTCATTGTGAGGACACTATAACAGTAGGTTGGGGAACAGTACAATACACCCTGATCACAGGCAGCACAGGCTCTGGTAGTAGTAACTCAGTGTGAGGACACTATAACAGTAGGTTAGGGAACAGGACAATACACACTGATCACAGGCAGCACAGGCTCTGGTAGTAGTAAGTGTCAGTGTGAGGACACTATAACAGTAGGTTGGGGAACAGCACAATACACACTGATCACAGGCAGCACAGGCTCTGGAATTAGTAACCGTCAGTGTGAGGACACTATAACAGTAGGTTGGGGAACAGTACAATACACCCTGATCACAGGCAGCACAGGCTCTGGTAGTAGTAACTCAGTGTGAGGACACTATAACAGTAGGTTAGGGAACAGGACAATACACACTGATCACAGGCAGCACAGGCTCTGGTAGTAGTAACCGTCAGTGTGAGGACACTATAACAGTAGGTAGAGGAACAACACAATACACACTGACCACAGGCAGCACAGGCTCTGGTAGTAGTAACCGTCAGTGTGAGGACACTATAACAGTAGGTTGGGGAACAGTACAATACACACTGATCACAGGCAGCACAGGCTCTGGTAGTAGTAACTCAGTGTGAGGACACTATAATAGTAGGTTAGGGAACAGGACAATACACACTGATCACAGGCAGCACAGGCTCTGGTAGTAGTAACTGTCAGTGTGTGGACACTATAACAGTAGGTTGGGGAACAGCACAATACACACTGACCACAGGCAGCACAGGCTCTGGAAGTAGTAACTCAGTGTGAGGACACTATAACAGTAGGTTGGGGAACAGTACAATACACCCTGATCACAGGCAGCACAGGCTCTGGTAGTAGTAACTCAGTGTGAGGACACTATAACAGTAGGTGAGGGGACAGCACAATACACACTGATCACAGGCAGCACAGGTTCTGGTAGTAGTAACTGTCAGTGTGAGGACACTATAACAGTAGGTTGGGGAACAGCACAATACACACTGGTCACAGGCAGCACAGGCTCTGGAAGTAGCAAGTCAGTGTGAGGACACTATAACAGTAGGTTGGGGAACAGCACAATACACACTGATCACAGGCAGCACAGGCTCTGGAAGTAGTAACCGTCAGTGTGAGGACACTATAACAGTAGGTTGGGGAACAGTACAATACACCCTGATCACAGGCAGCACAGGCTCTGGTAGTAGTAACTCAGTGTGAGGACACTATAACAGTAGGTTAGGGAACAGGACAATACACACTGATCACAGGCAGCACAGGCTCTGGTAGTAGTAAGTGTCAGTGTGAGGACACTATAACAGTAGGTAGAGGAACAGCACAATACACACTGACCACAGGCAGCACAGGCTCTGGTAGTAGTAACCGTCAGTGTGAGGACACTATAACAGTAGGTTGGGGAACAGTACAATACACACTGATCACAGGCAGCACAGGCTCTGGTAGTAGTAAGTGTCAGTGTGAGGACACTATAACAGTAGGTTGGGGAACAGCACAATACACACTGATCACAGGCAGCACAGGCTCTGGAAGTAGTAACCGTCAGTGTGAGGACACTATAACAGTAGGTTGGGGAACAGTACAATACACCCTGATCACAGGCAGCACAGGCTCTGGTAGTAGTAACTCAGTGTGAGGACACTATAACAGTAGGTTAGGGAACAGGACAATACACACTGATCACAGGCAGCACAGGCTCTGGTAGTAGTAAGTGTCAGTGTGAGGACACTATAACAGTAGGTAGAGGAACAGCACAATACACACTGACCACAGGCAGCACAGGCTCTGGTAGTAGTAACCGTCAGTGTGAGGACACTATAACAGTAGGTTGGGGAACAGTACAATACACACTGATCACAGGCAGCACAGGCTCTGGTAGTAGTAACTCAGTGTGAGGACACTATAACAGTAGGTTAGGGAACAGGACAATACACACTGATCACAGGCAGCACAGGCTCTGGAAGTAGTAACTCAGTGTGAGGACACTATAACAGTAGGTAGAGGAACAGCACAATACACACTGATCACAGGCAGCACAGGTTCTGGTAGTAGTAACTGTCAGTGTGAGGACACTATAACAGTAGGTGAGGGGACAGCACAATACACACTGATCACAGGCAGCACAGGTTCTGGTAGTAGTAACTGTCAGTGTGAGGACACAATAACAGTAGGTTGGGGAACAGCACAATACACACTGGTCACAGGCAGCACAGGCTCTGGAAGTAGCAACTCAGTGTGAGGACACTATAACAGTAGGTTGGGGAACAGCACAATACACACTGATCACAGGCAGCACAGGCTCTGGAAGTAGTAACCGTCATTGTGAGGACACTATAACAGTAGGTTGGGGAACAGTACAATACACCCTGATCACAGGCAGCACAGGCTCTGGTAGTAGTAACTCAGTGTGAGGACACTATAACAGTAGGTTAGGGAACAGGACAATACACACTGATCACAGGCAGCACAGGCTCTGGTAGTAGTAAGTGTCAGTGTGAGGACACTATAACAGTAGGTTGGGGAACAGCACAATACACACTGATCACAGGCAGCACAGGCTCTGGAATTAGTAACCGTCAGTGTGAGGACACTATAACAGTAGGTTGGGGAACAGTACAATACACCCTGATCACAGGCAGCACAGGCTCTGGTAGTAGTAACTCAGTGTGAGGACACTATAACAGTAGGTTAGGGAACAGGACAATACACACTGATCACAGGCAGCACAGGCTCTGGTAGTAGTAACCGTCAGTGTGAGGACACTATAACAGTAGGTAGAGGAACAACACAATACACACTGACCACAGGCAGCACAGGCTCTGGTAGTAGTAACCGTCAGTGTGAGGACACTATAACAGTAGGTTGGGGAACAGTACAATACACACTGATCACAGGCAGCACAGGCTCTGGTAGTAGTAACTCAGTGTGAGGACACTATAATAGTAGGTTAGGGAACAGGACAATACACACTGATCACAGGCAGCACAGGCTCTGGTAGTAGTAACTGTCAGTGTGTGGACACTATAACAGTAGGTTGGGGAACAGCACAATACACACTGACCACAGGCAGCACAGGCTCTGGAAGTAGTAACTCAGTGTGAGGACACTATAACAGTAGGTAGAGGAACAGCACAATACACACTGATCACAGGCAGCACAGGTTCTGGTAGTAGTAACTGTCAGTGTGAGGACACTATAACAGTAGGTGAGGGGACAGCACAATACACACTGATCACAGGCAGCACAGGTTCTGGTAGTAGTAACTGTCAGTGTGAGGACACAATAACAGTAGGTTGGGGAACAGCACAATACACACTGGTCACAGGCAGCACAGGCTCTGGAAGTAGCAAGTCAGTGTGAGGACACTATAACAGTAGGTTGGGGAACAGCACAATACACACTGATCACAGGCAGCACAGGCTCTGGAAGTAGTAACCGTCAGTGTGAGGACACTATAACAGTAGGTTGGGGAACAGTACAATACACCCTGATCACAGGCAGCACAGGCTCTGGTAGTAGTAACTCAGTGTGAGGACACTATAACAGTAGGTTAGGGAACAGGACAATACACACTGATCACAGGCAGCACAGGCTCTGGTAGTAGTAAGTGTCAGTGTGAGGACACTATAACAGTAGGTAGAGGAACAGCACAATACACACTGACCACAGGCAGCACAGGCTCTGGTAGTAGTAACCGTCAGTGTGAGGACACTATAACAGTAGGTTGGGGAACAGTACAATACACACTGATCACAGGCAGCACAGGCTCTGGTAGTAGTAACTCAGTGTGAGGACACTATAACAGTAGGTTAGGGAACAGGACAATACACACTGATCACAGGCAGCACAGGCTCTGGAAGTAGTAACTCAGTGTGAGGACACTATAACAGTAGGTAGAGGAACAGCACAATACACACTGATCACAGGCAGCACAGGTTCTGGTAGTAGTAACTGTCAGTGTGAGGACACTATAACAGTAGGTTGGGGAACAGGACAATACACACTGGTCACAGGCAGCACAGGTTCTGGTAGTAGTAACTGTCAGTGTGAGGACACAATAACAGAAGGTTGGGGAACAGCACAATACACACTGGTCACAGGCAGCACAGGCTCTGGAAGTAGCAACTTAGTGTGAGGACACTAAAACAGTAGATTGGGGAACAGCACAATACACACTGATCACAGGCAGCACAGGCTCTGGAAGTAGTAACCGTCAGTGTGAGGACACTATAACAGTAGGTTGGGGAACAGTACAATACACCCTGATCACAGGCAGCACAGGCTCTGGTAGTAGTAACTCAGTGTGAGGACACTATAACAGTAGGTTAGGGAACAGGACAATACACACTGATCACAGGCAGCACAGGCTCTGGTAGTAGTAAGTGTCAGTGTGAGGACACTATAACAGTAGGTTGGGGAACAGCACAATACACACTGATCACAGGCAGCACAGGCTCTGGAAGTAGTAACCGTCAGTGTGAGGACACTATAACAGTAGGTTGGGGAACAGTACAATACACCCTGATCACAGGCAGCACAGGCTCTGGTAGTAGTAACTCAGTGTGAGGACACTATAACAGTAGGTTAGGGAACAGGACAATACACACTGATCACAGGCAGCACAGGCTCTGGTAGTAGTAAGTGTCAGTGTGAGGACACTATAACAGTAGGTAGAGGAACAGCACAATACACACTGACCACAGGCAGCACAGGCTCTGGTAGTAGTAACCGTCAGTGTGAGGACACTATAACAGTAGGTTGGGGAACAGTACAATACACACTGATCACAGGCAGCACAGGCTCTGGTAGTAGTAACTCAGTGTGAGGACACTATAACAGTAGGTAGAGGAACAGCACAATACACACTGATCACAGGCAGCACAGGTTCTGGTAGTAGTAACTGTCAGTGTGAGGACACTATAACAGTAGGTGAGGGGACAGCACAATACACACTGATCACAGGCAGCACAGGCTCTGGAAGTAGTAACCGTCATTGTGAGGACACTATAACAGTAGGTTGGGGAACAGTACAATACACCCTGATCACAGGCAGCACAGGCTCTGGTAGTAGTAACTCAGTGTGAGGACACTATAACAGTAGGTTAGGGAACAGGACAATACACACTGATCACAGGCAGCACAGGCTCTGGTAGTAGTAAGTGTCAGTGTGAGGACACTATAACAGTAGGTTGGGGAACAGCACAATACACACTGATCACAGGCAGCACAGGCTCTGGAATTAGTAACCGTCAGTGTGAGGACACTATAACAGTAGGTTGGGGAACAGTACAATACACCCTGATCACAGGCAGCACAGGCTCTGGTAGTAGTAACTCAGTGTGAGGACACTATAACAGTAGGTTAGGGAACAGGACAATACACACTGATCACAGGCAGCACAGGCTCTGGTAGTAGTAACCGTCAGTGTGAGGACACTATAACAGTAGGTAGAGGAACAACACAATACACACTGACCACAGGCAGCACAGGCTCTGGTAGTAGTAACCGTCAGTGTGAGGACACTATAACAGTAGGTTGGGGAACAGTACAATACACACTGATCACAGGCAGCACAGGCTCTGGTAGTAGTAACTCAGTGTGAGGACACTATAATAGTAGGTTAGGGAACAGGACAATACACACTGATCACAGGCAGCACAGGCTCTGGTAGTAGTAACTGTCAGTGTGTGGACACTATAACAGTAGGTTGGGGAACAGCACAATACACACTGACCACAGGCAGCACAGGCTCTGGAAGTAGTAACTCAGTGTGAGGACACTATAACAGTAGGTTGGGGAACAGTACAATACACCCTGATCACAGGCAGCACAGGCTCTGGTAGTAGTAACTCAGTGTGAGGACACTATAACAGTAGGTGAGGGGACAGCACAATACACACTGATCACAGGCAGCACAGGTTCTGGTAGTAGTAACTGTCAGTGTGAGGACACAA
Source organism: Taudactylus pleione (assembly GCA_031769625.1). Lineage (NCBI taxonomy): Eukaryota > Metazoa > Chordata > Amphibia > Anura > Myobatrachidae > Taudactylus > Taudactylus pleione. Next base: position 540,211 of record JAUIMM010001913.1, on the reverse strand, counting down.
TAACAGTAGGTTGGGGAACAGCACAATACACACTGGTCACAGGCAGCACAGGCTCTGGAAGTAGCAAGTCAGTGTGAGGACACTATAACAGTAGATTGGGGAACAGCACAATACACACTGATCACAGGCAGCACAGGCTCTGGAAGTAGTAACCGTCAGTGTGAGGACACTATAACAGTAGGTTGGGGAACAGTACAATACACCCTGATCACAGGCAGCACAGGCTCTGGTAGTAGTAACTCAGTGTGAGGACACTATAACAGTAGGTTAGGGAACAGGACAATACACACTGATCACAGGCAGCACAGGCTCTGGTAGTAGTAAGTGTCAGTGTGAGGACACTATAACAGTAGGTTGGGGAACAGCACAATACACACTGATCACAGGCAGCACAGGCTCTGGAAGTAGTAACCGTCAGTGTGAGGACACTATAACAGTAGGTTGGGGAACAGTACAATACACCCTGATCACAGGCAGCACAGGCTCTGGTAGTAGTAACTCAGTGTGAGGACACTATAACAGTAGGTTAGGGAACAGGACAATACACACTGATCACAGGCAGCACAGGCTCTGGTAGTAGTAAGTGTCAGTGTGAGGACACTATAACAGTAGGTAGAGGAACAGCACAATACACACTGACCACAGGCAGCACAGGCTCTGGTAGTAGTAACCGTCAGTGTGAGGACACTATAACAGTAGGTTGGGGAACAGTACAATACACACTGATCACAGGCAGCACAGGCTCTGGTAGTAGTAACTCAGTGTGAGGACACTATAACAGTAGGTTAGGGAACAGGACAATACACACTGATCACAGGCAGCACAGGCTCTGGAAGTAGTAACTCAGTGTGAGGACACTATAACAGTAGGTAGAGGAACAGCACAATACACACTGATCACAGGCAGCACAGGTTCTGGTAGTAGTAACTGTCAGTGTGAGGACACTATAACAGTAGGTGAGGGGACAGCACAATACACACTGATCACAGGCAGCACAGGTTCTGGTAGTAGTAACTGTCAGTGTGAGGACACAATAACAGTAGGTTGGGGAACAGCACAATACACACTGGTCACAGGCAGCACAGGCTCTGGAAGTAGCAACTCAGTGTGAGGACACTATAACAGTAGGTTGGGGAACAGCACAATACACACTGATCACAGGCAGCACAGGCTCTGGAAGTAGTAACCGTCATTGTGAGGACACTATAACAGTAGGTTGGGGAACAGTACAATACACCCTGATCACAGGCAGCACAGGCTCTGGTAGTAGTAACTCAGTGTGAGGACACTATAACAGTAGGTTAGGGAACAGGACAATACACACTGATCACAGGCAGCACAGGCTCTGGTAGTAGTAAGTGTCAGTGTGAGGACACTATAACAGTAGGTTGGGGAACAGCACAATACACACTGATCACAGGCAGCACAGGCTCTGGAATTAGTAACCGTCAGTGTGAGGACACTATAACAGTAGGTTGGGGAACAGTACAATACACCCTGATCACAGGCAGCACAGGCTCTGGTAGTAGTAACTCAGTGTGAGGACACTATAACAGTAGGTTAGGGAACAGGACAATACACACTGATCACAGGCAGCACAGGCTCTGGTAGTAGTAACCGTCAGTGTGAGGACACTATAACAGTAGGTAGAGGAACAACACAATACACACTGACCACAGGCAGCACAGGCTCTGGTAGTAGTAACCGTCAGTGTGAGGACACTATAACAGTAGGTTGGGGAACAGTACAATACACACTGATCACAGGCAGCACAGGCTCTGGTAGTAGTAACTCAGTGTGAGGACACTATAATAGTAGGTTAGGGAACAGGACAATACACACTGATCACAGGCAGCACAGGCTCTGGAAGTAGTAACTCAGTGTGAGGACACTATAACAGTAGGTAGAGGAACAGCACAATACACACTGATCACAGGCAGCACAGGTTCTGGTAGTAGTAACTGTCAGTGTGAGGACACTATAACAGTAGATGAGGGGACAGCACAGCACAATACACACTGATCACAGGCAGCACAGGTTCTGGTAGTAGTAACTGTCAGTGTGAGGACACAATAACAGTAGGTTGGGGAACAGCACAATACACACTGGTCACAGGCAGCACAGGCTCTGGAAGTAGCAAGTCAGTGTGAGGACACTATAACAGTAGGTTGGGGAACAGCACAATACACACTGATCACAGGCAGCACAGGCTCTGGAAGTAGTAACCGTCAGTGTGAGGACACTATAACAGTAGGTTGGGGAACAGTACAATACACCCTGATCACAGGCAGCACAGGCTCTGGTAGTAGTAACTCAGTGTGAGGACACTATAACAGTAGGTTAGGGAACAGGACAATACACACTGATCACAGGCAGCACAGGCTCTGGTAGTAGTAAGTGTCAGTGTGAGGACACTATAACAGTAGGTAGAGGAACAGCACAATACACACTGACCACAGGCAGCACAGGCTCTGGTAGTAGTAACCGTCAGTGTGAGGACACTATAACAGTAGGTTGGGGAACAGTACAATACACACTGATCACAGGCAGCACAGGCTCTGGTAGTAGTAACTCAGTGTGAGGACACTATAACAGTAGGTTAGGGAACAGGACAATACACACTGATCACAGGCAGCACAGGCTCTGGAAGTAGTAACTCAGTGTGAGGACACTATAACAGTAGGTAGAGGAACAGCACAATACACACTGATCACAGGCAGCACAGGTTCTGGTAGTAGTAACTGTCAGTGTGAGGACACTATAACAGTAGGTGAGGGGACAGCACAATACACACTGATCACAGGCAGCACAGGTTCTGGTAGTAGTAACTGTCAGTGTGTGGACACAATAACAGTAGGTTGGGGAACAGGACAATACACACTGGTCACAGGCAGCACAGGCTCTGGAAGTAGCAACTCAGTGTGAGGACACTATAACAGAAGGTTGGGGAAGAGCACAATACACACTGATCACAGGCAGCACAGGTTCTGGAAGTAGTAACCGTCAGTGTGAGGACACTATAACAGTAGGTTGGGGAACAGCACAATACACACTGACCACAGGCAGCACAGGCTCTGGAAGTAGTAACTCAGTGTGAGGACACTATAACAGTAGGTAGAGGAACAGCACAATACACACTGATCACAGGCAGCACAGGTTCTGGTAGTAGTAACTGTCAGTGTGAGGACACTATAACAGTAGGTGAGGGGACAGCACAATACACACTGATCACAGGCAGCACAGGTTCTGGTAGTAGTAACTGTCAGTGTGAGGACACAATAACAGAAGGTTGGGGAACAGCACAATACACACTGGTCACAGGCAGCACAGGCTCTGGAAGTAGCAACTCAGTGTGAGGACACTATAACAGTAGATTGGGGAACAGCACAATACACACTGATCACAGGCAGCACAGGCTCTGGAAGTAGTAACCGTCAGTGTGAGGACACTATAACAGTAGGTTGGGGAACAGTACAATACACCCTGATCACAGGCAGCACAGGCTCTGGTAGTAGTAACTCAGTGTGAGGACACTATAACAGTAGGTTAGGGAACAGGACAATACACACTGATCACAGGCAGCACAGGCTCTGGTAGTAGTAAGTGTCAGTGTGAGGACACTATAACAGTAGGTTGGGGAACAGCACAATACACACTGATCACAGGCAGCACAGGCTCTGGAAGTAGTAACCGTCAGTGTGAGGACACTATAACAGTAGGTTGGGGAACAGTACAATACACCCTGATCACAGGCAGCACAGGCTCTGGTAGTAGTAACTCAGTGTGAGGACACTATAACAGTAGGTTAGGGAACAGGACAATACACACTGATCACAGGCAGCACAGGCTCTGGTAGTAGTAAGTGTCAGTGTGAGGACACTATAACAGTAGGTAGAGGAACAGCACAATACACACTGACCACAGGCAGCACAGGCTCTGGTAGTAGTAACCGTCAGTGTGAGGACACTATAACAGTAGGTTGGGGAACAGTACAATACACACTGATCACAGGCAGCACAGGCTCTGGTAGTAGTAACTCAGTGTGAGGACACTATAACAGTAGGTTAGGGAACAGGACAATACACACTGATCACAGGCAGCACAGGCTCTGGAAGTAGTAACTCAGTGTGAGGACACTATAACAGTAGGTAGAGGAACAGCACAATACACACTGATCACAGGCAGCACAGGTTCTGGTAGTAGTAACTGTCAGTGTGAGGACACTATAACAGTAGGTGAGGGGACAGCACAATACACACTGATCAAAGGCAGCACAGGCTCTGGAAGTAGTAACCGTCATTGTGAGGACACTATAACAGTAGGTTGGGGAACAGTACAATACACCCTGATCACAGGCAGCACAGGCTCTGGTAGTAGTAACTCAGTGTGAGGACACTATAACAGTAGGTTAGGGAACAGGACAATACACACTGATCACAGGCAGCACAGGCTCTGGTAGTAGTAAGTGTCAGTGTGAGGACACTATAACAGTAGGTTGGGGAACAGCACAATACACACTGATCACAGGCAGCACAGGCTCTGGAATTAGTAACCGTCAGTGTGAGTACACTATAACAGTAGGTTGGGGAACAGTACAATACACCCTGATCACAGGCAGCACAGGCTCTGGTAGTAGTAACTCAGTGTGAGGACACTATAACAGTAGGTTAGGGAACAGGACAATACACACTGATCACAGGCAGCACAGGCTCTGGTAGTAGTAACCGTCTGTGTGAGGACACTATAACAGTAGGTAGAGGAACAACACAATACACACTGACCACAGGCAGCACAGGCTCTGGTAGTAGTAACCGTCAGTGTGAGGACACTATAACAGTAGGTTGGGGAACAGTACAATACACACTGATCACAGGCAGCACAGGCTCTGGTAGTAGTAACTCAGTGTGAGGACACTATAATAGTAGGTTAGGGAACAGGACAATACACACTGATCACAGGCAGCACAGGCTCTGGTAGTAGTAACTGTCAGTGTGTGGACACTATAACAGTAGGTTGGGGAACAGCACAATACACACTGACCACAGGCAGCACAGGCTCTGGAAGTAGTAACTCAGTGTGAGGACACTATAACAGTAGGTAGAGGAACAGCACAATACACACTGATCACAGGCTGCACAGGTTTTGGTAGTAGTAACTGTCAGTGTGAGGACACTATAACAGAAGGTGAGGGGACAGCACAATACACACTGATCACAGGCAGCACAGGTTCTGGTAGTAGTAACTGTCAGTGTGAGGACACAATAACAGTAGGTTGGGGAACAGCACAATACACACTGGTCACAGGCAGCACAGGCTCTGGAAGTAGCAACTCAGAGTGAGGACACTATAACAGTAGGTTGGGGAACAGCACAATACACACTGATCACAGGCAGCACAGGCTCTGGAAGTAGTAACCGTCAGTGTGAGGACACTATAACAGTAGGTTGGGGAACAGTACAATACACACTGATCACAGGCAGCACAGGCTCTGGTAGTAGTAACTCAGTGTGAGGACACTATAACAGTAGGTTAGGGAACAGGACAATACACACTGATCACAGGCAGCACAGGCTCTGGTAGTAGTAAGTGTCAGTCTGAGGACACTATAACAGTAGGTTGGGGAACAGCACAATACACACTGATCACAGGCAGCACAGGCTCTGGAAGTAGTAACCGTCAGTGTGAGGACACTATAACAGTAGGTTGGGGAACAGTACAATACACACTGATCACAGGCAGCACAGGCTCTGGTAGTAGTAACTCAGTGTGAGGACACTATAACAGTAGGTTAGGGAACAGGACAATACACACTGATCACAGGCAGCACAGGCTCTGGTAGTAGTAACCGTCAGTGTGAAGACACTATAACAGTAGGTAGAGGAACAGCACAATACACACTGACCACAGGCAGCACAGGCTCTGGTAGTAGTAACCGTCAGTGTGAGGACACTATAACAGTAGGTTCGGGAACAGTACAATACACACTGATCACAGGCAGCACAGGCTCTGGTAGTAGTAACTCAGTGTGAGGACACTATAACAGTAGGTTAGGGAACAGGACAATACACACTGATCACAGGCAGCACAGGCTCTGGTAGTAGTAACTGTCAGTGTGTGGACACTATAACAGTAGGTTGGGGAACAGCACAATACACACTGACCACAGGCAGCACAGGCTCTGGAAGTAGTAACTCAGTGTGAGGACACTATAACAGTAGGTAGAGGAACAGTACAATACACCCTGATCACTGGCAGCACAGGCTCTGGTAGTAGTAACTCAGTGTGAGGACACTATAACAGTAGGTAGAGGAACAGCACAATACACACTGACCACAGGCAGCACAGGCTCTGGTAGTAGTAACCGTCAGTGTGAGGACACTATAACAGTAGGTTGGGGAACAGTACAATACACACTGATCACAGGCAGCACAGGCTCTGGTAGTAGTAACTCAGTGTGTGGACACTATAACAGTAGGTTGGGGAACAGCACAATACACACTGACCACAGGCAGCACAGGCTCTGGAAGTAGTAACTCAGTGTGAGGACACAATAACAGTAGGTAGAGGAACAGCACAATACACACTGATCACAGGCAGCACAGGTTCTGGTAGTAGTAACTGTCAGTGTGAGGACACTATAACAGTAGGTGAGGGGACAGCACAATACACACTGATCACAGGCAGCACAGGTTCTGGTAGTAGTAACTGTCAGTGTGAGGACACAATAACAGTAGGTTGGGGAACAGCACAATACACACTGGTCACAGGCAGCACAGGCTCTGGAAGTAGCAACTCAGTGTGAGGACACTATTACAGTAGGTTGGGGAACAGCACAATACACACTGATCACAGGCTCTGGAAGTAGTAACCGTCAGTGTGAGGACACTATAACAGTAGGTTGGCGAACAGTACAATACACCCTGATCACAGGCAGCACAGGCTCTGGTAGTAGTAACTCAGTGTGAGGACACTATAACAGTAGGTTAGGGAACAGGACAATACACACTGATCACAGGCAGCACAGGCTCTGGTAGTAGTAAGTGTCAGTGTGAGGACACTATAACAGTAGGTTGGGGAACAGCACAATACACACTGATCACAGGCAGCACAGGCTCTGGAAGTAGTAACCGTCAGTGTGAGGACACTATAACAGTAGGTTGGGGAACAGTACAATACACCCTGATCACAGGCAGCACAGGCTCTGGTAGTAGTAACTCAGTGTGAGGACACTATAACAGTAGGTTAGGGAACAGGACAATACACACTGATCACAGGCAGCACAGGCTCTGGTAGTAGTAAGTGTCAGTGTGAGGACACTATAACAGTAGGTAGAGAAACAGCACAATACACACTGACCACAGGCAGCACAGGCTCTGGTAGTAGTAACCGTCAGTGTGAGGACACTATAACAGTAGGTTGGGGAACAGTACAATACACACTGATCACAGGCAGCACAGGCTCTGGTAGTAGTAACTCAGTGTGAGGACACTATAACAGTAGGTTAGGGAATAGGACAATACACACTGATCACAGGCAGCACAGGCTCTGGAAGTAGTAACTCAGTGTGAGCACACTATAACAGTAGGTAGAGGAACAGCACAATACACACTGATCACAGGCAGCACAGGTTCTGGTAGTAGTAACTGTCAGTGTGAGGACACTATAACAGTAGGTGAGGGGACAGCACAATACACACTGTTCACAGGCAGCACAGGTTCTGGTAGTAGTAACTGTCAGTGTGTGGACACAATAACAGTAGGTTGGGGAACAGCACAATACACACTGGTCACAGGCAGCACAGGCTCTGGAAGTAGCAACTCAGTGTGAGGACACTATAACAGTAGGTTGGGGAACAGCACAATACACACTGATCACAGGCAGCACAGGCTCTGGAAGTAGTAACCGTCAGTGTGAGGACACTATAACAGTAGGTTGGGGAACAGCACAATACACACTGACCACAGGCAGCACAGGCTCTGGAAGTACTAACTCAGTGTGAGGACACTATAACAGTAGGTAGAGGAACAGCACAATACACACTGATCACAGGCAGCACAGGTTCTGGTAGTAGTAACTGTCAGTGTGAGGACACTATAACAGTAGGTGAGGGGACAGCACAATACACACTGATCACAGGTTCTGGTAGTAGTAACTGTCAGTGTGAGGACACAATAACAGTAGGTTGGGGAACAGCACAATACACACTGGTCACAGGTAGCACAGGCTCTGGAAGTAGCAACTCAGTGTGAGGACACTATAACAGTAGGTTGGGGAACAGCACAATACACACTGATCACAGGCTCTGGAAGTAGTAACTCAGTGTGAGGACACTATAACAGTAGGTTGGGGAACAGTACAATACACCCTGATCACAGGCAGCACAGGCTCTGGTAGTAGTAACTCAGTGTGAGGACACTATAACAGTAGGTTAGGGAACAGGACAATACACACTGATCACAGGCAGCACAGGCTCTGGTAGTAGTAACCGTCAGTGTGAGGACACTATAACAGTAGGTAGAGGAACAGCACAATACACACTGACCACAGGCAGCACAGGCTCTGGTAGTAGTAACCGTCAGTGTGAGGACACTATAACAGTAGGTTGGGGAACAGTACAATACACACTGACCACAGGCAGCACAGGCTCTGGAAGTAGTAACTCAGTGTGAGGACACTATAACAGTAGGTTAGGGAACAGCACAATACACACTGACCACAGGCAGCACAGGCTCTGGAAGTAGTAACTCAGTGTGAGGACACTATAACAGTAGGTAGAGGAACAGCACAATACACACTGATCACAGGCAGCACAGGCCCTGGTAGTAGTAACCGTCAGTGTGAGGACACTATAACAGTAGGTTGGGGAACAGTACAATACACACTGATCACAGGCAGCACAGGCTCTGGTAGTAGTAACTCAGTGTGAGGACACTATAACAGTAGGTTAGGGAACAGGACAATACACACTGATCACAGGCAGCACTGGCTCTGGTAGTAGTAAGTGTGAGTGTGAGGACACTATAACAGTAGGTTGGGGAACAGCACAATACACACTGATCACAGGCAGCACAGGCTCTGGTAGTAGTAAGTGTCAGTGTGAGGACACTATAACAGTAGGTAGAGGAACAGCACAATACAAACTGACCACAGGCAGCACAGGCTCTGGTAGTAGTAACCGTCAGTGTGAGGACACTATAACAGTAGGTTGGGGAACAGTACAATACACACTGATCACAGGCAGCACAGGCTCTGGTAGTAGTAACTCAGTGTGAGGACACTATAACAGTAGGTTAGGGAACAGGACAATACACACTGATCACAGGCAGCACAGGCTCTGGAAGTAGTAACTCAGTGTGAGCACACTATAACAGTAGGTAGAGGAACAGCACAATACACACTGATCACAGGCAGCACAGGTTCTGGTAGTAGTAACTGTCAGTGTGAGGACACTATAACAGTAGGTGAGGGGACAGCACAATACACACTGATCACAGGCAGCACAGGTTCTGGTAGTAGTAACTGTCAGTGTGAGGACACAATAACAGTAGGTTGGGGAACAGCACAATACACACTGGTCACAGGCAGTACAGGCTCTGGAAGTAGCAACTCAGTGTGAGGACACTATAACAGTAGGTTGGGGAACAGCACAATACACACTGATCACAGGCAGCACAGGCTCTGGAAGTAGTAACCGTCAGTGTGAGGACACTATAACAGTAGGTTGGGGAACAGTACAATACACCCTGATCACAGGCAGCACAGGCTCTGGTAGTAGTAACTCAGTGTGAGGACACTATAACAGTAGGTTAGGGAACAGGACAATACACACTGATCACAGGCAGCACAGGCTCTGGTAGTAGTAAGTGTCAGTGTGAGGACACTATAACAGTAGGTTGGGGAACAGCACAATACACACTGATCACAGGCAGCACAGGTTCTGGAAGTAGTAACCGTCAGTGTGAGGACACTATAACAGTAGGTTGGGGAACAGTACAATACACCCTGATCACAGGCAGCACAGGCTCTGGTAGTAGTAACTCAGTGTGAGGACACTATAACAGTAGGTTAGGGAACAGGACAATACACACTGATCACAGGCAGCACAGGCTCTGGAAGTAGTAACTCAGTGTGAGGACACTATAACAGTAGGTAGAGGAACAGCACAATACACACTGATCACAGGCAGCACAGGTTCTGGAAGTAGTAACTGTCAGTGTGAGGACACTATAACAGTAGGTGAGGGGACAGCACAATACACACTGATCACAGGCAGCACAGGTTCTGGTAGTAGTAACTGTCAGTGTGTGGACACAATAACAGTAGGTTGGGGAACAGGACAATACACACTGGTCACAGGCAGCACAGGCTCTGGAAGTAGCAACTCAGTGTGAGGACACTATAACAGTAGGTTGGGGAACAGCACAATACACACTGATCACAGGCAGCACAGGCTCTGGAAGTAGTAACCGTCAGTGTGAGGACACTATAACACTAGGTTGGGGAACAGCACAATACACACTGACCACAGGCAGCACAGGCTCTGGAAGTAGTAACTCAGTGTGAGGACACTATAACAGTAGGTAGAGGAACAGCACAATACACACTGATCACAGGCAGCACAGGTTCTGGTAGTAGTAACTGTCAGTGTGAGGACACTATAACAGTAGGTGAGGGGACAGCACAATACACACTGATCACAGGCAGCACAGGTTCTGGTAGTAGTAACTGTCAGTGTGAGGACACAATAACAGAAGGTTGGGGAACAGCACAATACACACTGGTCACAGGCAGCACAGGCTCTGGAAGTAGCAACTCAGTGTGAGGACACTATAACAGTAGGTTGGGGAACAGCACAATACACACTGATCACAGGCAGCACAGGCTCTGGAAGTAGTAACCGTCAGTGTGAGGACACTATAACAGTAGGTTGGGGAACAGTACAATACACCCTGATCACAGGTAGCACAGGCTCTGGTAGTAGTAACTCAGTGTGAGGACACTATAACAGTAGGTTAGGGAACAGGACAATACACACTGATCACAGGCAGCACAGGCTCTGGTAGTAGTAAGTGTCAGTGTGAGGACACTATAACAGTAGGTTGGGGAACAGCACAATACACACTGATCACAGGCAGCACAGGCTCTGGAAGTAGTAACCGTCAGTGTGAGGACACTATAACAGTAGGTTGGGGAACAGTACAATACACCCTGATCACAGGCAGCACAGGCTCTGGTAGTAGTAACTCAGTGTGAGGACACTATAACATTAGGTTAGGGAACAGGACAATACACACTGATCACAGGCAGCACAGGCTCTGGTAGTAGTAAGTGTCAGTGTGAGGACACTATAACAGTAGGTAGAGGAACAGCACAATACACACTGACCACAGGCAGCACAGGCTCTGGTAGTAGTAACCGTCAGTGTGAGGACACTATAACAGTAGGTTGGGGAACAGTACAATACACACTGATCACAGGCAGCACAGGCTCTGGTAGTAGTAACTCAGTGTGAGGACACTATAACAGTAGGTGAGGGGACAGCACAATACACACTGATCACAGGCAGCACAGGTTCTGGTAGTAGTAACTGTCAGTGTGAGGACACAATAACAGTAGGTTGGGGAACAGCACAATACACACTGGTCACAGGCAGCACAGGCTCTGGAAGTAGCAACTCAGTGTGAGGACAATATAACAGTAGGTTGGGGAACAGCACAATACACACTGATCACAGGCAGCACAGGCTCTGGAAGTAGTAACCGTCATTGTGAGGACACTATAACAGTAGGTTGGGGAACAGTACAATACACCCTGATCACAGGCAGCACAGGCTCTGGTAGTAGTAACTCAGTGTGAGGACACTATAACAGTAGGTTAGGGAACAGGACAATACACACTGATCACAGGCAGCACAGGCTCTGGTAGTAGTAAGTGTCAGTGTGAGGACACTATAACAGTAGGTTGGGGAACAGCACAATACACACTGATCACAGGCAGCACAGGCTCTGGAATTAGTAACCGTCAGTGTGAGGACACTATAACAGTAGGTTGGGGAACAGTACAATACACACTGATCACAGGCAGCACAGGCTCTGGTAGTAGTAACTCAGTGTGAGGACACTATAACAGTAGGTTAGGGAACAGGACAATACACACTGATCACAGGCAGCACAGGCTCTGGTAGTAGTAACCGTCAGTGTGAGGACACTATAACAGTAGGTTAGGGAACAGGACAATACACACTGATCACAGGCAGCACAGGCTCTGGTAGTAGTAAGTGTCAGTGTGAGGACACTATAACAGTAGGTTAGGGAACAGGACAATACACACTGATCACAGGCAGCACAGGCTCTGGTAGTAGTAAGTGTCAGTGTGAGGACACTATAACAGTAGGTTGGGGAACAGCACAATACACACTGATCACAGGCAGCACAGGCTCTGGAATTAGTAACCGTCAGTGTGAGGACACTATAACAGTAGGTTGGGGAACAGTACAATACACACTGATCACAGGCAGCACAGGTTCTGGTAGTAGTAACTGTCAGTGTGAGGACACAATAACAGTAGGTTGGGGAACAGCACAATACACACTGGTCACAGGCAGTACAGGCTCTGGAAGTAGCAACTCAGTGTGAGGACACTATAACAGTAGGTTGGGGAACAGCACAATACACACTGATCACAGGCAGCACAGGCTCTGGAAGTAGTAACTGTCAGTGTGAGGACACTATAACAGTAGGTTGGGGAACAGTACAATACACCCTGATCACAGGCAGCACAGGCTCTGGTAGTAGTAACTCAGTGTGAGGACACTATAACAGTAGGTTAGGGAACAGGACAATACACACTGATCACAGGCAGCACAGGCTCTGGTAGTAGTAAGTGTCAGTGTGAGGACACTATAACAGTAGGTTGGGGAACAGCACAATACACACTGATCACAGGCAGCACAGGTTCTGGAAGTAGTAACCGTCAGTGTGAGGACACTATAACAGTAGGTTGGGGAACAGTACAATACACCCTGATCACAGGCAGCACAGGCTCTGGTAGTAGTAACTCAGTGTGAGGACACTATAACAGTAGGTTAGGGAACAGGACAATACACACTGATCACAGGCAGCACAGGCTCTGGAAGTAGTAACTCAGTGTGAGGACACTATAACAGTAGGTAGAGGAATAGCACAATACACACTGATCACAGGCAGCACAGGTTCTGGAAGTAGTAACTGTCAGTGTGAGGACACTATAACAGTAGGTGAGGGGACAGCACAATACACACTGATCACAGGCAGCACAGGTTCTGGTAGTAGTAACTGTCAGTGTGTGGACACAATAACAGTAGGTTGGGGAACAGGACAATACACACTGGTCACAGGCAGCACAGGCTCTGGAAGTAGCAACTCAGTGTGAGGACACTATAACAGTAGGTTGGGGAACAGCACAATACACACTGATCACAGGCAGCACAGGCTCTGGAAGTAGTAACCGTCAGTGTGAGGACACTATAACAGTAGGTTGGGGAACAGCACAATACACACTGACCACAGGCAGCACAGGCTCTGGAAGTAGTAACTCAGTGTGAGGACACTATAACAGTAGGTAGAGGAACAGCACAATACACACTGATCACAGGCAGCACAGGTTCTGGTAGTAGTAACTGTCAGTGTGAGGACACTATAACAGTAGGTGAGGGGACAGCACAATACACACTGATCACAGGCAGCACAGGTTCTGGTAGTAGTAACTGTCAGTGTGAGGACACAATAACAGAAGGTTGGGGAACAGCACAATACACACTGGTCACAGGCAGCACAGGCTCTGGAAGTAGCAACTCAGTGTGAGGACACTATAACAGTAGGTTGGGGAACAGCACAATACGCACTGATCACAGGCAGCACAGGCTCTGGAAGTAGTAACCATCAGTGTGAGGACACTATAACAGTAGGTTGGGGAACAGTACAATACACCCTGATCACAGGCAGCACAGGCTCTGGTAGTAGTAACTCAGTGTGAGGACACTATAACAGTAGGTTAGGGAACAGGACAATACACACTGATCACAGGCAGCACAGGCTCTGGTAGTAGTAAGTGTCAGTGTGAGGACACTATAACAGTAGGTTGGGGAACAGCACAATACACACTGATCACAGGCAGCACAGGCTCTGGAAGTAGTAACCGTCAGTGTGAGGACACTATAACAGTAGGTTGGGGAACAGTACAATACACCCTGATCACAGGCAGCACAGGCTCTGGTAGTAGTAACTCAGTGTGAGGACACTATAACAGTAGGTTAGGGAACAGGACAATACACACTGATCACAGGCAGCACAGGCTCTGGTAGTAGTAAGTGTCAGTGTGAGGACACTATAACAGTAGGTAGAGGAACAGCACAATACACACTGACCACAGGCAGCACAGGCTCTGGTAGTAGTAACCGTCAGTGTGAGGACACTATAACAGTAGGTTGGGGAACAGTACAATACACACTGATCACAGGCAGCACAGGCTCTGGTAGTAGTAACTCAGTGTGAGGACACTATAACAGTAGGTTAGGGAACAGGACAATACACACTGATCACAGGCAGCACAGGCTCTGGAAGTAGTAACTCAGTGTGAGGACACTATAACAGTAGGTAGAGGAACAGCACAATACACACTGATCACAGGCAGCACAGGTTCTGGTAGTAGTAACTGTCAGTGTGAGGACACTATAACAGTAGGTGAGGGGACAGCACAATACACACTGATCACAGGCAGCACAGGTTCTGGTAGTAGTAACTGTCAGTGTGAGGACACAATAACAGTAGGTTGGGGAACAGCACAATACACACTGGTCACAGGCAGCACAGGCTCTGGAAGTAGCAACTCAGTGTGAGGACACTATAACAGTAGGTTGGGGAACAGCACAATACACACTGATCACAGGCAGCACAGGCTCTGGAAGTAGTAACCGTCATTGTGAGGACACTATAACAGTAGGTTGGGGAACAGTACAATACACCCTGATCACAGGCAGCACAGGCTCTGGTAGTAGTAACTCAGTGTGAGGACACTATAACAGTAGGTTAGGGAACAGGACAATACACACTGATCACAGGCAGCACAGGCTCTGGTAGTAGTAAGTGTCAGTGTGAGGACACTATAACAGTAGGTTGGGGAACAGCACAATACACACTGATCACAGGCAGCACAGGCTCTGGAATTAGTAACCGTCAGTGTGAGGACACTATAACAGTAGGTTGGGGAACAGTACAATACACCCTGATCACAGGCAGCACAGGCTCTGGTAGTAGTAACTCAGTGTGAGGACACTATAACAGTAGGTTAGGGAACAGGACAATACACACTGATCACAGGCAGCACAGGCTCTGGTAGTAGTAACCGTCAGTGTGAGGACACTATAACAGTAGGTAGAGGAACAACACAATACACACTGACCACAGGCAGCACAGGCTCTGGTAGTAGTAACCGTCAGTGTGAGGACACTATAACAGTAGGTTGGGGAACAGTACAATACACACTGATCACAGGCAGCACAGGCTCTGGTAGTAGTAACTCAGTGTGAGGACACTATAATAGTAGGTTAGGGAACAGGACAATACACACTGATCACAGGCAGCACAGGCTCTGGAAGTAGTAACTCAGTGTGAGGACACTATAACAGTAGGTAGAGGAACAGCACAATACACACTGATCACAGGCAGCACAGGTTCTGGTAGTAGTAACTGTCAGTGTGAGGACACTATAACAGTAGATGAGGGGACAGCACAGCACAATACACACTGATCACAGGCAGCACAGGTTCTGGTAGTAGTAACTGTCAGTGTGAGGACACAATAACAGTAGGTTGGGGAACAGCACAATACACACTGGTCACAGGCAGCACAGGCTCTGGAAGTAGCAAGTCAGTGTGAGGACACTATAACAGTAGGTTGGGGAACAGCACAATACACACTGATCACAGGCAGCACAGGCTCTGGAAGTAGTAACCGTCAGTGTGAGGACACTATAACAGTAGGTTGGGGAACAGTACAATACACCCTGATCACAGGCAGCACAGGCTCTGGTAGTAGTAACTCAGTGTGAGGACACTATAACAGTAGGTTAGGGAACAGGACAATACACACTGATCACAGGCAGCACAGGCTCTGGTAGTAGTAAGTGTCAGTGTGAGGACACTATAACAGTAGGTAGAGGAACAGCACAATACACACTGACCACAGGCAGCACAGGCTCTGGTAGTAGTAACCGTCAGTGTGAGGACACTATAACAGTAGGTTGGGGAACAGTACAATACACACTGATCACAGGCAGCACAGGCTCTGGTAGTAGTAACTCAGTGTGAGGACACTATAACAGTAGGTTAGGGAACAGGACAATACACACTGATCACAGGCAGCACAGGCTCTGGAAGTAGTAACTCAGTGTGAGGACACTATAACAGTAGGTAGAGGAACAGCACAATACACACTGATCACAGGCAGCACAGGTTCTGGTAGTAGTAACTGTCAGTGTGAGGACACTATAACAGTAGGTGAGGGGACAGCACAATACACACTGATCACAGGCAGCACAGGTTCTGGTAGTAGTAACTGTCAGTGTGTGGACACAATAACAGTAGGTTGGGGAACAGGACAATACACACTGGTCACAGGCAGCACAGGCTCTGGAAGTAGCAACTCAGTGTGAGGACACTATAACAGAAGGTTGGGGAAGAGCACAATACACACTGATCACAGGCAGCACAGGTTCTGGAAGTAGTAACCGTCAGTGTGAGGACACTATAACAGTAGGTTGGGGAACAGCACAATACACACTGACCACAGGCAGCACAGGCTCTGGAAGTAGTAACTCAGTGTGAGGACACTATAACAGTAGGTAGAGGAACAGCACAATACACACTGATCACAGGCAGCACAGGTTCTGGTAGTAGTAACTGTCAGTGTGAGGACACTATAACAGTAGGTGAGGGGACAGCACAATACACACTGATCACAGGCAGCACAGGTTCTGGTAGTAGTAACTGTCAGTGTGAGGACACAATAACAGAAGGTTGGGGAACAGCACAATACACACTGGTCACAGGCAGCACAGGCTCTGGAAGTAGCAACTCAGTGTGAGGACACTATAACAGTAGATTGGGGAACAGCACAATACACACTGATCACAGGCAGCACAGGCTCTGGAAGTAGTAACCGTCAGTGTGAGGACACTATAACAGTAGGTTGGGGAACAGTACAATACACCCTGATCACAGGCAGCACAGGCTCTGGTAGTAGTAACTCAGTGTGAGGACACTATAACAGTAGGTTAGGGAACAGGACAATACACACTGATCACAGGCAGCACAGGCTCTGGTAGTAGTAAGTGTCAGTGTGAGGACACTATAACAGTAGGTTGGGGAACAGCACAATACACACTGATCACAGGCAGCACAGGCTCTGGAAGTAGTAACCGTCAGTGTGAGGACACTATAACAGTAGGTTGGGGAACAGTACAATACACCCTGATCACAGGCAGCACAGGCTCTGGTAGTAGTAACTCAGTGTGAGGACACTATAACAGTAGGTTAGGGAACAGGACAATACACACTGATCACAGGCAGCACAGGCTCTGGTAGTAGTAAGTGTCAGTGTGAGGACACTATAACAGTAGGTAGAGGAACAGCACAATACACACTGACCACAGGCAGCACAGGCTCTGGTAGTAGTAACCGTCAGTGTGAGGACACTATAACAGTAGGTTGGGGAACAGTACAATACACACTGATCACAGGCAGCACAGGCTCTGGTAGTAGTAACTCAGTGTGAGGACACTATAACAGTAGGTTAGGGAACAGGACAATACACACTGATCACAGGCAGCACAGGCTCTGGAAGTAGTAACTCAGTGTGAGGACACTATAACAGTAGGTAGAGGAACAGCACAATACACACTGATCACAGGCAGCACAGGTTCTGGTAGTAGTAACTGTCAGTGTGAGGACACTATAACAGTAGGTGAGGGGACAGCACAATACACACTGATCAAAGGCAGCACAGGCTCTGGAAGTAGTAACCGTCATTGTGAGGACACTATAACAGTAGGTTGGGGAACAGTACAATACACCCTGATCACAGGCAGCACAGGCTCTGGTAGTAGTAACTCAGTGTGAGGACACTATAACAGTAGGTTAGGGAACAGGACAATACACACTGATCACAGGCAGCACAGGCTCTGGTAGTAGTAAGTGTCAGTGTGAGGACACTATAACAGTAGGTTGGGGAACAGCACAATACACACTGATCACAGGCAGCACAGGCTCTGGAATTAGTAACCGTCAGTGTGAGTACACTATAACAGTAGGTTGGGGAACAGTACAATACACCCTGATCACAGGCAGCACAGGCTCTGGTAGTAGTAACTCAGTGTGAGGACACTATAACAGTAGGTTAGGGAACAGGACAATACACACTGATCACAGGCAGCACAGGCTCTGGTAGTAGTAACCGTCTGTGTGAGGACACTATAACAGTAGGTAGAGGAACAACACAATACACACTGACCACAGGCAGCACAGGCTCTGGTAGTAGTAACCGTCAGTGTGAGGACACTATAACAGTAGGTTGGGGAACAGTACAATACACACTGATCACAGGCAGCACAGGCTCTGGTAGTAGTAACTCAGTGTGAGGACACTATAATAGTAGGTTAGGGAACAGGACAATACACACTGATCACAGGCAGCACAGGCTCTGGTAGTAGTAACTGTCAGTGTGTGGACACTATAACAGTAGGTTGGGGAACAGCACAATACACACTGACCACAGGCAGCACAGGCTCTGGAAGTAGTAACTCAGTGTGAGGACACTATAACAGTAGGTAGAGGAACAGCACAATACACACTGATCACAGGCTGCACAGGTTTTGGTAGTAGTAACTGTCAGTGTGAGGACACTATAACAGAAGGTGAGGGGACAGCACAATACACACTGATCACAGGCAGCACAGGTTCTGGTAGTAGTAACTGTCAGTGTGAGGACACAATAACAGTAGGTTGGGGAACAGCACAATACACACTGGTCACAGGCAGCACAGGCTCTGGAAGTAGCAACTCAGAGTGAGGACACTATAACAGTAGGTTGGGGAACAGCACAATACACACTGATCACAGGCAGCACAGGCTCTGGAAGTAGTAACCGTCAGTGTGAGGACACTATAACAGTAGGTTGGGGAACAGTACAATACACACTGATCACAGGCAGCACAGGCTCTGGTAGTAGTAACTCAGTGTGAGGACACTATAACAGTAGGTTAGGGAACAGGACAATACACACTGATCACAGGCAGCACAGGCTCTGGTAGTAGTAAGTGTCAGTGTGAGGACACTATAACAGTAGGTTGGGGAACAGCACAATACACACTGATCACAGGCAGCACAGGCTCTGGAAGTAGTAACCGTCAGTGTGAGGACACTATAACAGTAGGTTGGGGAACAGTACAATACACACTGATCACAGGCAGCACAGGCTCTGGTAGTAGTAACTCAGTGTGAGGACACTATAACAGTAGGTTAGGGAACAGGACAATACACACTGATCACAGGCAGCACAGGCTCTGGTAGTAGTAACCGTCAGTGTGAAGACACTATAACAGTAGGTAGAGGAACAGCACAATACACACTGACCACAGGCAGCACAGGCTCTGGTAGTAGTAACCGTCAGTGTGAGGACACTATAACAGTAGGTTCGGGAACAGTACAATACACACTGATCACAGGCAGCACAGGCTCTGGTAGTAGTAACTCAGTGTGAGGACACTATAACAGTAGGTTAGGGAACAGGACAATACACACTGATCACAGGCAGCACAGGCTCTGGTAGTAGTAACTGTCAGTGTGTGGACACTATAACAGTAGGTTGGGGAACAGCACAATACACACTGACCACAGGCAGCACAGGCTCTGGAAGTAGTAACTCAGTGTGAGGACACTATAACAGTAGGTAGAGGAACAGTACAATACACCCTGATCACTGGCAGCACAGGCTCTGGTAGTAGTAACTCAGTGTGAGGACACTATAACAGTAGGTAGAGGAACAGCACAATACACACTGACCACAGGCAGCACAGGCTCTGGTAGTAGTAACCGTCAGTGTGAGGACACTATAACAGTAGGTTGGGGAACAGTACAATACACACTGATCACAGGCAGCACAGGCTCTGGTAGTAGTAACTCAGTGTGTGGACACTATAACAGTAGGTTGGGGAACAGCACAATACACACTGACCACAGGCAGCACAGGCTCTGGAAGTAGTAACTCAGTGTGAGGACACAATAACAGTAGGTAGAGGAACAGCACAATACACACTGATCACAGGCAGCACAGGTTCTGGTAGTAGTAACTGTCAGTGTGAGGACACTATAACAGTAGGTGAGGGGACAGCACAATACACACTGATCACAGGCAGCACAGGTTCTGGTAGTAGTAACTGTCAGTGTGAGGACACAATAACAGTAGGTTGGGGAACAGCACAATACACACTGGTCACAGGCAGCACAGGCTCTGGAAGTAGCAACTCAGTGTGAGGACACTATTACAGTAGGTTGGGGAACAGCACAATACACACTGATCACAGGCTCTGGAAGTAGTAACCGTCAGTGTGAGGACACTATAACAGTAGGTTGGGGAACAGTACAATACACCCTGATCACAGGCAGCACAGGCTCTGGTAGTAGTAACTCAGTGTGAGGACACTATAACAGTAGGTTAGGGAACAGGACAATACACACTGATCACAGGCAGCACAGGCTCTGGTAGTAGTAAGTGTCAGTGTGAGGACACTATAACAGTAGGTTGGGGAACAGCACAATACACACTGATCACAGGCAGCACAGGCTCTGGAAGTAGTAACCGTCAGTGTGAGGACACTATAACAGTAGGTTGGGGAACAGTACAATACACCCTGATCACAGGCAGCACAGGCTCTGGTAGTAGTAACTCAGTGTGAGGACACTATAACAGTAGGTTAGGGAACAGGACAATACACACTGATCACAGGCAGCACAGGCTCTGGTAGTAGTAAGTGTCAGTGTGAGGACACTATAACAGTAGGTAGAGAAACAGCACAATACACACTGACCACAGGCAGCACAGGCTCTGGTAGTAGTAACCGTCAGTGTGAGGACACTATAACAGTAGGTTGGGGAACAGTACAATACACACTGATCACAGGCAGCACAGGCTCTGGTAGTAGTAACTCAGTGTGAGGACACTATAACAGTAGGTTAGGGAATAGGACAATACACACTGATCACAGGCAGCACAGGCTCTGGAAGTAGTAACTCAGTGTGAGCACACTATAACAGTAGGTAGAGGAACAGCACAATACACACTGATCACAGGCAGCACAGGTTCTGGTAGTAGTAACTGTCAGTGTGAGGACACTATAACAGTAGGTGAGGGGACAGCACAATACACACTGTTCACAGGCAGCACAGGTTCTGGTAGTAGTAACTGTCAGTGTGTGGACACAATAACAGTAGGTTGGGGAACAGCACAATACACACTGGTCACAGGCAGCACAGGCTCTGGAAGTAGCAACTCAGTGTGAGGACACTATAACAGTAGGTTGGGGAACAGCACAATACACACTGATCACAGGCAGCACAGGCTCTGGAAGTAGTAACCGTCAGTGTGAGGACACTATAACAGTAGGTTGGGGAACAGCACAATACACACTGACCACAGGCAGCACAGGCTCTGGAAGTACTAACTCAGTGTGAGGACACTATAACAGTAGGTAGAGGAACAGCACAATACACACTGATCACAGGCAGCACAGGTTCTGGTAGTAGTAACTGTCAGTGTGAGGACACTATAACAGTAGGTGAGGGGACAGCACAATACACACTGATCACAGGTTCTGGTAGTAGTAACTGTCAGTGTGAGGACACAATAACAGTAGGTTGGGGAACAGCACAATACACACTGGTCACAGGTAGCACAGGCTCTGGAAGTAGCAACTCAGTGTGAGGACACTATAACAGTAGGTTGGGGAACAGCACAATACACACTGATCACAGGCTCTGGAAGTAGTAACTCAGTGTGAGGACACTATAACAGTAGGTTGGGGAACAGTACAATACACCCTGATCACAGGCAGCACAGGCTCTGGTAGTAGTAACTCAGTGTGAGGACACTATAACAGTAGGTTAGGGAACAGGACAATACACACTGATCACAGGCAGCACAGGCTCTGGTAGTAGTAACCGTCAGTGTGAGGACACTATAACAGTAGGTAGAGGAACAGCACAATACACACTGACCACAGGCAGCACAGGCTCTGGTAGTAGTAACCGTCAGTGTGAGGACACTATAACAGTAGGTTGGGGAACAGTACAATACACACTGACCACAGGCAGCACAGGCTCTGGAAGTAGTAACTCAGTGTGAGGACACTATAACAGTAGGTTAGGGAACAGCACAATACACACTGACCACAGGCAGCACAGGCTCTGGAAGTAGTAACTCAGTGTGAGGACACTATAACAGTAGGTAGAGGAACAGCACAATACACACTGATCACAGGCAGCACAGGCCCTGGTAGTAGTAACCGTCAGTGTGAGGACACTATAACAGTAGGTTGGGGAACAGTACAATACACACTGATCACAGGCAGCACAGGCTCTGGTAGTAGTAACTCAGTGTGAGGACACTATAACAGTAGGTTAGGGAACAGGACAATACACACTGATCACAGGCAGCACTGGCTCTGGTAGTAGTAAGTGTGAGTGTGAGGACACTATAACAGTAGGTTGGGGAACAGCACAATACACACTGATCACAGGCAGCACAGGCTCTGGAAGTAGTAACCGTCAGTGTGAGGACACTATAACAGTAGGTTGGGGAACAGTACAATACACCCTGATCACAGGCAGCACAGGCTCTGGTAGTAGTAACTCAGTGTGAGGACACTATAACAGTAGGTTAGGGAACAGGACAATACACACTGATCACAGGCAGCACAGGCTCTGGTAGTAGTAAGTGTCAGTGTGAGGACACTATAACAGTAGGTAGAGGAACAGCACAATACAAACTGACCACAGGCAGCACAGCCTCTGGTAGTAGTAACCGTCAGTGTGAGGACACTATAACAGTAGGTTGGGGAACAGTACAATACACACTGATCACAGGCAGCACAGGCTCTGGTAGTAGTAACTCAGTGTGAGGACACTATAACAGTAGGTTAGGGAACAGGACAATACACACTGATCACAGGCAGCACAGGCTCTGGAAGTAGTAACTCAGTGTGAGCACACTATAACAGTAGGTAGAGGAACAGCACAATACACACTGATCACAGGCAGCACAGGTTCTGGTAGTAGTAACTGTCAGTGTGAGGACACTATAACAGTAGGTGAGGGGACAGCACAATACACACTGATCACAGGCAGCACAGGTTCTGGTAGTAGTAACTGTCAGTGTGAGGACACAATAACAGTAGGTTGGGGAACAGCACAATACACACTGGTCACAGGCAGTACAGGCTCTGGAAGTAGCAACTCAGTGTGAGGACACTATAACAGTAGGTTGGGGAACAGCACAATACACACTGATCACAGGCAGCACAGGCTCTGGAAGTAGTAACCGTCAGTGTGAGGACACTATAACAGTAGGTTGGGGAACAGTACAATACACCCTGATCACAGGCAGCACAGGCTCTGGTAGTAGTAACTCAGTGTGAGGACACTATAACAGTAGGTTAGGGAACAGGACAATACACACTGATCACAGGCAGCACAGGCTCTGGTAGTAGTAAGTGTCAGTGTGAGGACACTATAACAGTAGGTTGGGGAACAGCACAATACACACTGATCACAGGCAGCACAGGTTCTGGAAGTAGTAACCGTCAGTGTGAGGACACTATAACAGTAGGTTGGGGAACAGTACAATACACCCTGATCACAGGCAGCACAGGCTCTGGTAGTAGTAACTCAGTGTGAGGACACTATAACAGTAGGTTAGGGAACAGGACAATACACACTGATCACAGGCAGCACAGGCTCTGGAAGTAGTAACTCAGTGTGAGGACACTATAACAGTAGGTAGAGGAACAGCACAATACACACTGATCACAGGCAGCACAGGTTCTGGAAGTAGTAACTGTCAGTGTGAGGACACTATAACAGTAGGTGAGGGGACAGCACAATACACACTGATCACAGGCAGCACAGGTTCTGGTAGTAGTAACTGTCAGTGTGTGGACACAATAACAGTAGGTTGGGGAACAGGACAATACACACTGGTCACAGGCAGCACAGGCTCTGGAAGTAGCAACTCAGTGTGAGGACACTATAACAGTAGGTTGGGGAACAGCACAATACACACTGATCACAGGCAGCACAGGCTCTGGAAGTAGTAACCGTCAGTGTGAGGACACTATAACACTAGGTTGGGGAACAGCACAATACACACTGACCACAGGCAGCACAGGCTCTGGAAGTAGTAACTCAGTGTGAGGACACTATAACAGTAGGTAGAGGAACAGCACAATACACACTGATCACAGGCAGCACAGGTTCTGGTAGTAGTAACTGTCAGTGTGAGGACACTATAACAGTAGGTGAGGGGACAGCACAATACACACTGATCACAGGCAGCACAGGTTCTGGTAGTAGTAACTGTCAGTGTGAGGACACAATAACAGAAGGTTGGGGAACAGCACAATACACACTGGTCACAGGCAGCACAGGCTCTGGAAGTAGCAACTCAGTGTGAGGACACTATAACAGTAGGTTGGGGAACAGCACAATACACACTGATCACAGGCAGCACAGGCTCTGGAAGTAGTAACCGTCAGTGTGAGGACACTATAACAGTAGGTTGGGGAACAGTACAATACACCCTGATCACAGGTAGCACAGGCTCTGGTAGTAGTAACTCAGTGTGAGGACACTATAACAGTAGGTTAGGGAACAGGACAATACACACTGATCACAGGCAGCACAGGCTCTGGTAGTAGTAAGTGTCAGTGTGAGGACACTATAACAGTAGGTTGGGGAACAGCACAATACACACTGATCACAGGCAGCACAGGCTCTGGAAGTAGTAACCGTCAGTGTGAGGACACTATAACAGTAGGTTGGGGAACAGTACAATACACCCTGATCACAGGCAGCACAGGCTCTGGTAGTAGTAACTCAGTGTGAGGACACTATAACATTAGGTTAGGGAACAGGACAATACACACTGATCACAGGCAGCACAGGCTCTGGTAGTAGTAAGTGTCAGTGTGAGGACACTATAACAGTAGGTAGAGGAACAGCACAATACACACTGACCACAGGCAGCACAGGCTCTGGTAGTAGTAACCGTCAGTGTGAGGACACTATAACAGTAGGTTGGGGAACAGTACAATACACACTGATCACAGGCAGCACAGGCTCTGGTAGTAGTAACTCAGTGTGAGGACACTATAACAGTAGGTGAGGGGACAGCACAATACACACTGATCACAGGCAGCACAGGTTCTGGTAGTAGTAACTGTCAGTGTGAGGACACAATAACAGTAGGTTGGGGAACAGCACAATACACACTGGTCACAGGCAGCACAGGCTCTGGAAGTAGCAACTCAGTGTGAGGACAATATAACAGTAGGTTGGGGAACAGCACAATACACACTGATCACAGGCAGCACAGGCTCTGGAAGTAGTAACCGTCATTGTGAGGACACTATAACAGTAGGTTGGGGAACAGTACAATACACCCTGATCACAGGCAGCACAGGCTCTGGTAGTAGTAACTCAGTGTGAGGACACTATAACAGTAGGTTAGGGAACAGGACAATACACACTGATCACAGGCAGCACAGGCTCTGGTAGTAGTAAGTGTCAGTGTGAGGACACTATAACAGTAGGTTGGGGAACAGCACAATACACACTGATCACAGGCAGCACAGGCTCTGGAATTAGTAACCGTCAGTGTGAGGACACTATAACAGTAGGTTGGGGAACAGTACAATACACACTGATCACAGGCAGCACAGGCTCTGGTAGTAGTAACTCAGTGTGAGGACACTATAACAGTAGGTTAGGGAACAGGACAATACACACTGATCACAGGCAGCACAGGCTCTGGTAGTAGTAACCGTCAGTGTGAGGACACTATAACAGTAGGTTAGGGAACAGGACAATACACACTGATCACAGGCAGCACAGGCTCTGGTAGTAGTAAGTGTCAGTGTGAGGACACTATAACAGTAGGTTAGGGAACAGGACAATACACACTGATCACAGGCAGCACAGGCTCTGGTAGTAGTAAGTGTCAGTGTGAGGACACTATAACAGTAGGTTGGGGAACAGCACAATACACACTGATCACAGGCAGCACAGGCTCTGGAATTAGTAACCGTCAGTGTGAGGACACTATAACAGTAGGTTGGGGAACAGTACAATACACACTGATCACAGGCAGCACAGGTTCTGGTAGTAGTAACTGTCAGTGTGAGGACACAATAACAGTAGGTTGGGGAACAGCACAATACACACTGGTCACAGGCAGTACAGGCTCTGGAAGTAGCAACTCAGTGTGAGGACACTATAACAGTAGGTTGGGGAACAGCACAATACACACTGATCACAGGCAGCACAGGCTCTGGAAGTAGTAACTGTCAGTGTGAGGACACTATAACAGTAGGTTGGGGAACAGTACAATACACCCTGATCACAGGCAGCACAGGCTCTGGTAGTAGTAACTCAGTGTGAGGACACTATAACAGTAGGTTAGGGAACAGGACAATACACACTGATCACAGGCAGCACAGGCTCTGGTAGTAGTAACTGTCAGTGTGAGGACACTATAACAGTAGGTTGGGGAACAGCACAATACACACTGATCACAGGCAGCACAGGTTCTGGAAGTAGTAACCGTCAGTGTGAGGACACTATAACAGTAGGTTGGGGAACAGTACAATACACCCTGATCACAGGCAGCACAGGCTCTGGTAGTAGTAACTCAGTGTGAGGACACTATAACAGTAGGTTAGGGAACAGGACAATACACACTGATCACAGGCAGCACAGGCTCTGGAAGTAGTAACTCAGTGTGAGGACACTATAACAGTAGGTAGAGGAATAGCACAATACACACTGATCACAGGCAGCACAGGTTCTGGAAGTAGTAACTGTCAGTGTGAGGACACTATAACAGTAGGTGAGGGGACAGCACAATACACACTGATCACAGGCAGCACAGGTTCTGGTAGTAGTAACTGTCAGTGTGTGGACACAATAACAGTAGGTTGGGGAACAGGACAATACACACTGGTCACAGGCAGCACAGGCTCTGGAAGTAGCAACTCAGTGTGAGGACACTATAACAGTAGGTTGGGGAACAGCACAATACACACTGATCACAGGCAGCACAGGCTCTGGAAGTAGTAACCGTCAGTGTGAGGACACTATAACAGTAGGTTGGGGAACAGCACAATACACACTGACCACAGGCAGCACAGGCTCTGGAAGTAGTAACTCAGTGTGAGGACACTATAACAGTAGGTAGAGGAACAGCACAATACACACTGATCACAGGCAGCACAGGTTCTGGTAGTAGTAACTGTCAGTGTGAGGACACTATAACAGTAGGTGAGGGGACAGCACAATACACACTGATCACAGGCAGCACAGGTTCTGGTAGTAGTAACTGTCAGTGTGAGGACACAATAACAGAAGGTTGGGGAACAGCACAATACACACTGGTCACAGGCAGCACAGGCTCTGGAAGTAGCAACTCAGTGTGAGGACACTATAACAGTAGGTTGGGGAACAGCACAATACGCACTGATCACAGGCAGCACAGGCTCTGGAAGTAGTAACCATCAGTGTGAGGACACTATAACAGTAGGTTGGGGAACAGTACAATACACCCTGATCACAGGCAGCACAGGCTCTGGTAGTAGTAACTCAGTGTGAGGACACTATAACAGTAGGTTAGGGAACAGGACAATACACACTGATCACAGGCAGCACAGGCTCTGGTAGTAGTAAGTGTCAGTGTGAGGACACTATAACAGTAGGTTGGGGAACAGCACAATACACACTGATCACAGGCAGCACAGGCTCTGGAAGTAGTAACCGTCAGTGTGAGGACACTATAACAGTAGGTTGGGGAACAGTACAATACACCCTGATCACAGGCAGCACAGGCTCTGGTAGTAGTAACTCAGTGTGAGGACACTATAACATTAGGTTAGGGAACAGTACAATACACCCTGATCACAGGCAGCACAGGCTCTGGTAGTAGTAACTCAGTGTGAGGACACTATAACAGTAGGTTAGGGAACAGGACAATACACACTGATCACAGGCAGCACAGGCTCTGGTAGTAGTAACCGTCAGTGTGAGGACACTATAACAGTAGGTAGAGGAACAACACAATACACACTGACCACAGGCAGCACAGGCTCTGGTAGTAGTAACCATCAGTGTGAGGACACTATAACAGTAGGTTGGGGAACAGTACAATACACACTGATCACAGGCAGCACAGGCTCTGGTAGTAGTAACTCAGTGTGAGGACACTATAACAGTAGGTTAGGGAACAGGACAATACACACTGATCACAGGCAGCACAGGCTCTGGTAGTAGTAACTGTCAGTGTGTGGACACTATAACAGTAGGTTGGGGAACAGCACAATACACACTGACCACAGGCAGCACAGGCTCTGGAAGTAGTAACTCAGTGTGAGGACACTATAACAGTAGGTAGAGGAACAGCACAATACACACTGATCACAGGCAGCACAGGTTCTGGTAGTAGTAACTGTCAGTGTGAGGACACTATAACAGTAGGTGAGGGGACAGCACAATACACACTGATCACAGGCAGCACAGGTTCTGGTAGTAGTAACTGTCAGTGTGAGGACACTATAACAGTAGGTTGCGGAACAGCACAATACACACTGGTCACAGGCAGCACAGGCTCTGGAAGTAGCAACTCAGTGTGAGGACACTATAACAGTAGGTTGGGGAACAGCACAATACACACTGATCACAGGCAGCACAGGCTCTGGAAGTAGTAACCGTCAGTGTGAGGACACTATAACAGTAGGTTGGGGAACAGTACAATACACACTGATCACAGGCAGCACAGGCTCTGGTAGTAGTAAGTGTCAGTGTGAGGACACTATAACAGTAGGTTGGGGAACAGCACAATACACACTGATCACAGGCAGCACAGGCTCTGGAAGTAGTAACCGTCAGTGTGAGGACACTATAACAGTAGGTTGGGGAACAGTACAATACACACTGATCATAGGCAGCACAGGCTCTGGTAGTAGTAACTCAGTGTGAGGACACTATAACAGTAGGTTAGGGAACAGGACAATACACACTGATCACAGGCAGCACTGGCTCTGGTAGTAGTAAGTGTGAGTGTGAGGACACTATAACAGTAGGTTGGGGAACAGCACAATACACACTGATCACAGGCAGCACAGGCTCTGGAAGTAGTAACCGTCAGTGTGAGGACACTATAACAGTAGGTTGGGGAACAGTACAATACACCCTGATCACAGGCAGCACAGGCTCTGGTAGTAGTAACTCAGTGTGAGGACACTATAACAGTAGGTTAGGGAACAGGACAATACACACTGATCACAGGCAGCACAGGCTCTGGTAGTAGTAAGTGTCAGTGTGAGGACACTATAACAGTAGGTAGAGGAACAGCACAATACAAACTGACCACAGGCAGCACAGGCTCTGGTAGTAGTAACCGTCAGTGTGAGGACACTATAACAGTAGGTTGGGGAACAGTACAATACACACTGATCACAGGCAGCACAGGCTCTGGTAGTAGTAACTCAGTGTGAGGACACTATAACAGTAGGTTAGGGAACAGGACAATACACACTGATCACAGGCAGCACAGGCTCTGGAAGTAGTAACTCAGTGTGAGCACACTATAACAGTAGGTAGAGGAACAGCACAATACACACTGATCACAGGCAGCACAGGTTCTGGTAGTAGTAACTGTCAGTGTGAGGACACTATAACAGTAGGTGAGGGGACAGCACAATACACACTGATCACAGGCAGCACAGGTTCTGGTAGTAGTAACTGTCAGTGTGAGGACACAATAACAGTAGGTTGGGGAACAGCACAATACACACTGGTCACAGGCAGTACAGGCTCTGGAAGTAGCAACTCAGTGTGAGGACACTATAACAGTAGGTTGGGGAACAGCACAATACACACTGATCACAGGCAGCACAGGCTCTGGAAGTAGTAACCGTCAGTGTGAGGACACTATAACAGTAGGTTGGGGAACAGTACAATACACCCTGATCACAGGCAGCACAGGCTCTGGTAGTAGTAACTCAGTGTGAGGACACTATAACAGTAGGTTAGGGAACAGGACAATACACACTGATCACAGGCAGCACAGGCTCTGGTAGTAGTAAGTGTCAGTGTGAGGACACTATAACAGTAGGTTGGGGAACAGCACAATACACACTGATCACAGGCAGCACAGGTTCTGGAAGTAGTAACCGTCAGTGTGAGGACACTATAACAGTAGGTTGGGGAACAGTACAATACACCCTGATCACAGGCAGCACAGGCTCTGGTAGTAGTAACTCAGTGTGAGGACACTATAACAGTAGGTTAGGGAACAGGACAATACACACTGATCACAGGCAGCACAGGCTCTGGAAGTAGTAACTCAGTGTGAGGACACTATAACAGTAGGTAGAGGAACAGCACAATACACACTGATCACAGGCAGCACAGGTTCTGGAAGTAGTAACTGTCAGTGTGAGGACACTATAACAGTAGGTGAGGGGACAGCACAATACACACTGATCACAGGCAGCACAGGTTCTGGTAGTAGTAACTGTCAGTGTGTGGACACAATAACAGTAGGTTGGGGAACAGGACAATACACACTGGTCACAGGCAGCACAGGCTCTGGAAGTAGCAACTCAGTGTGAGGACACTATAACAGTAGGTTGGGGAACAGCACAATACACACTGATCACAGGCAGCACAGGCTCTGGAAGTAGTAACCGTCAGTGTGAGGACACTATAACACTAGGTTGGGGAACAGCACTATACACACTGACCACAGGCAGCACAGGCTCTGGAAGTAGTAAATCAGTGTGAGGACACTATAACAGTAGGTAGAGGAACAGCACAATACACACTGATCACAGGCAGCACAGGTTCTGGTAGTAGTAACTGTCAGTGTGAGGACACTATAACAGTAGGTGAGGGGACAGCACAATACACACTGATCACAGGCAGCACAGGTTCTGGTAGTAGTAACTGTCAGTGTGAGGACACAATAACAGAAGGTTGGGGAACAGCACAATACACACTGGTCACAGGCAGCACAGGCTCTGGAAGTAGCAACTCAGTGTGAGGACACTATAACAGTAGGTTGGGGAACAGCACAATACACACTGATCACAGGCAGCACAGGCTCTGGAAGTAGTAACCGTCAGTGTGAGGACACTATAACAGTAGGTTGGGGAACAGTACAATACACCCTGATCACAGGCAGCACAGGCTCTGGTAGTAGTAACTCAGTGTGAGGACACTATAACAGTAGGTTAGGGAACAGGACAATACACACTGATCACAGGCAGCACAGGCTCTGGTAGTAGTAAGTGTCAGTGTGAGGACACTATAACAGTAGGTTGGGGAACAGCACAATACACACTGATCACAGGCAGCACAGGCTCTGGAAGTAGTAACCGTCAGTGTGAGGACACTATAACAGTAGGTTGGGGAACAGTACAATACACCCTGATCACAGGCAGCACAGGCTCTGGTAGTAGTAACTCAGTGTGAGGACACTATAACATTAGGTTAGGGAACAGGACAATACACACTGATCACAGGCAGCACAGGCTCTGGTAGTAGTAAGTGTCAGTGTGAGGACACTATAACAGTAGGTAGAGGAACAGCACAATACACACTGACCACAGGCAGCACAGGCTCTGGTAGTAGTAACCGTCAGTGTGAGGACACTATAACAGTAGGTTGGGGAACAGTACAATACACACTGATCACAGGCAGCACAGGCTCTGGTAGTAGTAACTCAGTGTGAGGACACTATAACAGTAGGTGAGGGGACAGCACAATACACACTGATCACAGGCAGCACAGGTTCTGGTAGTAGTAACTGTCAGTGTGAGGACACAATAACAGTAGGTTGGGGAACAGCACAATACACACTGGTCACAGGCAGCACAGGCTCTGGAAGTAGCAACTCAGTGTGAGGACAATATAACAGTAGGTTGGGGAACAGCACAATACACACTGATCACAGGCAGCACAGGCTCTGGAAGTAGTAACCGTCATTGTGAGGACACTATAACAGTAGGTTGGGGAACAGTACAATACACCCTGATCACAGGCAGCACAGGCTCTGGTAGTAGTAACTCAGTGTGAGGACACTATAACAGTAGGTTAGGGAACAGGACAATACACACTGATCACAGGCAGCACAGGCTCTGGTAGTAGTAAGTGTCAGTGTGAGGACACTATAACAGTAGGTTGGGGAACAGCACAATACACACTGATCACAGGCAGCACAGGCTCTGGAATTAGTAACCGTCAGTGTGAGGACACTATAACAGTAGGTTGGGGAACAGTACAATACACACTGATCACAGGCAGCACAGGCTCTGGTAGTAGTAACTCAGTGTGAGGACACTATAACAGTAGGTTAGGGAACAGGACAATACACACTGATCACAGGCAGCACAGGCTCTGGTAGTAGTAACCGTCAGTGTGAGGACACTATAACAGTAGGTTAGGGAACAGGACAATACACACTGATCACAGGCAGCACAGGCTCTGGTAGTAGTAAGTGTCAGTGTGAGGACACTATAACAGTAGGTTAGGGAACAGGACAATACACACTGATCACAGGCAGCACAGGCTCTGGTAGTAGTAAGTGTCAGTGTGAGGACACTATAACAGTAGGTTGGGGAACAGCACAATACACACTGATCACAGGCAGCACAGGCTCTGGAATTAGTAACCGTCAGTGTGAGGACACTATAACAGTAGGTTGGGGAACAGTACAATACACACTGATCACAGGCAGCACAGGTTCTGGTAGTAGTAACTGTCAGTGTGAGGACACAATAACAGTAGGTTGGGGAACAGCACAATACACACTGGTCACAGGCAGTACAGGCTCTGGAAGTAGCAACTCAGTGTGAGGACACTATAACAGTAGGTTGGGGAACAGCACAATACACACTGATCACAGGCAGCACAGGCTCTGGAAGTAGTAACTGTCAGTGTGAGGACACTATAACAGTAGGTTGGGGAACAGTACAATACACCCTGATCACAGGCAGCACAGGCTCTGGTAGTAGTAACTCAGTGTGAGGACACTATAACAGTAGGTTAGGGAACAGGACAATACACACTGATCACAGGCAGCACAGGCTCTGGTAGTAGTAAGTGTCAGTGTGAGGACACTATAACAGTAGGTTGGGGAACAGCACAATACACACTGATCACAGGCAGCACAGGTTCTGGAAGTAGTAACCGTCAGTGTGAGGACACTATAACAGTAGGTTGGGGAACAGTACAATACACCCTGATCACAGGCAGCACAGGCTCTGGTAGTAGTAACTCAGTGTGAGGACACTATAACAGTAGGTTAGGGAACAGGACAATACACACTGATCACAGGCAGCACAGGCTCTGGAAGTAGTAACTCAGTGTGAGGACACTATAACAGTAGGTAGAGGAATAGCACAATACACACTGATCACAGGCAGCACAGGTTCTGGAAGTAGTAACTGTCAGTGTGAGGACACTATAACAGTAGGTGAGGGGACAGCACAATACACACTGATCACAGGCAGCACAGGTTCTGGTAGTAGTAACTGTCAGTGTGTGGACACAATAACAGTAGGTTGGGGAACAGGACAATACACACTGGTCACAGGCAGCACAGGCTCTGGAAGTAGCAACTCAGTGTGAGGACACTATAACAGTAGGTTGGGGAACAGCACAATACACACTGATCACAGGCAGCACAGGCTCTGGAAGTAGTAACCGTCAGTGTGAGGACACTATAACAGTAGGTTGGGGAACAGCACAATACACACTGACCACAGGCAGCACAGGCTCTGGAAGTAGTAACTCAGTGTGAGGACACTATAACAGTAGGTAGAGGAACAGCACAATACACACTGATCACAGGCAGCACAGGTTCTGGTAGTAGTAACTGTCAGTGTGAGGACACTATAACAGTAGGTGAGGGGACAGCACAATACACACTGATCACAGGCAGCACAGGTTCTGGTAGTAGTAACTGTCAGTGTGAGGACACAATAACAGAAGGTTGGGGAACAGCACAATACACACTGGTCACAGGCAGCACAGGCTCTGGAAGTAGCAACTCAGTGTGAGGACACTATAACAGTAGGTTGGGGAACAGCACAATACGCACTGATCACAGGCAGCACAGGCTCTGGAAGTAGTAACCATCAGTGTGAGGACACTATAACAGTAGGTTGGGGAACAGTACAATACACCCTGATCACAGGCAGCACAGGCTCTGGTAGTAGTAACTCAGTGTGAGGACACTATAACAGTAGGTTAGGGAACAGGACAATACACACTGATCACAGGCAGCACAGGCTCTGGTAGTAGTAAGTGTCAGTGTGAGGACACTATAACAGTAGGTTGGGGAACAGCACAATACACACTGATCACAGGCAGCACAGGCTCTGGAAGTAGTAACCGTCAGTGTGAGGACACTATAACAGTAGGTTGGGGAACAGTACAATACACCCTGATCACAGGCAGCACAGGCTCTGGTAGTAGTAACTCAGTGTGAGGACACTATAACATTAGGTTAGGGAACAGTACAATACACCCTGATCACAGGCAGCACAGGCTCTGGTAGTAGTAACTCAGTGTGAGGACACTATAACAGTAGGTTAGGGAACAGGACAATACACACTGATCACAGGCAGCACAGGCTCTGGTAGTAGTAACCGTCAGTGTGAGGACACTATAACAGTAGGTAGAGGAACAACACAATACACACTGACCACAGGCAGCACAGGCTCTGGTAGTAGTAACCATCAGTGTGAGGACACTATAACAGTAGGTTGGGGAACAGTACAATACACACTGATCACAGGCAGCACAGGCTCTGGTAGTAGTAACTCAGTGTGAGGACACTATAACAGTAGGTTAGGGAACAGGACAATACACACTGATCACAGGCAGCACAGGCTCTGGTAGTAGTAACTGTCAGTGTGTGGACACTATAACAGTAGGTTGGGGAACAGCACAATACACACTGACCACAGGCAGCACAGGCTCTGGAAGTAGTAACTCAGTGTGAGGACACTATAACAGTAGGTAGAGGAACAGCACAATACACACTGATCACAGGCAGCACAGGTTCTGGTAGTAGTAACTGTCAGTGTGAGGACACTATAACAGTAGGTGAGGGGACAGCACAATACACACTGATCACAGGCAGCACAGGTTCTGGTAGTAGTAACTGTCAGTGTGAGGACACTATAACAGTAGGTTGCGGAACAGCACAATACACACTGGTCACAGGCAGCACAGGCTCTGGAAGTAGCAACTCAGTGTGAGGACACTATAACAGTAGGTTGGGGAACAGCACAATACACACTGATCACAGGCAGCACAGGCTCTGGAAGTAGTAACCGTCAGTGTGAGGACACTATAACAGTAGGTTGGGGAACAGTACAATACACACTGATCACAGGCAGCACAGGCTCTGGTAGTAGTAACTCAGTGTGAGGACACTATAACAGTAGGTTAGGGAACAGGACAATACACACTGATCACAGGCAGCACAGGCTCTGGTAGTAGTAAGTGTCAGTGTGAGGACACTATAACAGTAGGTTGGGGAACAGCACAATACACACTGATCACAGGCAGCACAGGCTCTGGAAGTAGTAACCGTCAGTGTGAGGACACTATAACAGTAGGTTGGGGAACAGTACAATACACACTGATCATAGGCAGCACAGGCTCTGGTAGTAGTAACTCAGTGTGAGGACACTATAACAGTAGGTTAGGGAACAGGACAATACACACTGATCACAGGCAGCACAGGCTCTGGTAGTAGTAACCGTCAGTGTGAGGACACTATAACAGTAGGTAGAGGAACAGCACAATACACACTAACCACAGGCAGCATAGGCTCTGGTAGTAGTAACCGTCAGTGTGAGGACACTATAACAGTAGGTTCGGGAACAGTACAATACACACTGATCACAGGCAGCACAGGCTCTGGTAGTAGTAACTCAGTGTGAGGACACTATAACAGTAGGTTAGGGAACAGGACAATACACACTGATCACAGGCAGCACAGGCTCTGGTAGTAGTAACTGTCAGTGTGTGGACACTATAACAGTAGGTTGGGGAACAGCACAATACACACTGACCACAGGCAGCACAGGCTCTGGAAGTAGTAACTCAGTGTGAGAACACTATAACAGTAGGTAGAGGAACAGTACAATACACCCTCATCACAGGCAGCACAGGCTCTTGTAGTAGTAACTCAATGTGAGGACACTATAACAGTAGGTTAGGGAACAGGACAATACACACTGATCAAAGGCAGCACAGGCTCTGGTAGTAGTAAGTGTCAGTGTGAGGACACTATAACAGTAGGTTGGGGAACAGCACAATACACACTGATCACAGGCAGCACAGGCTCTGGAAGTAGTAACAGTCAGTGTGAGGACACTATAACAGTAGGTTGGGGAACAGTACAATACACCCTGATCACAGGCAGCACAGGCTCTGGTAGTAGTAACTCAGTGTGAGGACACTATAACTAGGTTAGGGAACAGGACAATACACACTGATCACAGGCAGCACAGGCTCTGGTAGTAGTAACCGTCAGTGTGAGGACACTATAAAAGTAGGTTGGGGAACAGTACAATACACACTGATCACAGGCAGCACAGGCTCTGGTAGTAGTAACTCAGTGTGTGGACACTATAACAGTAGGTTGGGGAACAGCACAATACACACTGACCACAGGCAGCACAGGCTCTGGAAGTAGTAACTCAGTGTGAGGACACAATAACAGTAGGTAGAGGAACAGCACAATACACACTGATCACAGGCAGCACAGGTTCTGGTAGTAGTAATTGTCAGTGTGAGGACACTATAACAGTAGGTGAGGGGACAGCACAATACACACTGATCACAGTCAGCACAGGTTCTGGTAGTAGTAACTGTCAGTGTGAGGACACAATAACAGTAGGTTGGGGAACAGCACAATACACACTGGTCACAGGCAGCACAGGCTCTGGAAATAGCAACTCAGTGTGAGGACACTATAACAGTAGGTTGGGGAACAGCACAATACACACTGATCACAGGCAGCACAGGCTCTGGAAGTAGTAACCGTCAGTGTGAGGACACTATAACAGTAGGTTGGGGAACAGTACAATACACCCTGATCACAGGCAGCACAGGCTCTGGTAGTAGTAACTCAGTGTGAGGACACTATAACAGTAGGTTAGGGAACAGGACAATACACACTGATCACAGGCAGCACAGGCTCTGGTAGTAGTAAGTGTCAGTGTGAGGACACTATAACAGTAGGTTGGGGAACAGCACAATACACACTGATCACAGGCAGCACAGGCTCTGGAGGTAGTAACCGTCAGTGTGAGGACACTATAACAGTAGGTTGGGGAACAGTACAATACACCCTGATCACAGGCAGCACAGGCTCTGGTAGTAGTAACTCAGTGTGAGGACACTATAACAGTAGGTTAGGGAACAGGACAATACACACTGATCACAGGCAGCACAGGCTCTGGTAGTAGTAAGTGTCAGTGTGAGGACACTATAACAGTAGGTAGAGGAACAGCACAATACACACTGACCACAGGCAGCACAGGCTCTGGTAGTAGTAACCGTCAGTGTGAGGACACTATAACAGTAGGTTGGGGAACAGTACAATACACACTGATCACAGGCAGCACAGGCTCTGGTAGTAGTAACTCAGTGTGAGTACACTATAATAGTAGGTTAGGGAACAGGACAATACACACTGATCACAGGCAGCACAGGCTCTGGAAGTAGTAACTCAGTGTGAGGACACTATAACAGTAGGTAGAGGAACAGCACAATACACACTGATCACAGGCAGCACAGGTTCTGGTAGTAGTAACTCAGTGTGAGGACACTATAACAGTAGGTGAGGGGACAGCACAATACACACTGATCACAGGCAGCACAGGTTCTGGTAGTAGTAACTGTCAGTGTGAGGACACAATAACAGTAGGTTGGGGAACAGCACAATACACACTGGTCACAGGCAGCACAGGCTCTGGAAGTAGCAACTCAGTGTGAGGACACTATAACAGTAGGTTGGGGAACAGCACAATTCACACTGATCACAGGCAGCACAGGCTCTGGAAGTAGTAACCGTCAGTGTGAGGACACTATAACAGTAGGTTGGGGAACAGTACAATACACACTGATCACAGGCAGCACAGGCTCTGGTAGTAGTAACTCAGTGTGAGGACACTATAACAGTAGGTTAGGGAACAGGACAATACACACTGATCACAGGCAGCACAGGCTCTGGTAGTAGTAAGTGTCAGTGTGAGGACACTATAACAGTAGGTTGGGGAACAGCACAATACACACTGATCACAGGCAGCACACGCTCTGGAAGTAGTAACCGTCAGTGTGAGGACACTATAACAGTAGGTTGGGGAACAGTACAATACACGCTCATCACAGGCAGCACAGGCTCTGGTAGTAGTAACTCAGTGTGAGGACACTACAACAGTAGGTTAGGGAACAGGACAATACACACTGATCACAGGCAGCACAGGCTCTGGTAGTAGTAACCATCAGTGTGAGGACACTATAACAGTAGGTAGAGGAACAGCACAATACACACTGACCACAGGCAGCACAGGCTCTGGTAGTAGTAACCGTCAGTGTGAGGACACTATAACAGTAGGTTCGGGAACAGTACAATACACACTGATCACAGGCAGCACAGGCTCTGGTAGTAGTAACTCAGTGTGAGGACACTATAACAGTAGGTTAGGGAACAGGACAATACACACTGATCACAGGCAGCACAGGCTCTGGTAGTAGTAACTGTCAGTGTGTGGACACTATAACAGTAGGTTGGGGAACAGCACAATATACACTGACCACAGGCAGCACAGGCTCTGGAAGTAGTAACTCAGTGTGAGGACACTATAACAGTAGGTAGAGGAACAGTACAATACACCCTGATCACAGGCAGCACAGGCTCTGGTAGTAGTAACTCAGTGTGAGGACACTATAACAGTAGGTTAGGGAACAGGACAATACACACTGATCACAGGCAGCACAGGCTCTGGTAGTAGTAAGTGTCAGTGTGAGGACACTATAACAGTAGGTTGGGGAACAGGACAATACACACTGATCACAGGCAGCACAGGCTCTGGTAGTAGTAAGTGTCAGTGTGAGGACACTATAACAGTAGGTTGGGGAACAGCACAATACACACTGATCACAGGCAGCACAGGCTCTGGAAGTTATAACCGTCAGTGTGAGGACACTATAACAGTAGGTTGGGGAACAGTACAATACACGCTGATCACAGGCAGCACAGGCTCTGGTAGTAGTAACTCAGTGTGAGGACACTATAACAGTAGGTTAGGGAACAGGACAATACACACTGATCACAGGCAGCACAGGCTCTGGTAGTAGTAACCGTCAGTGTGAGGACACTATAACAGTAGGTAGAGGAACAGCACAATACACACTGACCACAGGCAGCATAGGCTCTGGTAGTAGTAACCGTCAGTGTGAGGACACTATAACAGTAGATTCGGGAACAGTACAATACACACTGATCACAGGCAGCACAGGCTCTGGTAGTAGTAACTCAGTGTGAGGACACTATAACAGTAGGTTAGGGAACAGGACAATACACACTGATCACAGGCAGCACAGGCTCTGGTAGTAGTAACTGTCAGTGTGTGGACACTATAACAGTAGGTTGGCGAACAGCACAATACACACTGATCACAGGCAGCACAGGCTCTGGTAGTAGTAAGTGTCAGTGTGAGGACACTATAACAGTAGGTTGGGGAACAGCACAATACACACTGATCACAGGCAGCACAGGCTCTGGAAGTAGTAACAGTCAGTGTGAGGACACTATAACAGTAGGTTGGGGAACAGTACAATACACCCTGATCACAGGCAGCACAGGCTCTGGTAGTAGTAACTCAGTGTGAGGACACTATAACAGTAGGTTAGGGAACAGGACAATACACACTGATCACAGGCAGCACAGGCTCTGGTAGTAGTAACCGTCAGTGTGAGGACACTATAACAGTAGGTAGAGGAACAGCACAATACACACTGACCACAGGCAGCACAGGCTCTGGTAGTAGTAACCGTCAGTGTGAGGACACTATAACAGTAGGTTGGGGAACAGTACAATACACACTGATCACAGGCAGCACAGGCTCTGGTAGTAGTAACTCAGTGTGTGGACACTATAACAGTAGGTTGGGGAACAGCACAATACACACTGACCACAGGCAGCACAGGCTCTGGAAGTAGTAACTCAGTGTGAGGACACAATAACAGTAGGTAGAGGAACAGCACAATACACACTGATCACAGGCAGCACAGGTTCTGGTAGTAGTAACTGTCAGTGTAAGGACACTATAACAGTAGGTGAGGGGACAGCACAATACACACTGATCACAGGCAGCACAGGTTCTGGCAGTAGTAACTGTCAGTGTGAGGACACAATAACAGTAGGTTGGGGAACAGCACAATACACACTGGTCACAGGCAGCACAGGCTCTGGAAGTAGCAACTCAGTGTGAGGACACTATAACAGTAGGTTGGGGAACAGCACAATACACACTGATCACAGGCAGCACAGGCTCTGGAAGTAGTAACCATCAGTGTGAGGACACTATAACAGTAGGTTGGGGAACAGTACAATACACCCTGATCACAGGCAGCACAGGCTCTGGTAGTAGTAACTCAGTGTGAGGACACTATAATAGTAGGTTAGGGAACAGGACAATACACACTGATCACAGGCAGCACAGGCTCTGGTAGTAGTAAGTGTCAGTGTGAGGACACTATAACAGTAGGTTGGGGAACAGCACAATACACACTGATCACAGGCAGCACAGGCTCTGGAAGTAGTAACCGTTAGTGTGAGGACACTATAACAGTAGGTTGGGGAACAGTACAATACACACTGATCACAGGCAGCACAGGCTCTGGTAGTAGTAACTCAGTGTGAGGACACTATAACAGTAGGTTAGGGAACAGGACAATACACACTGATCACAGGCAGCACAGGCTCTGGTAGTAGTAAGTGTCAGTGTGAGGACACTATAACAGTAGGTTGGGGCACAGCACAATACACACTCATCACAGGCAGCACAGGCTCTGGAAGTAGTAACCGTCAGTGTGAGGACACTATAACAGTAGGTTGGGGAACAGTACAATACACGCTGATCACAGGCAGCACAGGCTCTGGTAGTAGTAACTCAGTGTGAGGACACTATAACAGTAGGTTAGGGAACAGGACAATACACACTGATCACAGGCAGCACAGGCTCTGGTAGTAGTAACCATCAGTGTGAGGACACTATAACAGTAGGTAGAGGAACAGCACAATACACACTGACCACAGGCAGCACAGGCTCTGGTAGTAGTAACCGTCAGTGTGAGGACACTATAACAGTAGGTTCGGGAACAGTACAATACACACTGATCACAGGCAGCACAGGCTCTGGTAGTAGTAACTCAGTGTGAGGACACTATAACAGTAGGTTAGGGAACAGGACAATACACACTGATCACAGGCAGCACAGGCTCTGGTAGTAGTAACTGTCAGTGTGTGGACACTATAACAGTAGGTTGGGGAACAGCACAATACACACTGACCACAGGCAGCACAGGCTCTGGAAGTAGTAACTCAGTGTGAGGACACTATAACAGTAGGTAGAGGAACAGTACAATACACCCTGATCACAGGCAGCACAGGCTCTGGTAGTAGTAACTCAGTGTGAGGACACTATAACAGTAGGTTAGGGAACAGTACAATACACCCTGATCACAGGCAGCACAGGCTCTGGTAGTAGTAAGTGTCAGTGTGAGGACACTATAACAGTAGGTTGGGGAACAGCACAATACACACTGATCACAGGCAGCATAGGCTCTGGAAGTAGTAACAGTCAGTGTGAGGACACTATAACAGTAGATTGGGGAACAGTACAATACACCCTGATCACAGGCAGCATAGGCTCTGGTAGTAGTAACTCAGTGTGAGGACACTATAACAGTAGGTTAGGGTGTGAGGAGACAAGGGAAAAGGACTTCTAGGACTTGCCTGCATGTTGAAAAGAGTTATGACCCAGTTCTGTGTTCTTAAATTGAAACCCTCAGTCTGCATGTCTCATACAGGAAGTTTGCCAGCAGCAGACAGCAAAGGTGTGTTCCTGTTACAGCCCTCCTTCCTCTCTGCAACGACTGACACCTGAGCCCACCAATGAGTGAGAGAGAGGGAAGTAGGGTGGTGCAGCAAGAGGAATTGTGGGATAGTGTGTGAGTACAGTGTGACTCTGAAGGTTGGGGTGTTGTCCCCTCTCAGTGTCTTTAGATATATAGCAGCTCTGTGTGCCCTGTTACAGCTGTCATTGCTGGGCAGGTAGGGAAGAGATATACAGCAGCTGGAAAAGACTTTGCTGAACTCTGAGTGGACTGTAATGATATAACCCTGCTTACTGTTTGCTGAATTTCTGTGTCTCCATGAATAAAGTTCATCATTCCTTCATTATAACCTGCTCCACTGTGGGATCCCTGAACCCCAGGATACCCAGGACACCCGGTATCCTCACATTTGGCGGCAGCGGTGGGACGTCACACAGTTCCTGCAGTAATTCCAGGGGAGTGAGTAGAAGCAACGCTAATACCAGAGAATATCAGCATGGAGAGTCAGTCAGCAGTTGCAACCGGCGGCCAAATTGAAAACGTCATGAGAGAGCAGGAGAAGTTTTACCGGACAGCCCGGAAACCGCACCTGCAAGGATTTTGCAGGATGAAGGGAATTGCTTATAATGGGACTGACACCCGGGAGATTCTGGTACTACGGTTGTTGGAGTGGGATCGTGCACACCCAGAGGATCCCGACCACCTGAGTGATGATGAAGAAGGACCGACAGGCAGTGGAAGCACTTCCAGTCGGTTACCCGAGTCAACCACCGCTACTCCCGCCCTACTACAGAGCTGGCTGGGGGCACTAGGTGAAAGTGCAACTACACAAGAGAGAGCTGGAGTGATCCAAGCAATATTAGGGGTACAAATCCCTACTAGCAGCGGAACTGTGCTGTCGCCCAGAGGGGCTGAACAAGAGAACCGGCGCTTGGGATTTAAGGATGTTCCCACATTTCGAGAGAATGAAACTGACATTGACACTCACCTGCAGATCTTTGAGAATCTCATGGGAGTGCACGGGATAGAGCCAGCTGAATGGCCCAAGTACTTGGGGCCAAGTCTCACCGGTAGGGCTTTGGAAGCCTACAGGGCTCTAACTTCCCAGGAATGTGGAATCTACACCTGCATAAAGAAGGCATTGCTGGCTAAGTTTCAGATCACTGCAGAATCTTATCGTCTCAAATTCAGGACACTGAGCAAAAGTGGGACTGCTTCCTACCAAGAGTTTGCCAGTCAGCTACGGCAAGCTTGTGGAAAATGGCTCGAGGGTAGACAGGCCTCTACCGTGGAGCAGATCATCAACCTAATTGTGGTAGAACAACTAATGATTAAGATGGCACCAGAGATACAGGAGTGGGTCGCAGACCGGAAGCCCAGCACGCCTGAACAAGCTGCAGAATGGGCTGATGAATATATAGCTAACCGTCCCCAATGGAGAGTCTTCAGTGCAACAGGTGGTACAAGAACCCCACGAGCGGAGAAGCTCCCTGACAGAGAACCACGCATAAATGATAGTAGTAAAGGAGGCCCTATCAAAAACATTTCTTATCAACCACCCAGATTCAAAGTGGCTAACCCAGAACCTCGGAAGTGCTACCGCTGCAATCAACCAGGACACTTGTTGAGGGACTGTCCACGCACGCGAGGGCCATTCCCTGGGGCTAGACCGGCCCCAGTCTCTGTGGTATGTTACCCCATGGAGGATTATTGCGAGGAGGTCATCCATTCAGATGCGACCGAGATGATGGATGGGGTGTATATTGTAGACCTGGTTCTGGGGGAGGAGCAGGCAACTCCTCAGAATATGCAGGGGCACTTACAGCCTGTGTTGGTAGAGGACCAGCGGGTACAGGGCCTACGAGATTCTGGGGCCTCACTCACATTGATTGAGCCAGACCTGATTCCCACCTCCCGGGTGATTCCTGGACAGTATGTACGAATTGCCACCGCCGGGGGACAACAGACCGATATCCCCGTCGCCAAGATACATCTCGACTGGGGAGCTGATCAAGGAATCGTGGAGGTCGGAGTACTCAAGGGGCTACCAGCCAAGGTCATCCTTGGGAATGATCTGGGACAGGGACTGGTGACACACTTCGTTCAAGTGGTGACCCGGAGCCAAACCCAAAGAGCAGTGACCCAGGTGACAGATTCAGAACAGAACCAACCTACCCCGACCACAATGGTGAGTGAAGTACTGGACAAGAAACTGGAATCAGAGTTAGACTTGGGGGAGGTGGACAGGAGCGAGTTTCGACAGGCCCAACGGACAGACCCTTCCCTAAGTAAATTAAGGAGTG
The DNA here is from genome assembly GCA_031769625.1 of Taudactylus pleione. Lineage (NCBI taxonomy): Eukaryota > Metazoa > Chordata > Amphibia > Anura > Myobatrachidae > Taudactylus > Taudactylus pleione. The sequence goes on along the minus strand of JAUIMM010001913.1, from coordinate 495,406 downwards.
CAGCCGACCTGGGGTTGGAAACAGCTGATGGGAGCAAGATAGTTTGGGAAGAGGAATTGCTGTACCGAGTGGTCGTTCTTCAGTCTGGACAGGAAACAGTAATGCCTACTAAACAGTTGGTGGTACCTACACCGTACAGAGCACAATTACTAGCCCTTGCTCATGACATTCCAGCGGCCGGGCATTTTGGCACTTGTAAAACACTGGCACGATTGTTGCGGAATTTCTTCTGGCCACGAATCTCTAGAGACGTTAAGCAGTATCGAGACACCTGCAATACCTGCCAGAGGCTCGGGAAGCCCCAGCGAAAAGCTCCTCTGCACCCATTACCTATTATAGGGGAGCCCTTTGCCCGTGTTGCCATAGACCTAATTGGACCATTAGCTATTCCCAGTCATACGGGAAAGAAGTACATCCTAACACTGGTGGACTTTGCTACACGCTATCCTGAGGCTGTGGCCCTATCATCTATTGACACAGAACACGTTGCGCAAGCATTAACAGACATATTCAGTCGGCTTGGATACCCACAGGAAGTCATCACAGATCAAGGGCCCCAATTCCAAGGTGAACTAATGCAAACCCTGTGGGAAAAGTGGGGGGTTCGACCTCTTCGGACCACCTCTTACCATCCACAGACCAACGGACTCTGTGAACGTTTCAATGGAACGCTAAAAAGACTTCTACAAGCTTACGTGCTGTCCGAGGGGAGGGACTGGGAGAGAGCCCTTCAACAGCTTCTCTTCGCTTATCGGGAAGTCCCACAGGCGTCTACTGGATATTCCCCATTTGAACTTTTGTACGGCCGGAAAGTGCGGGGGCCTCTAGACCTGGTCAAAGAGAGCTGGGAGGGAACTTTCCAAGAACACCAGCAGCCCATTTTACAATATGTAGAGAATATGCAGAACCGCATGAGAAGATTGCTACAGTTAACCCAAGAGCATCTCAGGGAATCACAAGAGAGACAAAAGGAATGGTATGACGCCCATGCTCAAGACCGAGAGTTGCATCCAGGGCAAAAAGTAATGGTGCTTATCCCAGTGCGAAGAAACAAACTGCAGGCTACGTGGAAAGGACCGTATACCGTGGTAAGGCGCACCGGGCCGGTCAATTACGTGATTGCCCTGGATAAGGGAGGGAAGTACCTACGCACCTTCCATATAAATCGAATTAAGGCCTATCGTGATCGTCAAGTAGTAACAATGGCGGTATGTTGTCCTCCGATGGAGGCACCAGAAACTGATCCATTGCTTGACCTTTTGGGAGCTGCTAAAGAGAAGAAAGGAGTGGAATCAGTCCAGGTGGGACAACAGTTGAATGCAGCCCAGCAGCAAGAGATGTGGAGGATCTTAGAGGCTGAACAGGCCCAGTTTTCTTGTCTACCTGGTCGAACTCATCTGACCGCCCACCATGTGGACACTGGGAGTGCTAGGCCCATCCGACAAGTCGCTTACCGGATGACTCCAGGTGTTATGAGGCAGGTAAAGGCTGAGATCGAGGAGATGCTAGCTTTGGGGGTCATAGTGCCATCTAAAAGCCCATGGGCTGCTGGGGTTGTGTTGGTTCCCAAGAAAGATGGGACCACACGGTTTTGTGTGGACTATCGCAAATTGAACGAAGTCACCACCACTGATGCTTACCCTATGCCCCGTGTTGATGAGCTACTGGATCGGATTGGAGGGGCTGAGTTTGTCTCAACATTGGATTTGAGCAAAGGCTACTGGCAAATCCCACTTACCAAAGAGGCCCAGGAGCGTTCTGCCTTCATCACACCGGAAGGACTCTTTGAGTGGACTACAATGCCTTTCGGGATGAAGAACGCCCCTGCCACATTCCAGCGAATGGTTAATGACCTCTTGGAGGGGTGTCAAGACTTTTCCCAAGCCTACTTAGATGACATTGCCATCTTCAGCCATACCTGGGAGGAGCATTTAATTCAGGTGACAGAAGTGCTGAAGAGGATTAGACAGGCTGGACTCACCATACGCCCAGATAAGTGTCAAATGGGGATGGCTGAGGTTCAGTACCTAGGACATCGGGTCGGAGGAGGTGCTATCAGACCTGATCCGGCAAAGGTGGAGGCTATTTCCAATTGGCCCCAACCTGTCAACCAAAAACAAGTGCGGGCGTTCCTTGGAGTCGCTGGCTATTACAGGAAATTTATACCACATTACAGCACCGTGGCCAAGGCTCTGACAGACTTGACCAAAAAGAGATATGCTCGGAATATTGAATGGACTGTTGAATGTGAGCAAGCTTTCAACACCTTAAAAGACTTGCTGACTCGAGCCCCAGTGTTGGCTGCCCCTGACTACAACAGAAAGTTTATTGTGCAGACAGACGCATCAGGGTGTGGACTTGGGGCAGTGTTGAGTCAAGTGGGAGCAGATGGTAGGGAACATCCAATTGTGTATCTATCCCGTAAACTAGCTGACCGAGAGATAGCCTACGCCACTATTGAAAAAGAATGTCTAGCCATAGTCTGGGCCTTAAAGAAGCTACAACCATATCTTTATGGGAAAGAATTTACTGTTGTCACTGACCATAACCCGTTGTATTGGCTAAACAGAACCTCGGGGGAAAATGGGAGGTTGTTGAGGTGGAGTCTGGCGTTACAAAGTTTCAACTTTTCCATTTCTCACAAAAAGGGACGAGAACATCACAATGCTGATGGGCTATCCAGATGTGAGGAAACAAATATCAAGCTTCGCAGACCCTCGGGCCGAGTCGACAGTCAGGACTCCAACATTGGGACCATGTCTGTCTCCTCGATTTAAGAAGGGGGAGGTATGTGAGGAGACAAGGGAAAAGGACTTCTAGGACTTGCCTGCATGTTGAAAAGAGTTATGACCCAGTTCTGTGTTCTTAAATTGAAACCCTCAGTCTGCATGTCTCATACAGGAAGTTTGCCAGCAGCAGACAGCAAAGGTGTGTTCCTGTTACAGCCCTCCTTCCTCTCTGCAACGACTGACACCTGAGCCCACCAATGAGTGAGAGAGAGGGAAGTAGGGTGGTGCAGCAAGAGGAATTGTGGGATAGTGTGTGAGTACAGTGTGACTCTGAAGGTTGGGGTGTTGTCCCCTCTCAGTGTCTTTAGATATATAGCAGCTCTGTGTGCCCTGTTACAGCTGTCATTGCTGGGCAGGTAGGGAAGAGATATACAGCAGCTGGAAAAGACTTTGCTGAACTCTGAGTGGACTGTAATGATATAACCCTGCTTACTGTTTGCTGAATTTCTGTGTCTCCATGAATAAAGTTCATCATTCCTTCATTATAATCTGCTCCACTGTGTGATCCCTGAACCCCAGGATACCCAGGACACCCGGTATCCTCACATAGGGAACAGGACAATACACACTGATCTTAGGCAGCACAGGCTCTGGTAGTAGTAAGTGTCAGTGTGAGGACACTATAACAGTAGGTTGGGGAACAGCACAATACACACTGATCACAGGCAGCACAGGCTCTGGAAGTAGTAACCATCAGTGTGAGGACACTATAACAGTAGGTTGGGGAACAGTACAATACACCCTGATCACAGGCAGCACAGGCTCTGGTAGTAGTAACTCAGTGTGAGGACACTATAACAGTAGGTTAGGGAACAGCACAATACACACTGACCACAGGCAGCACAGGCTCTGGAAGTAGTAACAGTCAGTGTGAGGACACTATAACAGTAGGTTGGGGAACAGTACAATACACCCTGATCACAGGCAGCACAGGCTCTGGTAGTAGTAACTCAGTGTGAGGACACTATAACAGTAGGTTAGGGAACAGGACAATACACACTGATCACAGGCAGCACAGGCTCTGGTAGTAGTAACCGTCAGTGTGAGGACACTATAACAGTAGGTGGAGGAACAGCACAATACACACTGACCACAGGCAGCACAGGCTCTGGTAGTAGTAACCGTCAGTGTGAGGACACTATAACAGTAGGTTGGGGAACAGTAAAATACACACTGATCACAGGCAGCACAGGCTCTGGTAGTAGTAACTCAGTGTGTGGACACTATAACAGTAGGTTGGGGAACAGCACATTACACACTGACCACAGGCAGCACAGGCTCTGGAAGTAGTAACTCAGTGTGAGGACACAATAACAGTAGGTAGAGGAACAGCACAATACACACTGATCACAGGCAGCACAGGTTCTGGTAGTAGTAACTGTCAGTGTGAGGACACTATAACAGTAGGTGAGGGGACAGCACAATACACACTGATCACAGACAGCACAGGTTCTGGTAGTAGTAACTGTCAGTGTGAGGACACAATAACAGTAGGTTGGGGAACAGCACAATACACACTGGTCACAGGCAGCACAGGCTCTGGAAGTAGTAACCATCAGTGTGAGGACACTATAACAGTAGGTTGGGGAACAGTACAATACACCCTGATCACAGGCAGCACAGGCTCTGGTAGTAGTAACTCAGTGTGAGGACACTATAACAGTAGGTTAGGGAACAGCACAATACACACTGACCACAGGCAGCACAGGCTCTGGAAGTAGTAACAGTCAGTGTGAGGACACTATAACATTAGGTTGGGGAACAGTACAATACACCCTGATCACAGGCAGCACAGGCTCTGGTAGTAGTAACTCAGTGTGAGGACACTATAACAGTAGGTTAGGGAACAGGACAATACACACTGAACACAGGCAGCACAGGCTCTGGTAGTAGTAACCGTCAGTGTGAGGACACTATAACAGTAGGTAGAGGAACAGCACAATACACACTGACCACAGGCAGCCCAGGCTCTGGTAGTAGTAACCGTCAGTGTGAGGACACTATAACAGTAGGTTGGGGAACAGTACAATACACACTGATCACAGGCAGCACAGGCTCTGATAGTAGTAACTCAGTGTGTGGACACTATAACAGTAGGTTGGGGAACAGCACAATACACACTGACCACAGGCAGCACAGGCTCTGGAAGTAGTAACTCAGTGTGAGGACACAATAACAGTAGGTAGAGGAACAGCACAATACACACTGATCACAGCCAGCACAGGTTCTGGTAGTAGTAACTGTCAGTGTGAGGACACTATAACAGTAGGTGAGGGGACAGCACAATACACACTGATCACAGGCAGCACAGGCTCTGGAAGTAGTAACCATCAGTGTGAGGACACTATAACAGTAGGTTGGGGAACAGTACAATACACCCTGATCACAGGCAGCACAGGCTCTGGTAGTAGTAACTCAGTGTGAGGACACTATAACAGTAGGTTAGGGAACAGGACAATACACACTGATCACAGGCAGCACAGGCTCTGCTAGTAGTAAGTGTCAGTGTGAGGACACAATAACAGTAGGTTGGGGAACAGCACAATACACACTGATCACAGGCAGCACAGGCTCTGGAAGTAGTAACCGTCAGTGTGAGGACACTATAACAGTAGGTTGGGGAACAGTACAATACACCCTGATCACAGGCAGCACAGGCTCTGGTAGTAGTAACTCAGTGTGAGGACACTATAACAGTAGGTTAGGGAACAGGACAATACACACTGATCACAGGCAGCACAGGCTCTGGTAGTAGTAACTCAGTGTGTGGACACTATAACAGTAGGTTGGGGAACAGCACAATACACACTGACCACAGGCAGCACAGGCTCTGGAAGTAGTAACTCAGTGTGAGGACACAATAACAGTAGGTAGAGGAACAGCACAATACACACTGATCACAGGCAGCACAGGTTCTGGTAGTAGTAACTGTCAGTGTGAGGACACTATAACAGTAGGTGAGGGGACAGCACAATACACACTGATCACAGGCAGCACAGGCTCTGGAAGTAGTAACCGTCAGTGTGAGGACACTATAACAGTAGGTTGGGGAACAGTACAATACACCCTGATCACAGGCAGCACAGGCTCTGGTAGTAGAAACTCAGTGTGAGGACACTATAACAGTAGGTTAGGGAACAGGACAATACACACTGATCACAGGCAGCACAGGCTCTGGTAGTAGTAAGTGTCAGTGTGAGGACACAATAACAGTAGGTTGGGGAACAGCACAATACACACTGATCACAGGCAGCACAGGCTCTGGAAGTAGTAACCGTCAGTGTGAGGACACTATAACAGTAGGTTGGGGAACAGTACAATACACCCTGATCACAGGCAGCACAGGCTCTGGTAGTAGTAACTCAGTGTGAGGACACTATAACAGTAGGTTAGGGAACAGGACAATACACACTGATCACAGGCAGCACAGGCTCTGGTAGTAGTAAGTGTCAGTGTGAGGACACTATAACAGTAGGTAGAGGAACAGCACAATACACACTGACCACAGGCAGCACAGGCTCTGGTAGTAGTAACCGTCAGTGTGAGGACACTATAACAGTAGGTTGGGGAACAGTACAATACACACTGATCACAGGCAGCACAGGCTCTGGTAGTAGTAACTCAGTGTGAGGACACTATAACAGTAGGTTAGGGAACAGGACAATACACACTGATCACAGGCAGCACATGCTCTGGAAGTAGTAACTCAGTGTGAGGACACTATAACAGTAGGTAGAGGAACAGCACAATACACACTGATCACAGGCAGCACAGGTTCTGGTAGTAGTAACTGTCAGTGTGAGGACACTATAACAGTAGGTGAGGGGACAGCACAATACACACTGATCACAGGCAGCACAGGTTCTGGTAGTAGTAACTGTCAGTGTGAGGACACAATAACAGTAGGTTGGTGAACAGCACAATACACACTGGTCACAGGCAGCACAGGCTCTGGAAGTAGCAACTCAGTGTGAGGACACTATAACAGTAGGTTGGGGAACAGCACAATACACACTGGTCACAGGCAGCACAGGCTCTGGAAGTAGCAACTCAGTGTGAGGACACTATAACAGTAGGTTGGGGAACAGCACAATACACACTGATCACAGGCAGCACAGGCTCTGGAAGAAGTAACCGTCAGTGTGAGGACACTATAACAGTAGGTTGGGGAACAGTACAATACACACTGATCACAGGCAGCACAGGCTCTGGTAGTAGTAACTCAGTGTGAGGACACTATAACAGTAGGTTAGGGAACAGGACAATACACACTGATCACAGGCAGCACAGGCTCTGGTAGTAGTAAGTGTCAGTGTGAGGACACTATAACAGTAGGTTGGGGAACAGCACAATACACACTGATCACAGGCAGCACAGGCTCTGGAAGTAGTAACCGTCAGTGTGAGGACACTATAACAGTAGGTTGGGGAACAGTACAATACACGCTGATCACAGGCAGCACAGGCTCTGGTAGTAGTAACTCAGTGTGAGGACACTATAACAGTAGGTTAGGGAACAGGACAATACACACTGATCACAGGCAGCACAGGCTCTGGTAGTAGTAACCGTCAGTGTGAGGACACTATAACAGTAGGTAGAGGAACAGCACAATACACACTGACCACAGGCAGCACAGGCTCTGGTAGTAGTAACCGTCAGTGTGAGGACACTATAACAGTAGGTTCGGGAACAGTACAATACACACTGATCACAGGCAGCACAGGCTCTGGTAGTAGTAACTCAGTGTGAGGACACTATAACAGTAGGTTAGGGAACAGGACAATACACACTGATCACAGGCAGCACAGGCTCTGGTAGTAGTAACTGTCAGTGTGTGGACACTATAACAGTAGGTTGGGGAACAGCACAATACACACTGACCACAGGCAGCACAGGCTCTGGAAGTAGTAACTCAGTGTGAGGACAATATAACAGTAGGTAGAGGAACAGTACAATACACCCTGATCACAGGCAGCACAGGCTCTGGTAGTAGTAACTCAGTGTGAGGACACTATAACAGTAGGTTAGGGAACAGGACAATACACACTGATCACAGGCAGCACAGGCTCTGGTAGTAGTAAGTGTCAGTGTGAGGACACTATAACAGTAGGTTGGGGAACAGCACAATACACACTGATCACAGGCAGCACAGGCTCTGGAAGTAGTAACAGTCAGTGTGAGGACACTATAACAGTAGGTTGGGGAACAGTACAATACACCCTGATCACAGGCAGCATAGGCTCTGGTAGTAGTAACTCAGTGTGAGGACACTATAACAGTAGGTAAGGGAACAGGACAATACACACTGATCACAGGCAGCACAGGCTCTGGTAGTAGTAACCGTCAGTGTGAGGACACTATAACAGTAGGTAGAGGAACAGCACAATACACACTGACCACAGGCAGCACAGGCTCTGGTAGTAGTAACCGTCAGTGTGAGGACACTATAACAGTAGGTTGGGGAACAGTACAATACACACTGTTCACAGGCAGCACAGGCTCTGGTAGTAGTAACTCAGTGTGTGGACACTATAACAGTAGGTTGGGGAACAGCACAATACACACTGACCACAGGCAGCACAGGCTCTGGAAGTAGTAACTCAGTGTGAGGACACAATAACAGTAGGTGAGGGGACAGCACAATACACACTGATCACAGGCAGCACAGGTTCTGGTAGTAGTAACTGTCAGTGTGAGGACACAATAACAGTAGGTTGGGGAACAGCACAATACACACTGGTCACAGGCAGCACAGGCTCTGGAAGTAGCAACTCAGTGTGAGGACACTATAACAGTAGGTTGGGGAACAGCACAATACACACTGATCACAGGCAGCACAGGCTCTGGAAGTAGTAACCGTCAGTGTGAGGACACTATAACAGTAGGTTGGGGAACAGTACAATACACCCTGATCACAGGCAGCACAGGCTCTGGTAGTAGTAACTCAGTGTGAGGACACTATAACAGTAGGTTAGGGAACAGGACAATACACACTGATCACAGGCAGCACAGGCTCTGGTAGTAGTAAGTGTCAGTGTGAGGACACTATAACAGTAGGTTGGGGAACAGCACAATACACACTGATCACAGGCAGCACAGGCTCTGGAAGTAGTAACCATCAGTGTGAGGACACTATAACAGTAGGTTGGGGAACAGTACAATACACACTGATCACAGGCAGCACAGGCTCTGGTAGTAGTAACTCAGTGTGAGGACACTATAACAGTAGGTTACGGAACAGGACAATACACCCTGATCACAGGCAGCACAGGCTCTGGTAGTAGTAAGTGTCAGTGTGAGGACACTATAACAGTAGGTAGAGGAACAGCACAATACACACTGACCACAGGCAGCACAGGCTCAGGTAGTAGTAACCGCCAGTGTGTGGACACTATAACAGTAGGTTGGGGAACAGTACAATACACACTGATCACAGGCAGCACAGGCTCTGGTAGTAGTAACTCAGTGTGAGGACACTATAACAGTAGATTAGGGAACAGGACAATACACACTGATCACAGGCAGCACAGGATCTGGAAGTAGTAACTCAGTGTGAGGACACTATAACAGTAGGTAGAGGAACAGCACAATACACACTGATCACAGGCAGCACAGATTCTGGTAGTAGTAACTGTCAGTGTGAGGACACTATAACAGTAGGTGAGGGGACAGCACAATACACACTGATGACAGGCAGCACAGGTTCTGGTAGTAGTAACTGTCAGTGTGTGGACACAATAACAGTAGGGTGGGGAACAGCACAATACACACTGGTCACAGGCAGCACAGGCTCTGGAAGTAGCAACTCAGTGTGAGGACACTATAACAGTAGGTTGGGGAACAGCACAATACACACTGATCACAGGCAGCACAGGCTCTGGAAGTAGTAACCGTCAGTGTGAGGACACTATAACAGTAGGTTGGGGAACAGTACAATACACCCTGATCACAGGCAGCACAGGCTCTGGTAGTAGTAACTCAGTGTGAGGACACTATAACAGTAGGTTAGGGAACAGGACAATACACACTGATCACAGGCAGCACAGTCTCTGGTAGTAGTAAGTGTCAGTGTGAGGACACTATAACAGTAGGTTGGGGAACAGTACAATGCACCCTGATCACAGGCAGCACAGGCTCTGGTAGTAGTAACTCAGTGTGAGGACACTATAACAGTAGGTTAGGGAACAGGACAATACATACTGATCACAGGCAGCACAGGCTCTGGTAGTAGTAACCGTCAGTGTGAGGACACTATAACAGTAGGTAAAGGAACAGCACAATTCCCACTGACCACAGGCAGCACAGGCTCTGGTAGTAGTAACCGTCAGTGTGAGGACACTATAACAGTAGGTTGGGGAACAGTACAATACACACTGATCACAGGCACCACAGGCTCTGGTAGTAGTAACTCAGTGTGAGGACACTATAACAGTAGGTTAGGGAACAGGACAATACACACTGATCACAGGCAGCACAGGCTCTGGTAGTAGTTACTGCCAGTGTGTGGACACTATAACAGTAGGTTGGGGAACAGCACAATACACACTGACCACAGGCAGCACAGGCTCTGGAAGTAGTAACTCAGTGTGAGGACACTATAACAGTAGGTAGAGGAACAGCACAATACACACTGATCACAGGCAGCACAGGTTCTGGTAGTAGTAACTGTCAGAGTGAGGACACTATAACAGTAGGTGAGGGGACAGCACAATACACACTGATCACAGGCAGCACAGGTTCTGGTAGTAGTAACTGTCAGTGTGAGGACACAATAACAGTAGGTTGGGGAACAGCACAATACACAATGACCACAGGCAGCACAGGCTCTGGTAGTAGTAACCGTCAGTTTGAGGACACTATAACAGTAGGTTGGGGAACAGTACAATACATCCTGGTCACAGGCAGCACAGGCTCTGGAAGTAGCAACTCAGTGTGAGGACACTATAACAGTAGGTTGGGGAACAGCACAATACACACTGATCACAGGCAGCACAGGCTCTGGAAGTAGTAATCGTCAGTGTGAGGACACTATAACAGTAGGTTGGGGAACAGTACAATACACCCTGATCACAGGCAGCACAGGCTCTGGTAGTAGTAACTCGGTGTGAGGACACTATAACAGTAGGTTAGGGAACAGGACAATACACCCTGATCACAGGCAGCACAGGCTCTGGTAATAGTAAGTGTCAGTGTGAGGACACTATAACAGTAGGTTAGGGAACAGGACAATACACCCTGATCACAGGCTCTGGTAGTAGTAACCGTCAGTGTGAGGACACTATAACAGTAGGTAGAGGAACAGCACAATACACACTGACAACAGGCAGCACAGGCTCTGGTAGTAGTAACCGTCAGTTTGAGGACACTATAACAGTAGGTTGGGGAACAGTACAATACACACTGATCACAGGCAGCACAGGCTCTGGTAGTAGCAACTCAGTGTGAGAACACTATAACAGTAGGTTAGGGAACAGGACAATACACACTGATCACAGGCAGCACAGGCTCTGGTAGTAGTAACTGTGAGTGTGTGGACACTATAACAGTAGGTTGGGGAACAGCACAATACACACTGACCACAGGCAGCACAGGCTCTGGAAGTAGTAACTCAGTGTGAGGACACTATAACAGTAGGTAGAGGAACAGCACAATACACACTGATCACAGGCAGCACAGGCTCTGGTAGTAGTAACTGTCAGTGTGAGGACACTATAACAGTAGGTGAGGGGACAGCACAATACACACTGATCACAGGCAGCACAGGTTCTGGTAGTAGTAACTGTCAGTGTGAGGACACAATAACAGTAGGTTGGGGAACAGCACAATACACACTGGTCACATGCAGCACAGGCTCTGGAAGTAGCAACTCAGTGTGAGGACACTATAACAGTAGGTTGGGGAACAGCACAATACACACTGACCACAAGCAGCACAGGCTCTGGAAGTAGTAACCGTCAGTGTGAGGACACTATAACAGTAGGTTGGGGAACAGTACAATACACCCTGATCACAGGCAGCACAGGCTCTGGTAGTAGTAACTCAGTGTGAGGACACTATAACAGTAGGTTAGGGAACAGGACAATACACACTGATCACAGTCAGCACAGGCTCTGGTAGTAGTAAGTGTCAGTGTGAGGACACTATAACAGTAGGTTGGGGAACAGCACAATACACACTGATCACAGGCAGCACAGGCTCTGGAAGTAGTAACCATCAGTGTGAGGACACTATAACAGTAGGTTGGGGAACAGTACAATATACCCTGATCACAGGCAGCACAGGCTCTGGTAGTAGTAACTCAGTGTGAGGACACTATAACAGTAGGTTAGGGAACAGGACAATACACACTGATCACAGGCAGCACAGGCTCTGGTAGTAGTAACCGTCAGTGTGAGGACACTATAACAGTAGGTAGAGGAACAGCACAATACACACTGACCACAGGCAGCACACGCTCTGGTAGTAGTAACCGTCAGTATGAGGACACTATAACAGTAGGTTGGGGAACAGTACAATACACACTGATCACAGGCAGCACAGGCTCTGGTAGTAGTAACTCAGTGTGAGGACACTATAACAGTAGGTTAGGGAACAGGACAATACACACTGATCACAGGCAGCACAGGCTCTGGTAGTAGTAACTGTCAGTGTGTGGACACTATAACAGTAGGTTGGGGAACAGCACAATACACACTGACCACAGGCAGCACAGGCTCTGGAAGTAGTAACTCAGTGTGAGGACACTATAACAGTAGGTAGAGGAACAGCACAATACACACTGATGACAGGCAGCACAGGTTCTGGTAGTAGTAACTGTCAGTGTGAGCACACTATAACAGTAGGTGAGGGGACAGCACAATACACACTGATCACAGGCAGCACAGGTTCTGGTAGTAGTAACTGTCAGTGTGAGGACACAATAACAGTAGGTTGGGGAACAGCACAATACACACTGGTCACAGGCAGCACAGGCTCTGGAAGTAGCAACCCAGTGTGAGGACACTATAACAGTAGATTGGGGAACAGCACAATACACACTGATCACAGGCAGCACAGGCTCTGGAAGTAGTAACCGTCGGTGTGAGGACACTATAACAGTAGGTTGGGGAACAGTACAATACACCAAGATCACAGGCAGCACAGGCTCTGGTAGTAGTAACTCAGTGTGAGGACACTATAACAGTAGGTTAGGGAACAGGACAATACACACTGATCACAGGCAGCACAGGCTCTGGTAGTAGTAAGTGTCAGTGTGAGGACACTATAACAGTAGGTTGGGGAACAGCACAATACACACTGATCACAGGCAGCACAGGCTCTGGAAGTAGTAACCGTCAGTGTGAGGACACTATAACAGTAGGTTGGGGAACAGTGCAATACACCTTGATCACAGGCAGCACAGGCTCTGGTAGTAGTAACTCAGTGTGAGGACACTATAACAGTAGGTTAGGGAACAGGACAATACACACTGATCACAGGCAGCACAGGCTCTGGTAGTAGTAACCGTCAGTGTGAGGACACTATAACAGTAGGTAGAGGAACAGCACAATACACACTGACCACAGGCAGCACAGGCTCTGGTAGTAGTAACCGTCAGTGTGAGGACACTATAACAGTAGGTTGGGGAACAGTACAATACACACTGATCACAGGCAGCACAGGCTCTGGTAGTAGTAACTCAGTGTGAGGACACTATAACAGTAGGTTGGGGAACAGTACAATACACACTGTTCACAGGCAGCACAGGCTCTGGTAGTAGTAACTCAGTGTGTGGACACTATAACAGTAGGTTGGGGAACAGCACAATACACACTGACCACAGGCAGCACAGGCTCTGGAAGTAGTAACTCAGTGTGAGGACACAATAACAGTAGGTGAGGGGACAGCACAATACACACTGATCACAGGCAGCACAGGTTCTGGTAGTAGTAACTGTCAGTGTGAGGACACAATAACAGTAGGTTGGGGAACAGCACAATACACACTGGTCACAGGCAGCACAGGCTCTGGAAGTAGCAACTCAGTGTGAGGACACTATAACAGTAGGTTGGGGAACAGCACAATACACACTGATCACAGGCAGCACAGGCTCTGGAAGTAGTAACCGTCAGTGTGAGGACACTATAACAGTAGGTTGGGGAACAGTACAATACACCCTGATCACAGGCAGCACAGGCTCTGGTAGTAGTAACTCAGTGTGAGGACACTATAACAGTAGGTTAGGGAACAGGACAATACACACTGATCACAGGCAGCACAGGCTCTGGTAGTAGTAAGTGTCAGTGTGAGGACACTATAACAGTAGGTTGGGGAACAGCACAATACACACTGATCACAGGCAGCACAGGCTCTGGAAGTAGTAACCATCAGTGTGAGGACACTATAACAGTAGGTTGGGGAACAGTACAATACACACTGATCACAGGCAGCACAGGCTCTGGTAGTAGTAACTCAGTGTGAGGACACTATAACAGTAGGTTACGGAACAGGACAATACACCCTGATCACAGGCAGCACAGGCTCTGGTAGTAGTAAGTGTCAGTGTGAGGACACTATAACAGTAGGTAGAGGAACAGCACAATACACACTGACCACAGGCAGCACAGGCTCAGGTAGTAGTAACCGCCAGTGTGTGGACACTATAACAGTAGGTTGGGGAACAGTACAATACACACTGATCACAGGCAGCACAGGCTCTGGTAGTAGTAACTCAGTGTGAGGACACTATAACAGTAGATTAGGGAACAGGACAATACACACTGATCACAGGCAGCACAGGATCTGGAAGTAGTAACTCAGTGTGAGGACACTATAACAGTAGGTAGAGGAACAGCACAATACACACTGATCACAGGCAGCACAGATTCTGGTAGTAGTAACTGTCAGTGTGAGGACACTATAACAGTAGGTGAGGGGACAGCACAATACACACTGATGACAGGCAGCACAGGTTCTGGTAGTAGTAACTGTCAGTGTGTGGACACAATAACAGTAGGGTGGGGAACAGCACAATACACACTGGTCACAGGCAGCACAGGCTCTGGAAGTAGCAACTCAGTGTGAGGACACTATAACAGTAGGTTGGGGAACAGCACAATACACACTGATCACAGGCAGCACAGGCTCTGGAAGTAGTAACCGTCAGTGTGAGGACACTATAACAGTAGGTTGGGGAACAGTACAATACACCCTGATCACAGGCAGCACAGGCTCTGGTAGTAGTAACTCAGTGTGAGGACACTATAACAGTAGGTTAGGGAACAGGACAATACACACTGATCACAGGCAGCACAGTCTCTGGTAGTAGTAAGTGTCAGTGTGAGGACACTATAACAGTAGGTTGGGGAACAGTACAATGCACCCTGATCACAGGCAGCACAGGCTCTGGTAGTAGTAACTCAGTGTGAGGACACTATAACAGTAGGTTAGGGAACAGGACAATACATACTGATCACAGGCAGCACAGGCTCTGGTAGTAGTAACCGTCAGTGTGAGGACACTATAACAGTAGGTAAAGGAACAGCACAATTCCCACTGACCACAGGCAGCACAGGCTCTGGTAGTAGTAACCGTCAGTGTGAGGACACTATAACAGTAGGTTGGGGAACAGTACAATACACACTGATCACAGGCACCACAGGCTCTGGTAGTAGTAACTCAGTGTGAGGACACTATAACAGTAGGTTAGGGAACAGGACAATACACACTGATCACAGGCAGCACAGGCTCTGGTAGTAGTTACTGCCAGTGTGTGGACACTATAACAGTAGGTTGGGGAACAGCACAATACACACTGACCACAGGCAGCACAGGCTCTGGAAGTAGTAACTCAGTGTGAGGACACTATAACAGTAGGTAGAGGAACAGCACAATACACACTGATCACAGGCAGCACAGGTTCTGGTAGTAGTAACTGTCAGAGTGAGGACACTATAACAGTAGGTGAGGGGACAGCACAATACACACTGATCACAGGCAGCACAGGTTCTGGTAGTAGTAACTGTCAGTGTGAGGACACAATAACAGTAGGTTGGGGAACAGCACAATACACAATGACCACAGGCAGCACAGGCTCTGGTAGTAGTAACCGTCAGTTTGAGGACACTATAACAGTAGGTTGGGGAACAGTACAATACATCCTGGTCACAGGCAGCACAGGCTCTGGAAGTAGCAACTCAGTGTGAGGACACTATAACAGTAGGTTGGGGAACAGCACAATACACACTGATCACAGGCAGCACAGGCTCTGGAAGTAGTAATCGTCAGTGTGAGGACACTATAACAGTAGGTTGGGGAACAGTACAATACACCCTGATCACAGGCAGCACAGGCTCTGGTAGTAGTAACTCGGTGTGAGGACACTATAACAGTAGGTTAGGGAACAGGACAATACACCCTGATCACAGGCAGCACAGGCTCTGGTAATAGTAAGTGTCAGTGTGAGGACACTATAACAGTAGGTTAGGGAACAGGACAATACACCCTGATCACAGGCTCTGGTAGTAGTAACCGTCAGTGTGAGGACACTATAACAGTAGGTAGAGGAACAGCACAATACACACTGACAACAGGCAGCACAGGCTCTGGTAGTAGTAACCGTCAGTTTGAGGACACTATAACAGTAGGTTGGGGAACAGTACAATACACACTGATCACAGGCAGCACAGGCTCTGGTAGTAGCAACTCAGTGTGAGAACACTATAACAGTAGGTTAGGGAACAGGACAATACACACTGATCACAGGCAGCACAGGCTCTGGTAGTAGTAACTGTGAGTGTGTGGACACTATAACAGTAGGTTGGGGAACAGCACAATACACACTGACCACAGGCAGCACAGGCTCTGGAAGTAGTAACTCAGTGTGAGGACACTATAACAGTAGGTAGAGGAACAGCACAATACACACTGATCACAGGCAGCACAGGCTCTGGTAGTAGTAACTGTCAGTGTGAGGACACTATAACAGTAGGTGAGGGGACAGCACAATACACACTGATCACAGGCAGCACAGGTTCTGGTAGTAGTAACTGTCAGTGTGAGGACACAATAACAGTAGGTTGGGGAACAGCACAATACACACTGGTCACATGCAGCACAGGCTCTGGAAGTAGCAACTCAGTGTGAGGACACTATAACAGTAGGTTGGGGAACAGCACAATACACACTGACCACAAGCAGCACAGGCTCTGGAAGTAGTAACCGTCAGTGTGAGGACACTATAACAGTAGGTTGGGGAACAGTACAATACACCCTGATCACAGGCAGCACAGGCTCTGGTAGTAGTAACTCAGTGTGAGGACACTATAACAGTAGGTTAGGGAACAGGACAATACACACTGATCACAGTCAGCACAGGCTCTGGTAGTAGTAAGTGTCAGTGTGAGGACACTATAACAGTAGGTTGGGGAACAGCACAATACACACTGATCACAGGCAGCACAGGCTCTGGAAGTAGTAACCATCAGTGTGAGGACACTATAACAGTAGGTTGGGGAACAGTACAATATACCCTGATCACAGGCAGCACAGGCTCTGGTAGTAGTAACTCAGTGTGAGGACACTATAACAGTAGGTTAGGGAACAGGACAATACACACTGATCACAGGCAGCACAGGCTCTGGTAGTAGTAACCGTCAGTGTGAGGACACTATAACAGTAGGTAGAGGAACAGCACAATACACACTGACCACAGGCAGCACACGCTCTGGTAGTAGTAACCGTCAGTATGAGGACACTATAACAGTAGGTTGGGGAACAGTACAATACACACTGATCACAGGCAGCACAGGCTCTGGTAGTAGTAACTCAGTGTGAGGACACTATAACAGTAGGTTAGGGAACAGGACAATACACACTGATCACAGGCAGCACAGGCTCTGGTAGTAGTAACTGTCAGTGTGTGGACACTATAACAGTAGGTTGGGGAACAGCACAATACACACTGACCACAGGCAGCACAGGCTCTGGAAGTAGTAACTCAGTGTGAGGACACTATAACAGTAGGTAGAGGAACAGCACAATACACACTGATGACAGGCAGCACAGGTTCTGGTAGTAGTAACTGTCAGTGTGAGCACACTATAACAGTAGGTGAGGGGACAGCACAATACACACTGATCACAGGCAGCACAGGTTCTGGTAGTAGTAACTGTCAGTGTGAGGACACAATAACAGTAGGTTGGGGAACAGCACAATACACACTGGTCACAGGCAGCACAGGCTCTGGAAGTAGCAACCCAGTGTGAGGACACTATAACAGTAGATTGGGGAACAGCACAATACACACTGATCACAGGCAGCACAGGCTCTGGAAGTAGTAACCGTCGGTGTGAGGACACTATAACAGTAGGTTGGGGAACAGTACAATACACCAAGATCACAGGCAGCACAGGCTCTGGTAGTAGTAACTCAGTGTGAGGACACTATAACAGTAGGTTAGGGAACAGGACAATACACACTGATCACAGGCAGCACAGGCTCTGGTAGTAGTAAGTGTCAGTGTGAGGACACTATAACAGTAGGTTGGGGAACAGCACAATACACACTGATCACAGGCAGCACAGGCTCTGGAAGTAGTAACCGTCAGTGTGAGGACACTATAACAGTAGGTTGGGGAACAGTGCAATACACCTTGATCACAGGCAGCACAGGCTCTGGTAGTAGTAACTCAGTGTGAGGACACTATAACAGTAGGTTAGGGAACAGGACAATACACACTGATCACAGGCAGCACAGGCTCTGGTAGTAGTAACCGTCAGTGTGAGGACACTATAACAGTAGGTAGAGGAACAGCACAATACACACTGACCACAGGCAGCACAGGCTCTGGTAGTAGTAACCGTCAGTGTGAGGACACTATAACAGTAGGTTGGGGAACAGTACAATACACACTGATCACAGGCAGCACAGGCTCTGGTAGTAGTAACTCAGTGTGAGGACACTATAACAGTAGGTTAGGGAACAGGACAATACACACTGATCACAGGCAGCACAGGCTCTGGTAGTAGTAAGTGTCAGTGTGAAGACACTATAACAGTAGGTTGGGGAACAGCACAATACACACTGATCACAGGCAGCACAGGCTCTGGAAGTAGTAACAGTCAGTGTGAGGACACTATAACAGTAGGTTGGGGAACAGTACAATACACCCTGATCACAGGCAGCATAGGCTCTGGTAGTAGTAACTCAGTGTGAGGACACTATAACAGTAGGTTAGGGAACAGGACAATACACACTGATCACAGGCAGCACAGGCTCTGGTAGTAGTAACCGTCAGTGTGAGGACACTATAACAGTAGGTAAAGGAACAGCACAATACACACTGACCACAGGCAGCACAGGCTCTGGTAGTAGTAACCGTCAGTGTGAGGACACTATAACAGTAGGTTGGGGAACAGTACAATACACACTGTTCACAGGCAGCACAGGCTCTGGTAGTAGTAACTCAGTGTGTGGACACTATAACAGTAGGTTGGGGAACAGCACAATACACACTGACCACAGGCAGCACAGGCTCTGGAAGTAGTAACTCAGTGTGAGGACACAATAACAGTAGGTGAGGGGACAGCACAATACACACTGATCACAGGCAGCACAGGTTCTGGTAGTAGTAACTGTCAGTGTGAGGACACAATAACAGTAGGTTGGGGAACAGCACAATACACACTGGTCACAGGCAGCACAGGCTCTGGAAGTAGCAACTCAGTGTGAGGACACTATAACAGTAGGTTGGGGAACAGCACAATACACACTGATCACAGGCAGCACAGGCTCTGGAAGTAGTAACTGTCAGTGTGAGGACACTATAACAGTAGGTTGGGGAACAGTACAATACACCCTGATCACAGGCAGCACAGGCTCTGGTAGTAGTAACTCAGTGTGAGGACACTATAACAGTAGGTTAGGGAACAGGACAATACACACTGATCACAGGCAGCACAGGCTCTGGTAGTAGTAAGTGTCAGTGTGAGGACACTATAACAGTAGGTTGGGGAACAGCACAATACACACTGATCACAGGCAGCACAGGCTCTGGAAGTAGTAACCGTCAGTGTGAGGACACTATAACAGTAGGTTGGGGAACAGTACAATACACACTGATCACAGGCAGCACAGGCTCTGGTAGTAGTAACTCAGTGTGAGGACACTATAACAGTAGGTTATGGAACAGGACAATACACACAGATCACAGGCAGCACAGGCTCTGGTAGTAGTAAGTGTCAGTGTGAGGACACTATAACAGTAGGTAGAGGAACAGCACAATACACACTGACCACAGGCAGCACAGGCTCAGGTAGTAGTAACCGTCAGTGTGAGGACACTATAACAGTAGGTTGGGGAACAGTACAATACACACTGATCACAGGCAGCACAGGCTCTGGTAGTAGTAACTCAGTGTGAGGACACTATAACAGTAGGTTAGGGAACAGAACAATACACACTGATCACAGGCAGCACAGGCTCTGGTAGTAGTTACTGCCAGTGTGTGGACACTATAACAGTAGGTTGGGGAACAGCACAATACACACTGACCACAGGCAGCACAGGCTCTGGAAGTAGTAACTCAGTGTGAGGACACTATAACAGTAGGTAGAGGAACAGCACAATACACACTGATCACAGGCAGCACAGGTTCTGGTAGTAGTAACTGTCAGAGTGAAGACACTATAACAGTAGGTGAGGGGACAGCACAATACACACTGATCACAGGCAGCACAGGTTCTGGTAGTAGTAACTGTCAGTGTGAGGACACAATAACAGTAGGTTGGGGAACAGCACAATACACAATGACCACAGGCAGCACAGGCTCTGGTAGTAGTAACCGTCAGTTTGAGGACACTATAACAGTAGGTTGGGGAACAGTACAATACATACTGGTCACAGGCAGCACAGGCTCTGGAAGTAGCAACTCAGTGTGAGGACACTATAACAGTAGGTTGGGGAACAGCACAATACACACTGATCACAGGCAGCACAGGCTCTGGAAGTAGTAACCGTCAGTGTGAGGACACTATAACAGTAGGTTGGGGAACAGTACAATACACCCTGATCACAGGCAGCACAGGTTCTGGTAGTAGTAACTCAGTGTGAGGACACTATAACAGTAGGTTGGGGAACAGTACAATACATACTGGTCACAGGCAGCACAGGCTCTGGAAGTAGCAACTCAGTGTGAGGACACTATAACAGTAGGTTGGGGAACAGCACAATACACACTGACCACAAGCAGCACAGGCTCTGGAAGTAGTAACCGTCAGTGTGAGGACACTATAACAGTAGGTTGGGGAACAGTACAATACACCCTGATCACAGGCAGCACAGGCTCTGGTAGTAGTAACTCAGTGTGAGGACACTATAACAGTAGGTTAGGGAACAGGACAATACACACTGATCACAGGCAGCACAGGCTCTGGTAGTAGTAAGTGTCAGTGTGAGGACACTATAACAGTAGGTTGGGGAACAGCACAATACACACTGATCACAGGCAGCACAGGCTCTGGAAGTAGTAACCATCAGTGTGAGGACACTATAACAGTAGGTTGGGGAACAGTACAATACACCCTGATCACAGGCAGCACAGGCTCTGGTAGTAGTAACTCAGTGTGAGGACACTATAACAGTAGGTTAGGGAACAGGACAATACACACTGATCACAGGCAGCACAGGCTCTGGTAGTAGTAACCGTCAGTGTGAGGACTCTATAACAGTAGGTAGAGGAACAGCACAATACACACTGACCACAGGCAGCACACGCTCTGGTAGTAGTAACCGTCAGTATGAGGACACTATAACAGTAGGTTGGGGAACAGTAGAATACACACTGATCACAGGCAGCACAGGCTCTGGTAGTAGTAACTCAGTGTGAGGACACTATAACAGTAGGTTAGGGAACAGGACAATACACACTGATCACAGGCAGCACAGGCTCTGGTAGTAGTAACTGTCAGTGTGTTGGCACTATAACAGTACGTTGGGGAACAGCACAATACACACTGACCACAGGCAGCACAGGCTCTGTAAGTAGTAACTCAGTGTGAGGACACTATAACAGTAGGTAGAGGAACAGCACAATACACACTGATGACAGGCAGCACAGGTTCTGGTAGTAGTAACTGTCAGTGTGAGGACACTATAACAGTAGGTGAGGGGACAGCACAATACACACTGATCACAGGCAGCACAGGTTCTGGTAGTAGTAACTGTCAGTGTGAGGACACAATAACAGTAGGTTGGGGAACAGCACAATACACACTGGTCACAGGCAGCACAGGCTCTGGAAGTAGCAACCCAGTGTGAGGACACTATAACAGTAGATTGGGGAACAGCACAATACACACTGATCACAGGCAGCACAGGTTCTGGTAGTAGTAACTGTCAGAGTGAAGACACTATAACAGTAGGTGAGGGGACAGCACAATACACACTGATCACAGGCAGCACAGGTTCTGGTAGTAGTAACTGTCAGAGTGAAGACACTATAACAGTAGGTGAGGGGACAGCACAATACACACTGATCACAGGCAGCACAGGTTCTGGTAGTAGTAACTGTCAGTGTGAGGACACAATAACAGTAGGTTGGGGAACAGCACAATACACAATGACCACAGGCAGCACAGGCTCTGGTAGTAGTAACCGTCAGTTTGAGGACACTATAACAGTAGGTTGGGGAACAGTACAATACAT
The DNA here is from genome assembly GCA_031769625.1 of Taudactylus pleione. Classification (NCBI taxonomy): domain Eukaryota; kingdom Metazoa; phylum Chordata; class Amphibia; order Anura; family Myobatrachidae; genus Taudactylus; species Taudactylus pleione. The sequence goes on along the minus strand of JAUIMM010001913.1, from coordinate 472,934 downwards.
ACTGGTCACAGGCAGCACAGGCTCTGGAAGTAGCAACTCAGTGTGAGGACACTATAACAGTAGGTTGGGGAACAGCACAATACACATTGATCAAAGGCAGCACAGGCTCTGGAAGTAGTAACCGTCAGTGTGAGGACACTATAACAGTAGGTTGGGGAACAGTACAATACACCCTGATCACAGGCAGCACAGGCTCTGGTAGTAGTAACTCAGTGTGAGGACACTATAACAGTAGGTTGGGGAACAGTACAATACATACTGGTCACAGGCAGCACAGGCTCTGGAAGTAGCAACTCAGTGTGAGGACACTATAACAGTAGGTTGGGGAACAGCACAATACACACTGACCACAAGCAGCACAGGCTCTGGAAGTAGTAACCGTCAGTGTGAGGACACTATAACAGTAGGTTGGGGAACAGTACAATACACCCTGATCACAGGCAGCACAGGCTCTGGTAGTAGTAACTCAGTGTGAGGACACTATAACAGTAGGTTAGGGAACAGGACAATACACACTGATCACAGGCAGCACAGGCTCTGGTAGTAGTAAGTGTCAGTGTGAGGACACTATAACAGTAGGTTGGGGAACAGCACAATACACACTGATCACAGGCAGCACAGGCTCTGGAAGTAGTAACCATCAGTGTGAGGACACTATAACAGTAGGTTGGGGAACAGTACAATACACCCTGATCACAGGCAGCACAGGCTCTGGTAGTAGTAACTCAGTGTGAGGACACTATAACAGTAGGTTAGGGAACAGGACAATACACACTGATCACAGGCAGCACAGGCTCTGGTAGTAGTAACCGTCAGTGTGAGGACTCTATAACAGTAGGTAGAGGAACAGCACAATACACACTGACCACAGGCAGCACACGCTCTGGTAGTAGTAACCGTCAGTATGAGGACACTATAACAGTAGGTTGGGGAACAGTACAATACACACTGATCACAGGCAGCACAGGCTCTGGTAGTAGTAACTCAGTGTGAGGACACTATAACAGTAGGTTAGGGAACAGGACAATACACTCTGATCACAGGCAGAACAGGCTCTGGTAGTAGTAACTGTCAGTGTGTTGGCACTATAACAGTACGTTGGGGAACAGCACAATACACACTGACCACAGGCAGCACAGGCTCTGTAAGTAGTAACTCAGTGTGAGGACACTATAACAGTAGGTAGAGGAACAGCACAATACACACTGATGACAGGCAGCACAGGTTCTGGTAGTAGTAACTGTCAGTGTGAGGACACTATAACAGTAGGTGAGGGGACAGCACAATACACACTGATTACAGGCAGCACAGGTTCTGGTAGTAGTAACTGTCAGTGTGAGGACACAATAACAGTAGGTTGGGGAACAGCACAATACACACTGGTCACAGGCAGCACAGGCTCTGGAAGTAGCAACCCAGTGTGAGGACACTATAACAGTAGATTGGGGAACAGCACAATACACACTGATCACAGGCAGCACAGGCTCTGGAAGTAGTAACCGTCGTTGTGAGGACACTATAACAGTAGGTTGGGGAACAGTACAATACACCCTGATCACAGGCAGCACAGGCTCTGGTAGTAGTAACTCAGTGTGAGGACACTATAACAGTAGGTTAGGGAACAGGACAATACACACTGATCACAGGCAGCACAGGCTCTGGTAGTAGTAAGTGTCAGTGTGAGGACACTATAACAGTAGGTTGGGGAACAGCACAATACACACTGATCACAGGCAGCACAGGCTCTGGAAGTAGTAACCGTCAGTGTGAGGACACTATAACAGTAGGTTGGGGAACAGTGCAATACACCTTGATCACTGGCAGCACAGGCTCTGGTAGTAGTAACTCAGTGTGAGGACACTATAACAGTAGGTTAGGGAACAGGACAATACACACTGATCACAGGCAGCACAGGCTCTGGTAGTAGTAACCGTCAGTGTGAGGACACTATAACAGTAGGTAGAGGAACAGCACAATACACACTGACCACAGGCAGCACAGGCTCTGGTAGTAGTAACCGTCAGTGTGAGGACACTATAACAGTAGGTTGGGGAACAGTACAATACACACTGATCACAGGCAGCACAGGCTCTGGTAGTAGTAACTCAGTGTGAGGACACTATAACAGTAGGTTAGGGAACAGGACAATACACACTGATCACAGGCAGCACAGGCTCTGGTAGTAGTAAGTGTCAGTGTGAGGACACTATAACAGTAGGTTGGGGAACAGCACAATACACACTGATCACAGGCAGCACAGGCTCTGGAAGTAGTAACAGTCAGTGTGAGGACACTATAACAGTAGGTTGGGGAACAGTACAATACACCCTGATCACAGGCAGCATAGGCTCTGGTAGTAGTAACTCAGTGTGAGGACACTATAACAGTAGGTTAGGGAACAGGACAATACACACTGATCACAGGCAGCACAGGCTCTGGTAGTAGTAACCGTCAGTGTGAGGACACTATAACAGTAGGTAGAGGAACAGCACAATACACACTGACCACAGGCAGCACAGGCTCTGGTAGTAGTAACCGTCAGTGTGAGGACACTATAACAGTAGGTTGGGGAACAGTACAATACACACTGTTCACAGGCAGCACAGGCTCTGGTAGTAGTAACTCAGTGTGTGGACACTATAACAGTAGGTTGGGGAACAGCACAATACACACTGACCACAGGCAGCACAGGCTCTGGAAGTAGTAACTCAGTGTGAGGACACAATAACAGTAGGTGAGGGGACAGCACAATACACACTGATCACAGGCAGCACAGGTTCTGGTAGTAGTAACTGTCAGTGTGAGGACACAATAACAGTAGGTTGGGGAACAGCACAATACACACTGGTCACAGGCAGCACAGGCTCTGGAAGTAGCAACTCAGTGTGAGGACACTATAACAGTAGGTTGGGGAACAGCACAATACACACTGATCACAGGCAGCACAGGCTCTGGAAGTAGTAACTGTCAGTGTGAGGACACTATAACAGTAGGTTGGGGAACAGTACAATACACCCTGATCACAGGCAGCACAGGCTCTGGTAGTAGTAACTCAGTGTGAGGACACTATAACAGTAGGTTAGGGAACAGGACAATACACACTGATCACAGGCAGCACAGGCTCTGGTAGTAGTAAGTGTCAGTGTGAGGACACTATAACAGTAGGTTGGGGAACAGCACAATACACACTGATCACAGGCAGCACAGGCTCTGGAAGTAGTAACCGTCAGTGTGAGGACACTATAACAGTAGGTTGGGGAACAGTACAATACACACTGATCACAGGCAGCACAGGCTCTGGTAGTAGTAACTCAGTGTGAGGACACTATAACAGTAGGTTAGGGAACAGGACAATACACACAGATCACAGGCAGCACAGGCTCTGGTAGTAGTAAGTGTCAGTGTGAGGACACTATAACAGTAGGTAGAGGAACAGCACAATACACACTGACCACAGGCAGCACAGGCTCAGGTAGTAGTAACCGTCAGTGTGAGGACACTATAACAGTAGGTTGGGGAACAGTACAATACACACTGATCACAGGCAGCACAGGCTCTGGTAGTAGTAACTCAGTGTGAGGACACTATAACAGTAGATTAGGGAACAGGACAATACACACTGATCACAGGCAGCACAGGCTCTGGAAGTAATAACTCAGTGTGAGGACACTATAACAGTAGGTAGAGGAACAGCACAATACACACTGATCACAGGCAGCACAGGTTCTGGTAGCAGTAACTGTCAGTGTGAGGACACTATAACAGTAGGTGAGGGGACAGCACAATACACACTGATGACAGGCAGCACAGGTTCTGGTAGTAGTAACTGTCAGTGTGTGGACACAATAACAGTAGGTTGGGGAACAGCACAATACACACTGGTCACAGGCAGCACAGGCTCTGGAAGTAGCAACTCAGTGTGAGGACACTATAACAGTAGGTTGGGGAACAGCACAATACACACTGATCACAGGCAGCACAGGCTCTGGAAGTAGTAACCGTCAGTGTGAGGACACTATAACAGTGGGTTGGGGAACAGTACAATACACCCTGATCACAGGCAGCACAGGCTCTGGTAGTAGTAACTCAGTGTGAGGACACTATAACAGTAGGTTAGGGAACAGGACAATACACACTGATCACAGGCAGCACAGGCTCTGGTAGTAGTAAGTGTCAGTGTGAGGACACTATAACAGTAGGTTGGGGAACAGTACAATGCACCCTGATCACAGGCAGCACAGGCTCTGGTAGTAGTAACTCAGTGTGAGGACACTATAACAGTAGGTTAGGGAACAGGACAATACATACTGATCACAGGCAGCACAGGCTCTGGTAGTAGTAACCGTCAGTGTGAGGACACTATAACAGTAGGTAAAGGAACATCACAATACACACTGACCACAGGCAGCACAGGCTCTGGTAGTAGTAACCGTCAGTGTGAGGACACTATAACAGTAGGTTGGGGAACAGTACAATACACACTGATCACAGGCAGCACAGGCTCTGGTAGTAGTAACTCAGTGTGAGGACACTATAACAGTAGGTTAGGGAACAGGACAATACACACTGATCACAGGCAGCACAGGCTCTGGTAGTAGTTACTGCCAGTGTGTGGACACTATAACAGTAGGTTGGGGAACAGCACAATACACACTGACCACAGGCAGCACAGGCTCTGGAAGTAGTAACTCAGTGTGAGGACACTATAACAGTAGGTAGAGGAACAGCACAATACACACTGATCACAGGCAGCACAGGTTCTGGTAGCAGTAACTGTCAGAGTGAAGACACTATAACAGTAGGTGAGGGGACAGCACAATACACACTGATCACAGGCAGCACAGGTTCTGGTAGTAGTAACTGTCAGTGTGAGGACACAATAACAGTAGGTTGGGGAACAGCACAATACACAATGACCACAGGCAGCACAGGCTCTGGTAGTAGTAACCGTCAGTTTGAGGACACTATAACAGTAGTTTGGGGAACAGTACAATACATACTGGTCACAGGCAGCACAGGCTCTGGAAGTAGCAACTCAGTGTGAGGACACTATAACAGTAGGTTGGGGAACAGCACAATACACACTGATCACAGGCAGCACAGGCTCTGGAAGTAGTAACCGTCAGTGTGAGGACACTATAACAGTAGGTTGGGGAACAGTACAATACACCCTGATCACAGGCAGCACAGGCTCTGGTAGTAGTAACTCAGTGTGAGGACACTATAACAGTAGGTTAGAGAACAGGACAATACACACTGATCACAGGCAGCACAGGCTCTGGTAGTAGTAAGTGTCAGTGTGAGGACACTATAACAGTAGGTTGGGGAACAGCACAATACACACTGATCACAGGCAGCACAGGCTCTGGAAGTAGTAACCGTCAGTGTGAGGACACTATAACAGTAGGTTGGGGAACAGTACAATACACCCTGATCACAGGCAGCACAGGCTCTGGTAGTAGTAACTCAGTGTGAGGACACTATAACAGTAGGTTAGGGAACAGGACAATACACCCTGATCACAGGCTCTGGTAGTAGTAACCGTCAGTGTGAGGACACTATAACAGTAGGTAGAGGAACAGCACAATACACACTGACCACAGGCAGCACACGCTCTGGTAGTAGTAACCGTCAGTATGAGGACACTATAACAGTAGGTTGGGGAACAGTACAATACACACTGATCACAGGCAGCACAGGCTCTGGTAGTAGTAACTCAGTGTGAGGACACTATAACAGTAGGTTAGGGAACAGGACAATACACACTGATCACAGGCAGCACAGGCTCTGGTAGTAGTAACTGTCAGTGTGTGGACACTATAACAGTAGGTTGGGGAACAGCACAATACACACTGACCACAGGCAGCACAGGCTCTGGAAGTAGTAACTCAGTGTGAGGACACTATAACAGTAGGTAGAGGAACAGCACAATACACACTGATGACAGGCAGCACAGGTTCTGGTAGTAGTAACTGTCAGTGTGAGGACACTATAACAGTAGGTGAGGGGACAGCACAATACACACTGATCACAGGCAGCACAGGTTCTGGTAGTAGTAACTGTCAGTGTGAGGACACAATAACAGTAGGTTGGGGAACAGCACAATACACACTGGTCACAGGCAGCACAGGCTCTGGAAGTAACAACCCAGTGTGAGGACACTATAACAGTAGGTTGGGGAACAGCACAATACACACTGACCACAGGCAGCACAGGCTCTGGAAGTAGTAACTCAGTGTGAGGACACTATAACAGTAGGTAGAGGAACAGCACAATACACACTGATCACAGGCAGCACAGGTTCTGGTAGCAGTAACTGTCAGAGTGAAGACACTATAACAGTAGGTGAGGGGACAGCACAATACACACTGATCACAGGCAGCACAGGTTCTGGTAGTAGTAACTGTCAGTGTGAGGACACAATAACAGTAGGTTGGGGAACAGCACAATACACAATGACCACAGGCAGCACAGGCTCTGGTAGTAGTAACCGTCAGTTTGAGGACACTATAACAGTAGTTTGGGGAACAGTACAATACATACTGGTCACAGGCAGCACAGGCTCTGGAAGTAGCAACTCAGTGTGAGGACACTATAACAGTAGGTTGGGGAACAGCACAATACACACTGATCACAGGCAGCACAGGCTCTGGAAGTAGTAACCGTCAGTGTGAGGACACTATAACAGTAGGTTGGGGAACAGTACAATACACCCTGATCACAGGCAGCACAGGCTCTGGTAGTAGTAACTCAGTGTGAGGACACTATAACAGTAGGTTAGAGAACAGGACAATACACACTGATCACAGGCAGCACAGGCTCTGGTAGTAGTAAGTGTCAGTGTGAGGACACTATAACAGTAGGTTGGGGAACAGCACAATACACACTGATCACAGGCAGCACAGGCTCTGGAAGTAGTAACCGTCAGTGTGAGGACACTATAACAGTAGGTTGGGGAACAGTACAATACACCCTGATCACAGGCAGCACAGGCTCTGGTAGTAGTAACTCAGTGTGAGGACACTATAACAGTAGGTTAGGGAACAGGACAATACACCCTGATCACAGGCTCTGGTAGTAGTAACCGTCAGTGTGAGGACACTATAACAGTAGGTAGAGGAACAGCACAATACACACTGACCACAGGCAGCACACGCTCTGGTAGTAGTAACCGTCAGTATGAGGACACTATAACAGTAGGTTGGGGAACAGTACAATACACACTGATCACAGGCAGCACAGGCTCTGGTAGTAGTAACTCAGTGTGAGGACACTATAACAGTAGGTTAGGGAACAGGACAATACACACTGATCACAGGCAGCACAGGCTCTGGTAGTAGTAACTGTCAGTGTGTGGACACTATAACAGTAGGTTGGGGAACAGCACAATACACACTGACCACAGGCAGCACAGGCTCTGGAAGTAGTAACTCAGTGTGAGGACACTATAACAGTAGGTAGAGGAACAGCACAATACACACTGATGACAGGCAGCACAGGTTCTGGTAGTAGTAACTGTCAGTGTGAGGACACTATAACAGTAGGTGAGGGGACAGCACAATACACACTGATCACAGGCAGCACAGGTTCTGGTAGTAGTAACTGTCAGTGTGAGGACACAATAACAGTAGGTTGGGGAACAGCACAATACACACTGGTCACAGGCAGCACAGGCTCTGGAAGTAACAACCCAGTGTGAGGACACTATAACAGTAGATTGGGGAACAGCACAATACACACTGATCACAGGCAGCACAGGCTCTGGAAGTAGTAACCGTCGGTGTGAGGACACTATAACAGTAGGTTGGGGAACAGTACAATACACCCTGATCACAGGCAGCACAGGCTCTGGTAGTAGTAACTCAGTGTGAGGACACTATAACAGTAGGTTAGGGAACAGGACAATACACACTGATCACAGGCAGCACAGGCTCTGGTAGTAGTAAGTGTCAGTGTGAGGACACTATAACAGTAGGTTGGGGAACAGCACAATACACACTGATCACAGGCAGCACAGGCTCTGGAAGTAGTAACCGTCAGTGTGAGGACACTATAACAGTAGGTTGGGGAACAGTACAATACACCTTGATCACAGGCAGCACAGGCTCTGGTAGTAGTAACTCAGTGTGAGGACACTATAACAGTAGGTTAGGGAACAGGACAATACACACTGATCACAGGCAGCACAGGCTCTGGTAGTAGTAACCGTCAGTGTGAGGACACTATAACAGTAGGTAGAGGAACAGCACAATACACACTGACCACAGGCAGCACAGGCTCTGGTAGTAGTAACCGTCAGTGTGAGGACACTATAACAGTAGGTTGGGGAACAGTACAATACACACTGATTACAGGCAGCACAGGCTCTGGTAGTAGTAACTCAGTGTGAGGACACTATAACAGTAGGTTAGGGAACAGGACAATACACACTGATCACAGGCAGCACAGGCTCTGGTAGTAGTAACTGTCAGTGTGTGGACACTATAACAGTAGGTTGGGGAACAGCACAATACACACTGACCACAGGCAGCACAGGCTCTGGAAGTAGTAACTCAGTGTGAGGACACTATAACAGTAGGTTGGGGAACAGCACAATACACACTGATCACAGGCAGCACAGGCTCTGGAAGTAGTAACAGTCAGTGTGAGGACACTATAACAGTAGGTAGAGGAACAGCACAGTACACACTGATCACAGGCAGGACAGGCTCTGGTAGTAGTAAGTGTCAGTGTGAGGACACTATAACAGTAGGTTAGGGAGCAGCACACACACTGATCACAGGCAGCACAGGCTCTGGTAGTAGTAACCGTCAGTGTGAGGACACAATAACAGTAGGTTGGGGAACAGCACAATACACACTGACCACAGGCAGCACAGGCTCTGGTAGTAGTAACCGTCAGTTTGAGGACACTATAACAGTAGGTTGGGGAACAGTACAATACACACTGATCACAGGCAGCACAGGCTCTGGTAGTAGTAACTCAGTGTGAGGACACTATAACAGTAGGTTAGGGAACAGGACAATACACACTGATCACAGGCAGCACAGGCTCTGGTAGTAGTAACTGTCAGTGTGTGGACACTATAACAGTAGGTTGGGGAACAGCACAATACACACTGACCACAGGCAGCACAGGCTCTGGAAGTAGTAACTCAGTGTGAGGACACTATAACAGTAGGTAGAGGAACAGCACAATACACACTGATCACAGGCAGCACAGGTTCTGGTAGTAGTAACTGTCAGTGTGAGGACACTATAACCGTAGGTGAGGGGACAGCACAATACACACTGATCACAGGCAGCACAGGTTCTGGTAGTAGTAACTGTCAGTGTGAGGACACAATAACAGTAGGTTGGGGAACAGCACAATACACACTGATCACAGGCAGCACAGGCTCTGGAAGTAGTAACCGTCAGTGTGAGGACACTATAACAGTAGGTTGGGGAACAGTACAATACACCCTGATCACAGGCAGCACAGGCTCTGGTAGTAGTAACTCAGTGTGAGGACACTATAACAGTAGGTTAGGGAACAGGACAATACACACTGATCACAGGCAGCACAGGCTCTGGTAGTAGTAAGTGTCAGTGTGAGGACACTATAACAGTAGGTTGGGGAACAGCACAATACACACTGATCACAGGCAGCACAGTCTCTGGAAGTAGTAACCGTCAGTGTGAGGACACTATAACAGTAGGTTGGGGAACAGTACAATACACCCTGATCACAGGCAGCACAGGCTCTGGTAGTAGTAACTCAGTGTGAGGACACTATAACAGTAGGTTAGGGAACAGGACAATACACACTGATCACAGGCAGCACAGGCTCTGGTAGTAGTAACTCAGTGTGAGGACACTATAACAGTAGGTTAGGGAACAGGACAATACACACTGATCACAGGCAGCACAGGCTCTGGTAGTAGTAACTGTCAGTGTGTGGACACTATAACAGTAGGTTGGGGAACAGCACAATACACACTGACCACAGGCAGCACAGGCTCTGGAAGTAGTAACTCAGTGTGAGGACACTATAACAGTAGGTAGAGGAACAGCACAATACACACTGAACACAGGCAGCACAGGTTCTGGTAGTAGTAACTGTCAGTGTGAGGACACTATAACAGTAGGTGAGGGGACAGCACAATACACACTGATCACAGGCAGCACAGGTTCTGGTAGTAGTAACTGTCAGTGTGAGGACACAATAACAGTAGGTTGGGGAACAGCACAATACACACTGGTCACAGGCAGCACAGGCTCTGGAAGTAGCAAATCAGTGTGAGGACACTATAACAGTAGGTTGGGGAATAGCACAATACACACTGATCACAGGCAGCACAGGCTCTGGAAGTAGTAACCGTCAGTGTGAGGACACTATAACAGTAGGTTGGGGAACAGTACAATACACCCTGTTCACAGGCAGCACAGGCTCTGAAAGTAGTAACTCAGTGTGAGGACACTATAACAGTAGGTTAGGGAACAGGACAATACACACTGATCACAGGCAGCACAGGCACTGGTAGTAGTAAGTGTCAGTGTGAGGACACTATAACAGTAGGTTGGGGAACAGCACAATACACACTGATCACAGGCAGCACAGTCTCTGGAAGTAGTAACCGTCAGTGTGAGGACACTATAACAGTAGGTTGGGGAACAGTACAATACACCCTGATCACAGGCAGCACAGGCTCTGGTAGTAGTAACTCAGTGTGAGGACACTATAACAGTAGGTTAGGGAACAGGACAATACACACTGATCACAGGCAGCACAGGCTCTGGTAGTAGTAACCGTCAGTGTGAGGACACTATAACAGTAGGTAGAGGAACAGCACAATACACACTGACCACAGGCAGCACAGGCTCTGGTAGTAGAAACCGTCAGTGTGAGGACACTATAACAGTAGGATGGGGAACAGTACAATACACACTGATCACAGGCAGCACAGGCTCTGGTAGTAGTAACTCAGTGTGAGGACACTATAACAGTAGGTTAGGGAACAGGACAATACACACTGATCACAGGCAGCACAGGCTCTGGTAGTAGTAACTGTCAGTGTGTGGACACTATAACAGTAGGTTGGGGAACAGCACAATACACACTGACCACAGGCAGCACAGGCTCTGGAATTAGTAACTCAGTGTGAGGACACTATAACAGTAGGTAGAGGAACAGCACAATACACACTGATCACAGGCAGCACAGGTTCTGGTAGTAGTAACTGTCAGTGTGAGGACACTATAACAGTAGGTGAGGGGACAGCACAATACACACTGATCACAGGCAGCACAGGCTCTGGTAGTAGTAACTCAGTGTGAGGACACTATAACAGTAGGTTAGGGAACAGGACAATACACACTGATCACAGGCAGCATAGGCTCTGGTAGTAGTAAGTGTCAGTGTGAGGACACTATAACAGTAGGTTGGGGAACAGCACAATACACACTGATCACAGGCAGCACAGGCTCTGGAAGTAGTAACCGCCAGTGTGTGGACACTATAACAGTAGGTTGGGGAACAGTACAATACACCCTGATCACAGGCAGCACAAGCTCTGGTAGTAGTAACTCAGTGTGAGGACACTATAACAGTAGGTTAGGGAACAGGAAAATACACACTGATCACAGGCAGCACAGGCTCTGGTAGTAGTAACCGTCAGTGTGAGGACACTATAACAGTAGGTAGTGGAACAGCACAATACACACTGACCACAGGCAGCACAGGCTCTGGTAGTAGTAACCGTCAGTGTGAGGACACTATAACAGTAGGTTGGGGAACAGTACAATACACACTGATCACAGGCAGCACAGGCTTTGGTAGTAGTAACTCAGTGTGAAGACACTATAACAGTAGTTTAGGGAACAGGACAATACACACTGATCACAGGCAGCACAGGCTCTGGTAGTAGTAACTGTCAGTGTGTGGACACTATAACAGTAGGCTGGGGAACAGCACAATTCACACTGACCACAGGCAGCACAGGCTCTGGAAGTAGTTATTCAGTGTGAGGACACTATAACAGTAGGTAGAGGAACAGCACAATACACACTGATCACAGGCAGCACAGGTTCTGGTAGTAGTAACTGTCAGTGTGAGGACACTATAACAGTAGGTTGGGGAACAGTACAATACACACTGATCACAGGCAGCACAGGTTCTGGTAGTAGTAACTGTCAGTGTGAGGACACAATAACAGTAGGTTGGGGAACAGAACAATACACACTGATCACAGGCAGCACAGGCTCTGGAAGTAGTAACCGTCAGTGTGAGGACACTATAACAGTAGGTTGGGGAACAGTACAATACACCCTGATCACAGGCAGCACAGGCTCTGGTAGTAGTAACTCAGTGTGAGGACACTATAACAGTAGGTTAGGGAACAGGACAATACACACTGATCACAGGCAGCACAGGCTCTGGTAGTAGTAACCGTCAGTGTGAGGACACTATAACAGTAGGTAGAGGAACAGCACAATACACACTGACCACAGGCAGCACAGGCTCTGGTAGTAGTAACCGTCAGTGTGAGGACACTATAACAGTAGGTTGGGGAACAGTACAATACACACTGATCACAGGCAGCACAGGCTCTGGTAGTAGTAACTCAGTGTGAGGACACTATAACAGTAGGTTAGGGAACAGGACAATACACACTGATCACAGGCAGCACAGGCTCTGGTAGTAGTAACTGTCAGTGTGTGGACACTATAACAGTAGGTTGGGGAACAGCACAATACACACTGACCACAGGCAGCACAGGATCTGGAAGTAGTATCTCAGTGTGAGGACACTATAACAGTAGGTAGAGGAACAGCACAATACACACTGATCACAGGCAGCACAGGTTCTGGTAGTAGTAACTGTCAGTGTGAGGACACTATAACAGTAGGTGAGGGGACAGCACAATACACACTGATCACAGGCAGCACAGGTTCTGGTAGTAGTAACTGTCAGTGTGAGGACACAATAACAGTAGGTTGGGGAACAGCACAATACACACTGATCACAGGCAGCACAGGCTCTGGAAGTAGTAACCGTCAGTGTGAGGACACTATAACAGTAGGTTGGGGAACAGTACAATACACCCTGATCACAGGCAGCACAGGCTCTGGTAGTAGTAACTCAGTGTGAGGACACTATAACAGTAGGTTAGGGAACAGGACAATACACACTGATCACAGGCAGCACAGGCTCTGGTAGTAGTAAGTGTCAGTGTGAGGACACTATAACAGTAGGTTGGGGAACAGCACAATACACACTGATCACAGGCAGCACAGTCTCTGGAAGTAGTAACCGTCAGTGTGAGGACACTATAACAGTAGGTTGGGGAACAGTACAATACACCCTGATCACAGGCAGCACAGGCTCTGGTAGTAGTAACTCAGTGTGAGGACACTATAACAGTAGGTTAGGGAACAGGACAATACACACTGATCACAGGCAGCACAGGCTCTGGTAGTAGTAACTCAGTGTGAGGACACTATAACAGTAGGTTAGGGAACAGGACAATACACACTGATCACAGGCAGCACAGGCTCTGGTAGTAGTAACTGTCAGTGTGTGGACACTATAACAGTAGGTTGGGGAACAGCACAATACACACTGACCACAGGCAGCACAGGCTCTGGAAGTAGTAACTCAGTGTGAGGACACTATAACAGTAGGTAGAGGAACAGCACAATACACACTGAACACAGGCAGCACAGGTTCTGGTAGTAGTAACTGTCAGTGTGAGGACACTATAACAGTAGGTGAGGGGACAGCACAATACACACTGATCACAGGCAGCACAGGTTCTGGTAGTAGTAACTGTCAGTGTGAGGACACAATAACAGTAGGTTGGGGAACAGCACAATACACACTGGTCACAGGCAGCACAGGCTCTGGAAGTAGCAAATCAGTGTGAGGACACTATAACAGTAGGTTGGGGAATAGCACAATACACACTGATCACAGGCAGCACAGGCTCTGGAAGTAGTAACCGTCAGTGTGAGGACACTATAACAGTAGGTTGGGGAACAGTACAATACACCCTGATCACAGGCAGCACAGGCTCTGAAAGTAGTAACTCAGTGTGAGGACACTATAACAGTAGGTTAGGGAACAGGACAATACACACTGATCACAGGCAGCACAGGCACTGGTAGTAGTAAGTGTCAGTGTGAGGACACCATAACAGTAGGTTGGGGAACAGCACAATACACACTGATCACAGGCAGCACAGTCTCTGGACGTAGTAACCGTCAGTGTGAGGACACTATAACAGTAGGTTGGGGAACAGTACAATACACCCTGATCACAGGCAGCACAGGCTCTGGTAGTAGTAACTCAGTGTGAGGACACTATAACAGTAGGTTAGGGAACAGGACAATACACACTGATCACAGGCAGCACAGGCTCTGGTAGTAGTAACCGTCAGTGTGAGGACACTATAACAGTAGGTAGAGGAACAGCACAATACACACTGACCACAGGCAGCACAGGCTCTGGTAGTAGAAACCGTCAGTGTGAGGACACTATAACAGTAGGATGGGGAACAGTACAATACACACTGATCACAGGCAGCACAGGCTCTGGTAGTAGTAACTCAGTGTGAGGACACTATAACAGTAGGTTAGGGAACAGGACAATACACACTGATCACAGGCAGCACAGGCTCTGGTAGTAGTAACTGTCAGTGTGTGGACACTATAACAGTAGGTTGGGGAACAGCACAATACACACTGACCACAGGCAGCACAGGCTCTGGAATTAGTAACTCAGTGTGAGGACACTATAACAGTAGGTAGAGGAACAGCACAATACACACTGATCACAGGCAGCACAGGTTCTGGTAGTAGTAACTGTCAGTGTGAGGACACTATAACAGTAGGTGAGGGGACAGCACAATACACACTGATCACAGGCAGCACAGGCTCTGGTAGTAGTAACTCAGTGTGAGGACACTATAACAGTAGGTTAGGGAACAGGACAATACACACTGATCACAGGCAGCATAGGCTCTGGTAGTAGTAAGTGTCAGTGTGAGGACACTATAACAGTAGGTAGAGGAACAGCACAATACACACTGACCACAGGCAGCACAGGCTCTGGTAGTAGTAACCGTCAGTGTGAGGACACTATAACAGTAGGTTGGGGAACAGTACAATACACACTGATTACAGGCAGCACAGGCTCTGGTAGTAGTAACTCAGTGTGAGGACACTATAACAGTAGGTTAGGGAACAGGACAATACACACTGATCACAGGCAGCACAGGCTCTGGTAGTAGTAACTGTCAGTGTGTGGACACTATAACAGTAGGTTGGGGAACAGCACAATACACACTGACCACAGGCAGCACAGGCTCTGGAAGTAGTAACTCAGTGTGAGGACACTATAACAGTAGGTTGGGGAACAGCACAATACACACTGATCACAGGCAGCACAGGCTCTGGAAGTAGTAACAGTCAGTGTGAGGACACTATAACAGTAGGTAGAGGAACAGCACAGTACACACTGATCACAGGCAGGACAGGCTCTGGTAGTAGTAAGTGTCAGTGTGAGGACACTATAACAGTAGGTTAGGGAGCAGCACACACACTGATCACAGGCAGCACAGGCTCTGGTAGTAGTAACCGTCAGTGTGAGGACACAATAACAGTAGGTTGGGGAACAGCACAATACACACTGACCACAGGCAGCACAGGCTCTGGTAGTAGTAACCGTCAGTTTGAGGACACTATAACAGTAGGTTGGGGAACAGTACAATACACACTGATCACAGGCAGCACAGGCTCTGGTAGTAGTAACTCAGTGTGAGGACACTATAACAGTAGGTTAGGGAACAGGACAATACACACTGATCACAGGCAGCACAGGCTCTGGTAGTAGTAACTGTCAGTGTGTGGACACTATAACAGTAGGTTGGGGAACAGCACAATACACACTGACCACAGGCAGCACAGGCTCTGGAAGTAGTAACTCAGTGTGAGGACACTATAACAGTAGGTAGAGGAACAGCACAATACACACTGATCACAGGCAGCACAGGTTCTGGTAGTAGTAACTGTCAGTGTGAGGACACTATAACCGTAGGTGAGGGGACAGCACAATACACACTGATCACAGGCAGCACAGGTTCTGGTAGTAGTAACTGTCAGTGTGAGGACACAATAACAGTAGGTTGGGGAACAGCACAATACACACTGATCACAGGCAGCACAGGCTCTGGAAGTAGTAACCGTCAGTGTGAGGACACTATAACAGTAGGTTGGGGAACAGTACAATACACCCTGATCACAGGCAGCACAGGCTCTGGTAGTAGTAACTCAGTGTGAGGACACTATAACAGTAGGTTAGGGAACAGGACAATACACACTGATCACAGGCAGCACAGGCTCTGGTAGTAGTAAGTGTCAGTGTGAGGACACTATAACAGTAGGTTGGGGAACAGCACAATACACACTGATCACAGGCAGCACAGTCTCTGGAAGTAGTAACCGTCAGTGTGAGGACACTATAACAGTAGGTTGGGGAACAGTACAATACACCCTGATCACAGGCAGCACAGGCTCTGGTAGTAGTAACTCAGTGTGAGGACACTATAACAGTAGGTTAGGGAACAGGACAATACACACTGATCACAGGCAGCACAGGCTCTGGTAGTAGTAACTCAGTGTGAGGACACTATAACAGTAGGTTAGGGAACAGGACAATACACACTGATCACAGGCAGCACAGGCTCTGGTAGTAGTAACTGTCAGTGTGTGGACACTATAACAGTAGGTTGGGGAACAGCACAATACACACTGACCACAGGCAGCACAGGCTCTGGAAGTAGTAACTCAGTGTGAGGACACTATAACAGTAGGTAGAGGAACAGCACAATACACACTGAACACAGGCAGCACAGGTTCTGGTAGTAGTAACTGTCAGTGTGAGGACACTATAACAGTAGGTGAGGGGACAGCACAATACACACTGATCACAGGCAGCACAGGTTCTGGTAGTAGTAACTGTCAGTGTGAGGACACAATAACAGTAGGTTGGGGAACAGCACAATACACACTGGTCACAGGCAGCACAGGCTCTGGAAGTAGCAAATCAGTGTGAGGACACTATAACAGTAGGTTGGGGAATAGCACAATACACACTGATCACAGGCAGCACAGGCTCTGGAAGTAGTAACCGTCAGTGTGAGGACACTATAACAGTAGGTTGGGGAACAGTACAATACACCCTGATCACAGGCAGCACAGGCTCTGAAAGTAGTAACTCAGTGTGAGGACACTATAACAGTAGGTTAGGGAACAGGACAATACACACTGATCACAGGCAGCACAGGCACTGGTAGTAGTAAGTGTCAGTGTGAGGACACTATAACAGTAGGTTGGGGAACAGCACAATACACACTGATCACAGGCAGCACAGTCTCTGGAAGTAGTAACCGTCAGTGTGAGGACACTATAACAGTAGGTTGGGGAACAGTACAATACACCCTGATCACAGGCAGCACAGGCTCTGGTAGTAGTAACTCAGTGTGAGGACACTATAACAGTAGGTTAGGGAACAGGACAATACACACTGATCACAGGCAGCACAGGCTCTGGTAGTAGTAACCGTCAGTGTGAGGACACTATAACAGTAGGTAGAGGAACAGCACAATACACACTGACCACAGGCAGCACAGGCTCTGGTAGTAGAAACCGTCAGTGTGAGGACACTATAACAGTAGGATGGGGAACAGTACAATACACACTGATCACAGGCAGCACAGGCTCTGGTAGTAGTAACTCAGTGTGAGGACACTATAACAGTAGGTTAGGGAACAGGACAATACACACTGATCACAGGCAGCACAGGCTCTGGTAGTAGTAACTGTCAGTGTGTGGACACTATAACAGTAGGTTGGGGAACAGCACAATACACACTGACCACAGGCAGCACAGGCTCTGGAATTAGTAACTCAGTGTGAGGACACTATAACAGTAGGTAGAGGAACAGCACAATACACACTGATCACAGGCAGCACAGGTTCTGGTAGTAGTAACTGTCAGTGTGAGGACACTATAACAGTAGGTGAGGGGACAGCACAATACACACTGATCACAGGCAGCACAGGCTCTGGTAGTAGTAACTCAGTGTGAGGACACTATAACAGTAGGTTAGGGAACAGGACAATACACACTGATCACAGGCAGCATAGGCTCTGGTAGTAGTAAGTGTCAGTGTGAGGACACTATAACAGTAGGTTGGGGAACAGCACAATACACACTGATCACAGGCAGCACAGGCTCTGGAAGTAGTAACCGCCAGTGTGTGGACACTATAACAGTAGGTTGGGGAACAGTACAATACACCCTGATCACAGGCAGCACAAGCTCTGGTAGTAGTAACTCAGTGTGAGGACACTATAACAGTAGGTTAGGGAACAGGAAAATACACACTGATCACAGGCAGCACAGGCTCTGGTAGTAGTAACCGTCAGTGTGAGGACACTATAACAGTAGGTAGTGGAACAGCACAATACACACTGACCACAGGCAGCACAGGCTCTGGTAGTAGTAACCGTCAGTGTGAGGACACTATAACAGTAGGTTGGGGAACAGTACAATACACACTGATCACAGGCAGCACAGGCTTTGGTAGTAGTAACTCAGTGTGAAGACACTATAACAGTAGTTTAGGGAACAGGACAATACACACTGATCACAGGCAGCACAGGCTCTGGTAGTAGTAACTGTCAGTGTGTGGACACTATAACAGTAGGCTGGGGAACAGCACAATTCACACTGACCACAGGCAGCACAGGCTCTGGAAGTAGTTATTCAGTGTGAGGACACTATAACAGTAGGTAGAGGAACAGCACAATACACACTGATCACAGGCAGCACAGGTTCTGGTAGTAGTAACTGTCAGTGTGAGGACACTATAACAGTAGGTTGGGGAACAGTACAATACACACTGATCACAGGCAGCACAGGTTCTGGTAGTAGTAACTGTCAGTGTGAGGACACAATAACAGTAGGTTGGGGAACAGAACAATACACACTGATCACAGGCAGCACAGGCTCTGGAAGTAGTAACCGTCAGTGTGAGGACACTATAACAGTAGGTTGGGGAACAGTACAATACACCCT
Source organism: Taudactylus pleione (assembly GCA_031769625.1). NCBI lineage: Eukaryota > Metazoa > Chordata > Amphibia > Anura > Myobatrachidae > Taudactylus > Taudactylus pleione. The sequence continues at coordinate 453,813 of JAUIMM010001913.1, read as the reverse complement.
GATCACAGGCAGCACAGGCTCTGGTAGTAGTAACTCAGTGTGAGGACACTATAACAGTAGGTTAGGGAACAGGACAATACACACTGATCACAGGCAGCACAGGCTCTGGTAGTAGTAACCGTCAGTGTGAGGACACTATAACAGTAGGTAGAGGAACAGCACAATACACACTGACCACAGGCAGCACAGGCTCTGGTAGTAGTAACCGTCAGTGTGAGGACACTATAACAGTAGGTTGGGGAACAGTACAATACACACTGATCACAGGCAGCACAGGCTCTGGTAGTAGTAACTCAGTGTGAGGACACTATAACAGTAGGTTAGGGAACAGGACAATACACACTGATCACAGGCAGCACAGGCTCTGGTAGTAGTAACTGTCAGTGTGTGGACACTATAACAGTAGGTTGGGGAACAGCACAATACACACTGACCACAGGCAGCACAGGATCTGGAAGTAGTATCTCAGTGTGAGGACACTATAACAGTAGGTAGAGGAACAGCACAATACACACTGATCACAGGCAGCACAGGTTCTGGTAGTAGTAACTGTCAGTGTGAGGACACTATAACAGTAGGTGAGGGGACAGCACAATACACACTGATCACAGGCAGCACAGGTTCTGGTAGTAGTAACTGTCAGTGTGAGGACACAATAACAGTAGGTTGGGGAACAGCACAATACACACTGATCACAGGCAGCACAGGCTCTGGAAGTAGTAACCGTCAGTGTGAGGACACTATAACAGTAGGTTGGGGAACAGTACAATACACCCTGATCACAGGCAGCACAGGCTCTGGTAGTAGTAACTCAGTGTGAGGACACTATAACAGTAGGTTAGGGAACAGGACAATACACACTGATCACAGGCAGCACAGGCTCTGGTAGTAGTAAGTGTCAGTGTGAGGACACTATAACAGTAGGTTGGGGAACAGCACAATACACACTGATCACAGGCAGCACAGTCTCTGGAAGTAGTAACCGTCAGTGTGAGGACACTATAACAGTAGGTTGGGGAACAGTACAATACACCCTGATCACAGGCAGCACAGGCTCTGGTAGTAGTAACTCAGTGTGAGGACACTATAACAGTAGGTTAGGGAACAGGACAATACACACTGATCACAGGCAGCACAGGCTCTGGTAGTAGTAACTCAGTGTGAGGACACTATAACAGTAGGTTAGGGAACAGGACAATACACACTGATCACAGGCAGCACAGGCTCTGGTAGTAGTAACTGTCAGTGTGTGGACACTATAACAGTAGGTTGGGGAACAGCACAATACACACTGACCACAGGCAGCACAGGCTCTGGAAGTAGTAACTCAGTGTGAGGACACTATAACAGTAGGTAGAGGAACAGCACAATACACACTGAACACAGGCAGCACAGGTTCTGGTAGTAGTAACTGTCAGTGTGAGGACACTATAACAGTAGGTGAGGGGACAGCACAATACACACTGATCACAGGCAGCACAGGTTCTGGTAGTAGTAACTGTCAGTGTGAGGACACAATAACAGTAGGTTGGGGAACAGCACAATACACACTGGTCACAGGCAGCACAGGCTCTGGAAGTAGCAAATCAGTGTGAGGACACTATAACAGTAGGTTGGGGAATAGCACAATACACACTGATCACAGGCAGCACAGGCTCTGGAAGTAGTAACCGTCAGTGTGAGGACACTATAACAGTAGGTTGGGGAACAGTACAATACACCCTGATCACAGGCAGCACAGGCTCTGAAAGTAGTAACTCAGTGTGAGGACACTATAACAGTAGGTTAGGGAACAGGACAATACACACTGATCACAGGCAGCACAGGCACTGGTAGTAGTAAGTGTCAGTGTGAGGACACCATAACAGTAGGTTGGGGAACAGCACAATACACACTGATCACAGGCAGCACAGTCTCTGGACGTAGTAACCGTCAGTGTGAGGACACTATAACAGTAGGTTGGGGAACAGTACAATACACCCTGATCACAGGCAGCACAGGCTCTGGTAGTAGTAACTCAGTGTGAGGACACTATAACAGTAGGTTAGGGAACAGGACAATACACACTGATCACAGGCAGCACAGGCTCTGGTAGTAGTAACCGTCAGTGTGAGGACACTATAACAGTAGGTAGAGGAACAGCACAATACACACTGACCACAGGCAGCACAGGCTCTGGTAGTAGAAACCGTCAGTGTGAGGACACTATAACAGTAGGATGGGGAACAGTACAATACACACTGATCACAGGCAGCACAGGCTCTGGTAGTAGTAACTCAGTGTGAGGACACTATAACAGTAGGTTAGGGAACAGGACAATACACACTGATCACAGGCAGCACAGGCTCTGGTAGTAGTAACTGTCAGTGTGTGGACACTATAACAGTAGGTTGGGGAACAGCACAATACACACTGACCACAGGCAGCACAGGCTCTGGAATTAGTAACTCAGTGTGAGGACACTATAACAGTAGGTAGAGGAACAGCACAATACACACTGATCACAGGCAGCACAGGTTCTGGTAGTAGTAACTGTCAGTGTGAGGACACTATAACAGTAGGTGAGGGGACAGCACAATACACACTGATCACAGGCAGCACAGGCTCTGGTAGTAGTAACTCAGTGTGAGGACACTATAACAGTAGGTTAGGGAACAGGACAATACACACTGATCACAGGCAGCATAGGCTCTGGTAGTAGTAAGTGTCAGTGTGAGGACACTATAACAGTAGGTTGGGGAACAGCACAATACACACTGATCACAGGCAGCACAGGCTCTGGAAGTAGTAACCGCCAGTGTGTGGACACTATAACAGTAGGTTGGGGAACAGTACAATACACCCTGATCACAGGCAGCACAAGCTCTGGTAGTAGTAACTCAGTGTGAGGACACTATAACAGTAGGTTAGGGAACAGGAAAATACACACTGATCACAGGCAGCACAGGCTCTGGTAGTAGTAACCGTCAGTGTGAGGACACTATAACAGTAGGTAGTGGAACAGCACAATACACACTGACCACAGGCAGCACAGGCTCTGGTAGTAGTAACCGTCAGTGTGAGGACACTATAACAGTAGGTTGGGGAACAGTACAATACACACTGATCACAGGCAGCACAGGCTTTGGTAGTAGTAACTCAGTGTGAAGACACTATAACAGTAGTTTAGGGAACAGGACAATACACACTGATCACAGGCAGCACAGGCTCTGGTAGTAGTAACTGTCAGTGTGTGGACACTATAACAGTAGGCTGGGGAACAGCACAATTCACACTGACCACAGGCAGCACAGGCTCTGGAAGTAGTTATTCAGTGTGAGGACACTATAACAGTAGGTAGAGGAACAGCACAATACACACTGATCACAGGCAGCACAGGTTCTGGTAGTAGTAACTGTCAGTGTGAGGACACTATAACAGTAGGTGAGGGGACAGCACAATACACACTGATCACAGGCAGCACAGGTTCTGGTAGTAGTAACTGTCAGTGTGAGGACACAATAACAGTAGGTTGGGGAACAGAACAATACACACTGGTCACAGGCAGCACAGGCTCTGGAAGTAGCAACTCAGTGTGAGGACACTATAACAGTAGGTTGGGGAACAGCACAATACACACTGATCACAGGCAGCACAGGCTCTGGAAGTAGTAACCGTCAGTGTGAGGACACTATAACAGTAGGTTGGGGAACAGTACAATACACCCTGATCACAGGCAGCACAGGCTCTGGTAGTAGTAAGTGTCAGTGTGAGGACACTATAACAGTAGGTTGGGGAACAGCACAATACACACTGATCACAGGCAGCACAGGCTCTGGAAGTAGTAACCGTCAGTGTGAGGACACTATAACAGTAGGTTGGGGAACAGTACAATACACCCTGATCACAGGCAGCACAGGCTCTGGTAGTAGTAACTCAGTGTGAGGACACTATAACAGTAGGTTAGGGAACAGGACAATACACACTGATCACAGGCAGCACAGGCTCTGGTAGTAGTAACCGTCAGTGTGAGGACACTATAACAGTAGGTAGAGGAACAGCACAATACACACTGACCACAGGCAGCACAGGCTCTGGTAGTAGTAACCGTCAGTGTGAGGACACTATAACAGTAGGTTGGGGAACAGTACAATACACACTGATCACAGGCAGCACAGGCTCTGGTAGTAGTAACTCAGTGTGAGGACACTATAACAGTAGGTTAGGGAACAGGACAATACACACTGATCACAGGCAGCACAGGCTCTGGTAGTAGTAACTGTCAGTGTGTGGACACTATAACAGTAGGTTGGGGAACAGCACAATACACACTGACCACAGGCAGCACAGGATCTGGAAGTAGTATCTCAGTGTGAGGACACTATAACAGTAGGTAGAGGAACAGCACAATACACACTGATCACAGGCAGCACAGGTTCTGGTAGTAGTAACTGTCAGTGTGAGGACACTATAACAGTAGGTGAGGGGACAGCACAATACACACTGATCACAGGCAGCACAGGTTCTGGTAGTAGTAACTGTCAGTGTGAGGACACAATAACAGTAGGTTGGGGAACAGCACAATACACACTGGTCACAGGCAGCACAGGCTCTGGAAGTAGTAACCGTCAGTGTGAGGACACTATAACAGTAGGTTGGGGAACAGTACAATACACCCTGATCACAGGCAGCACAGGCTCTGGTAGTAGTAACTCAGTGTGAGGACACTATAACAGTAGGTTAGGGAACAGGACAATACACACTGATCACAGGCAGCACAGGCTCTGGTAGTAGTAAGTGTCAGTGTGAGGACACTATAACAGTAGGTTGGGGAACAACACAATACACACTGATCACAGGCAGCACAGGCTCTGGAAGTAGTAACCGTCAGTGTGAGGACACTATAACAGTAGGTTGGGGAACAGTACAATACACCCTGATCACAGGCAGCACAGGCTCTGGTAGTAGTAACTCAGTGTGAGGACACTATAACAGTAGGTTAGGGAACAGGACAATACACACTGATCACAGGCAGCACAGGCTCTGGTAGTAGTAACCGTCAGTGTGAGTACACTATAACAGTAGGTAGAGGAACAGCACAATACACACTGACCACAGGCAGCACAGGCTCTGGTAGTAGTAACCGTCAGTGTGAGGACACTATAACAGTAGGTTGGGGAACAGTACAATACACACTGATCACAGGCAGCACAGGCTCTGGTAGTACTAACTCAGTGTGAGGACACTATAACAGTAGGTTAGGGAACAGGACAATACACACTGATCACAGGCAGCACAGGCTCTGGTAGTAGTAACTGTCAGTGTGTGGACACTATAACAGTAGGTTGGGGAACAGCACAATACACACTGACCACAGGCAGCACAGGCTCTGGAAGTAGTAACTCAGTGTGAGGACACTATAACAGTAGGTAGAGGAACAGCACAATACACACTGATGACAGGCAGCACAGGATCTGGTAGTAGTAACTGTCAGTGTGAGGACACTATAACAGTAGGTGAGGGGACAGCACAATACACACTGATCACAGGCAGCACAGGTTCTGGTAGTAGTAACTGTCAGTGTGAGGACACAATAACAGTAGGTTGGGGAACAGCACAATACACACTGATCACAGGCAGCACAGGCTCTGGAAGTAGTAACCGTCAGTGTGAGGACACTATAACAGTAGGTTGGGAAACAGCACAATACACACTGATCACAGGCAGCACAGGCTCTGGAAGTAGTAACTGTCAGTGTGAGGACACTATAACAGTAGGTAGAGGAACAGCACAATACACACTGATCACAGGCAGGACAGGCTCTGGTAGTAGTAAGTGTCAGTGTGAGGACACTATAACAGTAGGTTAGGGAGCAGCACACACACTGATCACAGGCAGCACAGGCTCTGGTAGTAGTAACCGTCAGTGTGAGGACACTATAACAGTAGGTAGAGGAACAGCACAATACACACTGACCATAGGCAGCACAGGCTCTGGTAGTAGTAACCGTCAGTGTGAGGACACTATAACAGTAGGTTGGGGAACAGTACAATACACACTGATCACAGGCAGCACAGGCTCTGGTAGTAGTAACTCAGTGTGAGGACACTATAACAGTAGGTTAGGGAACAGGACAATACACACTGATCACAGGCAGCACAGACTCTGGTAGTAGTAACTGTCAGTGTGAGGACACTATAACAGTAGGTAGAGGAACAGCACAATACACACTGATCACAGGCAGCACAGGCTCTGGTAGTAGTAACTGTCAGTGTGTGGACACTATAATATTAGTTTGGGGAACAGCACAATACACACTGACCACAGGCAGCACAGGCTCTGGAAGTAGTAACTCAGTGTGAGGACACTATAACAGTAGGTAGAGGAACAGCACAATACACACTGATCACAGGCAGCACAAGCTCTGGTAGTAGTAACTGTCAGTGTGAGGACACTATAATAGTAGGTTGGGGAACAGCACAATACACACTGACCACAGGCAGCACAGGCTCTGGAAGTAGTAACCGTCAGTGTGAGGACACTATAACAGTAGGTGAGGGGACAGCACAATACACACTGATCACAGGCAGCACAGGCTCTGGAAGTAGTAACTCAGTGTGAGGACACTATAACAGTAGGTAGAGGAACAGCACAATACACCCTGATCACAGGCAGCACAGGCTCTGGTAGTAGTAACTGTCAGTGTGAGGACACTATAATAGTAGGTTGGGCAACAGCACAATACACACTGACCACAGGCAGCACAGGCTCTGGAAGTAGTAACCGTCAGTGTGAGGACACTATAACAGTAGGTGAGGGGACAGCACAATACACACTGATCACAGGCTGCACAGGCTCTGGTAGTAGTAACTGTCAGTGTGAGGACACTACAATAGTAGGTTGGGGAACAGCACAATACACACTGATCACAGGCAGTACAGGCTCTGGTAGTAGTAACTTACAGTGTGAGGACACTAACAGTATGTAGAGGAACAGCACAATACACACTGATCACAGGCAGCACAGGCTCTGGAAGTAGTAACCTTCAGTGTGAGGACACTATAACAGTAGGTTGGGGAACAGTACAATACACACTGACCACAGGCAGCACAGGCTCTGGTAGTAGTAACTGTCAGTGTGAGGACACTAACAGTATGTAGAGGAACAGCACAATACACACTGATCACAGGCAGCACAGGCTCTGGAAGTAGTAACCGTCAGTGTGAGGACACTATAACAGTAGGTAGAGGAACAGCACAATACACACTGATCACAGGCAGCACAGGCTCTGGTAGTAGTAACTGTCAGTGTGAGGACACTATAATAGTAGGTTGGGGAACAGCACAATACACACTGACCACAGGTAGCACAGGCTCTGGAAGTTGTAACCGTCAGTGTGAGGACACTATAACAGTAGGTGAGGGGACAGCACAATACACACTGATCACAGGCAGCACAGGCTCTGGAAGTAGTAACTCAGTGTGAGGACACTATAACAGTAGGTAGAGGAACAGCACAATACACACTGATCACAGGCAGCACAGGCTCGCTAGTAGTAACTGTCAGTGTGAGGACACTATAATAGTAGGTTGGGGAACAGCACAATACACACTGACCATAGGCAGCACAGGCTCTGGAAGTAGTAACCGTCAGTGTGAGGACACTATAATAGTAGGTTGGGGAACAGCACAATACACATTGATCACAGGCAGTACAGGCTCTGGTAGTAGTAACTGTCAGTGTGAGGACACTAACAGTATGTAGAGGAACAGCACAATACACACTGATCACAGGCAGCACAGGCTCTGGAAGTAGTAACCGTCAGTGTGAGGACACTATAACAGTAGGTTGGGGAACAGTACAATACACACTGACCACAGGCAGCACAGGCTTTGGTAGTAGTAACTGTCAGTGTGAGGACACTAACAGTATGTAGAGGAACAGCACAATACACACTGATCACAGGCAGCACAGGCTCTGGAAGTAGTAACAGTCAGTGTGAGGACACTATAACAGTAGGTAGAGGAACAGTACAATACACACTGATCACAGGCAGCACAGGCTCTGGTAGTAGTAACTGTCAGTGTGAGGACACTATAATAGTAGGTTGGGGAACAGCACAATACACACTGACCACAGGCAGCACAGGCTCTGGAAGTTGTAACCGTCAGTGTGAGGACACTATAACAGTAGGTGAGGGGACAGCACAATACACACTGATCACAGGCAGCACAGGCTCTGGAAGTAGTAACTCAGTGTGAGGACACTATAACAGTAGGTAGAGGAACAGCACAATACACACTGATCACAGGCAGCACAGGCTCTGGTAGTAGTAACTGTCAGTGTGAGGACACTATAATAGTAGGTTGGGGAACAGCACAATACACACTGACCATAGGCAGCACAGGCTCTGGAAGTAGTAACCGTCAGTGTGAGGACACTATAATAGTAGGTTGGGGAACAGCACAATACACATTGATCACAGGCAGTACAGGCTCTGGTAGTAGTAACTGTCAGTGTGAGGACACTAACAGTATGTAGAGGAACAGCACAATACACACTGATCACAGGCAGCACAGGCTCTGGAAGTAGTAACCGTCAGTGTGAGGACACTATAACAGTAGGTTGGGGAACAGTACAATACACACTGACCACAGGCAGCACAGGCTTTGGTAGTAGTAACTGTCAGTGTGAGGACACTAACAGTATGTAGAGGAACAGCACAATACACACTGATCACAGGCAGCACAGGCTCTGGAAGTAGTAACAGTCAGTGTGAGGACACTATAACAGTAGGTAGAGGAACAGTACAATACACACTGACCACAGGCAGCACAGGCTTTGGTAGTAATAACTCAGTGTGAGGACACTATAACAGTAGGTGAGGGGACAGCACAATACACACTGATCACAGGCAGCACAGGCTCTGGTAGTAGTAACTGTCAGTGTGAGGACACTATAACAGTAGGTGAGGGGACAGCACAATACACACTGATCACAGGCAGCACAGGCTCTGGTAGTAGTAACTGTCAGTGTGAGGACACTATAACAGTAGGTGAGGGGACAGCACAATACACACTGATCACAGGCAGCACAGGCTCTGGTAGTAGTAACTGTCAGTGTGAGGACACTAACAGTATGTAGAGGAACAGCACAATACACACTGACCACAGGCAGCACAGGCTCTGGTAGTAGTAACTGTCAGTGTGAGGAAAGTATACAGATATGTAGCCTATTTGATAGGCCTCCATCTCAAGATCAGTGTTACTTCCAAGGTTCATGAACATCATTAGATACGTTACATGTTCATCTGATAACTCAGCGAGACTCCCATTACAACTTACAGGACTTCTCATAGACATGCCAGAGGTCACTAAGCCCCACTTTCCCCTCATTTGAGCCCTTTTTTCCACACTGGACCATCTGCTTTGTATAAAATGAATGAAGTTGCTACTTGACGCAACATGAAATCTCCTGAAGGAAGAAACACATTAGGCCTGTAATGTATTGCAATGTCTAGTTATAGACGGTTACTCTGATTTTCAGTCTTCCCCTGTGTGGGGATGACCTGGGCAAGACAGAGCAAGGTGCAGTGGTTTCCTGTAACCCTAGTGTATGGTCACATCAGCCAGGTCAGGTGTAACACGCCATGCTGACATATGTTACATCCTCAGTCTGTAGCTGAATGTAAAGCTGGCACTGCTGACATATCATCGGTGAGACCATCTAATGTCTGTGGCTGAATGTAAAGCCAGCACTGCTGAGATATCATCGGTGAGACCATCTAATGTCTGTGGCTGAATGTAAAGCCAGCACTGCTGAGATATCATCGGTGATACCATCTAATGTCTGTAGCTGAATATAAAGCCGGCACTGCTGAGATAGCATCGGTGAGACCATCTAATGTCTGTAGCTGAATATGAATGACATAAAAGGGTTAATAGCAAGATAATCACACAGGGAAGAGCACTTATGACAAATGAGTCTGAAAGCAATATACTCTAATAAGGAAGAGGTCATTCTGATTCTATGGTGAAGCCCTGTATGAGTAAGGCAAGAGAGCAGAGCCAAATGATCTAACGGTGGCTGAGGCCATGTCTAAGTCAGAGAATATACAGCAAGTTGCAGTAGAGCAGGAGGTCAGGATTTAGGAATGCCATCTGATAAGCTCATTATGTACAGCTCTGTATCTTGCTGTAGTTTGTGGCCTTATAGATGCATAAATTACAGCTGTAGTGTACATCAGACAGGAATAAAATCTATCTGCCTCTCATTTATATTTTGTGAAGGGATCCAGCACCTCTGCTGTTCCCTGAGTCCATCCCTGGAGAGCCTGAGGGGAATTCTCAGACCGAACCTGAATTGGTTTATCAGATTGATATTCTGTACATAATGGCTGCAGTTGGGAATATTACGGCTTGCTCTATCTCTGAGGGTGCTCTGAGAGAGAAATAGGGGTATGTAATTGAAACTCCCCTCCCCGGGCGCTGATAGATTCAGGCTGAGGCTGTGAATCTATCAGCGTGTATGAGTGTGTGACACTATGATGTTGCTGTGATGAGGTATGAGTGTGTGACACTATGACTGCTGTGATGAGATGAGTGTGTGATACTATGACGGTGTTGTGATGAGGTATGAGTGTATAACACTATGACAGGGCTGTGATGAGATATAAGTGTATAACACTATGACGGGGCTGTGAGAATGTTAGCTATATAGACTATGCACCGGCCTCCTTACTGACAGAGTAATGACTGTGTCCATCAATGTCACAATATTTATGGGGTCAGATAATTATAATGGCCCATTAGTATAGGAGCTCCCTCCAGTAGCAGCAGAGCCAGCATCTGCAGACCCTCCAACATGACCTGTTCCATTAGATACAAAATGCTCTGCTCCTGGTCTTTTTTCTTAATTTCTGATTGCAGCCACCTGTGGTTAAACACTTGTCTCATCATTTAACAAGTTCAACACATGGCTGCAATCATAATTTAGGTGGGAAGTCCAGGAACAGAGCATTGTGTACCTGATGGAATGGGTCATGGTGGAGGGTAGGCGTCTGTGATGTGGGTGCATTGATACAGAATGGTAAATCTCTGTGATGTCTACATTACACAGTAACTATGTATTAGTGAGAGCAGTAATGTACTATAACCCTCCATATTTTATCTTTAGGGGTGTAAAACCTGTTTAGTTTCTTCAGACTGGACCTGCTGAGCCATCTTGTATCTGTACTGTATGATGCCAATGACACAGAGAGCGTGGTCTGCACTCTGTCTCTCTTATCCTCTGGGCACTAGGACCCGAAGCTGCTACCTCTAACCTGCTAAGTGCACTATTGTGCATGTGCAGTTCCCTGCGTGTCATTCTCCTCCTAGCATATAGGACATTCCCCTAACTTCTCCCCATATGGTGGCCCCATAGATAACCCAAATACTATGGTATCAACCAATACATACATCCTGATGCCACCAATATATGTTAACATAGGTGTACTACAGGTATCAGCATAACCTTTATATGGTCCTAGCTTTAACTGGTTATCCTTGCATCCTGTACCTGCTGAGTATTACATTCAGCCTGTATTATTCTGAACCTGCTTCTATCGGTTAATAAACCATTCACTGGTTAAGTCTATCTGACATGTGGACTGACCTCCATCACACACTGCTGCCACCTACCACCATAATAGCATCTGCCAGATGACTGTATGGATTGTGACCCAGGCATCATTGATGTGTGAACTGTATTACTGGTAGAGGCCATGCTGGATAGTATTTAATAACCACTTGTCTAAGGTACTCTAAGCTGTGGGGGCTGCTGGCCTCTGGCTATCTGCAGGGCACTGAATTTGCCCCTTTATGAGGTGGGTGCAGACATCACCATTTATAGGTCTATGGGTGGTGTTACCCATATTATACCTGGTACCGGCTACGTGACAATATTAATGCCATTAATGAATACAGAGGGCTCACACGCCAGCCCTTGCTTAGATGTTACCCTCTGTATCTGGGAGGTGAGAGCATGTTACCTTCACATTAATGGGGTATGAGGCAGATTTCATAGAGTAGGAACTTACAGATAAAGAGGAACCTGGACATTGGGCTACAAGCTTAGATGTTATGATGAAAATATTATCATGGTGTCATTTGCTGGGTAATATAGATTTCCAGCAGTGGTGACAAGTGCCGACAATTATTGTCTCTGCTTTGTATTATTTATGCAGAACACACACAATTATTACCTTGTTTTATTTCAAGAAAATACCACTAGTTTCCTTATTTCTCCTAAAAAGTCAAAGATAATCTCCCCAGAAAAGGCAAAACAAAAAAAAATTGAATTGTAAGAATGTTATCTGGGAGGTGAGAGCATGTTACCTGCATATTAATGGGGTATGCACCAGATTTCATAGAGTAGGAACTGGCAGATAAAGAGGAACCCTGGACATTGGGCTACAAGCTTAGATGTTATGATAATATGAACATGATCATGGTGTCATTTGCTAATAGTGAATGTTTTTATTTTTTTCTTTGTTCTCACCACCACCATGAAATACTTTGTGGTTTGTGCATCACCATAAATCCACCATTCCAAAGCAGCAAACACCTGGATTCTACCCATAAGGTTCCATAATAAAATCTGTTTAAAAAAATTATAATGTATTTTATCTTCTCTGTGTATGACTTGTATACATAAAATGTATCCCCTATATAACAACGATGTGGTCTGTTATTACTGCGGAGAGTGGTGCTGATATCTAATAGTATAATAATGTATTTTATCTTCTCCGTGTATGACTTATATACATAAAATGTATCCACTATATAACAACGACGTGGTCTGTTATTACTGCAGAGTGGTGCCGATATCTAATAGACTAATATTGTATTTATCTTCTCTGTGTATGACTGATATACATAAAATGTATCCCCTATATAACAATGACGTGGTCTGTTATTACTGCAGAGAGTGGTGCTGATATCTAATAGAATAATAATGTATTTATCTTCTCTGTGTATGACTGATATACATAAAATGTATCCCCTATATAACAACGACGTGGTCTGTTATTACTGCAGAGAGTGGTGCTGATATCTAATAGTATAATAATGCATTTTATCTTCTCCGTGTATGACTGATATACATAAAATGTCGCCTCTATATAACAATGACGTGGTCTGTTATTACTGCGGAGAGTGGTGCTGATATCTAATAGAATAATAATGCATTTTATCTTCTCTGTGTATGACTGATATACATAAAATGTATCCCCTATATAACAATGAGGTCTGTTATTACTGCAGAGAGTGGTGCCGATATCTAATAGAATAATAGTGTATTCTATCTTCTCTGTGTATGACTGATATACATAAAATGTATCCCCTATATAACAACGATGTGGTCTGTTATTACTGCGGAGAGTGGTGCCGATATCTAATACACCAAGAAAATCAAAAGATTATTAGGGCGCTAGTCTATCTGGTGACAATAATTACTAGTTGAACTGCAGCCTTCTAAAGGGTATTGCTCCCTTTAAATAATGCAATCAAAAGAAACTTCAACAAGGAAGTGAAGGCGCTATTCAGTTAGTAGGAAAAAAATATTAAATTTATTAAAATGAATGGAACTAAAAAACACACACATATTTCACATATAAGAACAATAATACATATTGTACACCTAATATTAATAAATGAATCCGATATATAAAGATTCAATTTAGTACTCAATATTCTAGTGAAAACACTTCAAGTTTTTTATAAATATTTCTGTTCACAAAGACACAATCATTTTTCAATTGCTTATTAAGATGGCTTAAAAATGAGCATGCTTATGATTTGTTATAAAAAAGGAAAAAAAAGACCTTTCTTATACTAAAAATAGTCACTTAGTAACTATGGGCTCATAGTATCCTTTCAGTTATTGATTTGTATATTTCTAGTTGTTATTTCATCATACTGCAATTTATAACACAGATACCATTTAATTTCTGGCAGTTTCCTAGTGATGAATATATAGGAACACAACCCAAACTCCCAGGGGGTTTTTGTAACCAGTTATTTGCACTTCCTGCTGCTGGTTGTTTATACCAGAGCACACAGTCAGTCTGAAGTGAATTTAGGAATGATAATATATACTTCTCTCCTGGGTTTCGGTCATCTGTTTTTAGTCATCCAGCTGTGCAGTCTCCTGTGAATAGTGGCGTCAAATAACGCGTTTCTCCGTCTATTTGTAATATCAGCAGCTTTAATCAGAAATCTGTGTTATAAAGTGCAGTATGATGAAATAACAACTAGAAATATACAAATCAATAACCGGATGAAAGGATACTGAGCCCATGGTTACTAAGTGACTATTTTTAATATAAGAAATGCCTTTTTTTCCTTTTTTATAACAAATCATAAGCATGCTCATTTTTAAGCCAACTTAATAAGCAGTAGAAAAATGATTGTGTCTTTGTGAACAGAAGAATTTATAAAAAACTTCAAGTGTTTTCGCTAAATATTGAGTACTAAATTTAATATTTATATATCGGATTAATTTATTAAAATTAGGTATACAATATGTATTATTATTCTTATATGTGAAATTTGTGTTTTTAGTTCCATTCATTTTAACAAATAGAATATTTTTTTCCTACTGAATAGCGCCTTCACTTCCTTGTTGAAGTTTCTTACGATATCTAATAGAATAATAATGTATTTATCTTCTCTGTGTATGACTGATATACATAAAATGTATCCCCTATATAACAATGACGTGGTCTGTTATTACTGCGAAGAGTGGTGCCGATATCTAATAGAATAATGTATTTTATCTTCTCTGTGTATGACTGATATACATAAAATGTATCCCCTATATAACAACGACGTGGTCTGTTATTACTGCGGAGAGTGGTGCCGACATCTAATAGGATAATAATGTATTTTATCTTCTCTGTGTATGACTGATATACATAAAATGTAGCTCTATATAACAACGACGTGGTCTGTTATTACTGCAGAGAGTGGTGCCGATATCTAAAAAAATAAAGACAATACGATCAGTGTCACCTGAGTGATCTATCCCAGTCTTATATTAATGGCACATGGAGGATTAGGAAAGATTAGATCTGATAGGTGATGTCTGAGGAGTTATATAGCAGCTATACACAGATGGGGGTCATCCTCCAATAAGATATAACATATTATACAAAGAGGAGAGTTATACAGCGCTAGGGAAATTATGTAACAATAAATAATAACATACGGCCTGATAATGATGCATAAATGTATAGTATTTAATATGAACATATAAATGATAAAATTACAGACATAACACATATAGATCATATAAAACACAGGTCACTGGTATTCAGGCAAATTCTGAATACAAATAAGTGGGCACCAATAATAGTAAATAGAGAATCAGATATTAATGGTAACGTCACAAGCTAATAGGTGATGGAAAGAAGTTTGGTGCATCCGGGTAATTGCCAGATAGTTATATTACCAGGTTGCTGCAACAGAAGTCCGTCCAGTCTTTAGCAGGAAAGCTCGCAGTGGGTGATGGCTGGTGGGTGTAATCGCTGGATATCCCAACATTCCTGCTGTCACTCCTGGTCCGGATAAGGAAGGACGCGTTTCATCATGGAATTATACCCACAACCTCTTCAGAAGCGTGTATCATACAGTATAATATGGCTGCCTTATATACCCAAGGAGCATCAAGTGGGGAATCATACTTAGTCATGCCATATGTAAGAATAATAAATATATTACATAGAAGGCAATCATTACCTAATGTATATTCTGCAAATGAGTTTGTAAAAACGATATAAAACGTAAGAACAAAAAGGTCAATTTACCAATTAATGCAGCACAGCAGCCGGTCCCGAGTCCCTGTCATGTGATGTATATAACCGCACATAATCGGAATGGACCAATCATGTCAATCACTGCAGAGTGCCAGAATGAACTAAATAGGGAGTCTGGGTAATCACATTCACCCGGTCATGTGATATAAGCATGCACACACATGACTGGAATGCACCACTCATGGAGATCTTTGTGGAAAAAAACCAGCAAAAGGCTTGGATGATTTGTTCCACCCGGTCACGGGGTAAACTACAATCACATGACTGGTTACAGCAATAACAATGAGCAAGAGTTACCACGGTGAAGATATGCATGTCACTGGGATCTAGGTCACGTTATACACACAACATTATATTTCCCATATTGTATAGTAATGTTGATAATAGTCAAATCTTGCAATATTGTTCACTAGTGAGTCACATGATATGATCACACCCACACACCTAAATACACTAATAAGGACAGACATATATATATATATATATATATATATATATTATACACATATCCATACACCTACACACACATATAAATAAAAAGGTAGAAAATTACATATGTGAAGTCATACAGAGGAGTATAAGAAATATCTAGGTGGTCGATAGGGCCAAGTGAAGGGTTCTTGTCTATCTAGTATAAAAGACCACAGAGGTATCAGGTGACAGTGATGAATTTGATTAGTTTAAACCATCCGGGTTGAGCAAATTCAGTTAGAATATCCAGATCACCTCCTGACGGCATAGATGGCGAAATCTGTCACCGACCTTGGGAGGGTTCATACTAAGTACTATACATTTTTATTGCATCTATATCAAGCCCTATTTAAATTATTTATTGAAGTTTAGGTTTCCCCAGTGCTGTACATCCCTTCTTTTTATATTAATGACACATTCCAATTATCTACAGATAACTTAAAATGTTAAAATACTATGTGACTGGAGTGTTGCTACAACCTTGTTTTGTATCAGCTCATAGAAAAGCTTTTCTCTTGTGTGACTGCTGATGTCTAACAAGAGCTGATTTATGTGAAAAACATTTCCCACACTCAGAGCATGAAAATGGCCTCTCACCTGTGTGTAGTCTTTGATGTATAACAAGACCTGTTTTCCGTGTAAAACATTTCCCACACTCAGAACATGGAAATGGTTTTTCACCTGTGTGACTTCTCTGATGTCTAAAAAGGTCTGACTTAAGTGTAAAACATTTCCCACACTCAGAACATGGAAATGGTTTCTCACCTGTGTGACTTCTCTGATGTGTGATAAGATTTGATTTTCTTGTAAAAAAATTTCCACACTCAGACCATGTAAATGGTTGTTCACCTGTGTGACCTCTCTGATGTGCAAAAAGAAATGTTTTACATGTAAAACATTTCCCGCACTCAGGACATGGAAATATTTTATCAGGTGTATGAGCTGCACTATATGTAACAAACACTGAGGTATCGGGATAAAAGTCCTCGCAATTAGAGGGATCAGATGATATATCTGCACTCTGAGGTTCTGGATGTATATTTAGTGTAATGGGATTATCTCCTGGAGATTCCTGTGTGAAGTTATCTTCTGTTTTAATATCTGTAGACAAGATGAGATGTCCCTCCAAGTCATTCCTGCTTGTGCGTCCATTTGCTGGAAATACAATAAAACTGTATTATTGTTACTCACAGCTCTTTATACAGCGCAGACATACTGAGGAGCTTTTTATATAGCACAGATATACTGATCAGCACTTACAGAGAATATTTAGTCATTCACATGAGGCCATGGCCTAGTGGAGCTTACAAACTATATTCCCGACCATATGTACACATATACACACACTAATGTTAATTTGTATCAGAAGCCAATCAATCTATGACTATGATTTTAAAGGGTTGGAGGAAACACATACAAACTCCAAACATTCCATATTGGTTTGGAATTCATAGATCCAGCCCCAGGGACAGGCAGATGGCACATCACCAATGTATATCTCCCCCCAAATGCAGACTTTGCTGGGTAACGTTCCCTAGCCATCATCACAGAGCAGGAAGCCTCATTAGCCAGTCAAATTGGTGAACCACAATACCCATCTAGACCGCCCTCACACATACAGTACACATCTGAAATTTGTGGGATAATTACCAACAACTGCGTCCACACTACACAAAGTTCTCCAGGTGGATATATATGTAGCAATAGCAGCTTCTAAATGGTCCTCTGGTCATCCTCAAGGAGAGTAGTCCCACCAGAGTCATGTTACTGAATTAGGGTAATGAGTTATTATATAAACGCTGAGAGGGAAGGAGAGCGATAGGACAGAGCAACACAGAATGATGGCAGCACAGAGCGGGGGAGGCAGCAGGACTGGGTAGGGGAATGGTTCAGGGCACAGATGGACAATAGCAGAAAGAGGAAGTAGGGAGAAGGATAGAGCAGGATACAGAGACTGGTCAGCAGATAAAGTGCAAAAGTACAGATCATCCAAGTGCAGAGACTGGAGGAAGCGATTGTGCAATGACGGGAGTGTGGATATAGCTATGTGAGGGTGAGAAGGTCGAGTTTGTGTGACATTTGCATTGTCTAATATAGAGCACATTTGGGCTGGTAACAAACAGTGATATGATGTAAGGGGGAGAGAAGGAGTATAATAGGGGCTGATGGCTCCTGATGTATGAGATACACCAGAGAGTGTGGGGAGGAGACTGGTCACATCTCTGGGCTGGTAACACACAGTGACATGATGTAAGGGGGAGAGCAGGAGTATAATAGGGGCTGATGGCTCCTGACATATGAGATACACCAGAGAGTGTGGGGAGGAGAGTGGTCACATCTCTGGGCTGGTAACACACAGTGACATGATGTGAGGGGGAGAGCAGGAGTATAATAGGGGCTGATGGCTCCTGATGTATGAGGTACACCAGAGAGTGTGGGGAGGAGACTGGTCAGATCTCTGGGCTGGTAGCACACAGTGACATGATGTAAGGGGGAGAGCAGGAGTATAATAAGGGCTGATGGCTCCTGACATATGAGATACACCAGAGAGTGTGGGGAGGAGACTGGTCACATCTCTGGGCTGGTAACACACAATGACATGATGTGAGGGGAGAGCAGGAGTATAATAGGGGCTGATGGCTCCTGATGTATGAGATACACCAGAGAGTGTGAGGAGGAGACTGGTCAGATCTCTGGGCTGGTAACACACAGTGACATGATGTGAGGGGGAGAGCAGGAGTATAATAGGGGCTGATGGTTCCTGATGTATGAGATACACCAGAGAGTGTGGGGAGGAGACTGGTCACATCTCTGGGCTGGCAAAACACAGTGACATGATGTGAGGGTAAGAGCAGGAGTATAATAGGAGCTGATGGCTCCTGATGTATGAGATACACCAGAGTGTGGGGAGTAGACTGGTCAGATCTCTGGGCTGGTAACACACAGTGACATGATGTGAGGGGGGAGAGCAGGAGTATAATAGGGGCTTATGGCTCCTGACTCCACACTGGGCAGATACATTCCTCTCATTAGTTTGTACTGACAGAGGAGAATGTAGCAGTGACTGAGAAAGGAGAATACAGTATGTGACTATTTTCTGTAATGTGTTTATTACTCACCTGTGCTGATATCTGTAGGTATTTCCTCCTCCGTAAACTGCTGATCATCCATAATATACGTTTCTTCTTCCCCCTCTATATTTTCTGCCTTAATATCAGTCACATACGTCTCTTCTTCTCCCTCTATATCTTCTGCCATAATATCAGTCACATACGTCTCTTCTTCTCCCTCTATATCTTCTGCCATAATATCAGTCACACACATCTCATCTTCTGCCTTCATTTCAGTCACATTTGTCCCTTCTTCTCCATCTAGATTACTTATCTTAATATTTAATCAGATCTTCACCCTAATAAAATGAGATTATAAAAAATTTAATAAGGTCTGATGTCATTATTTCAGATTATACAGTATAATATCGGTGTATAAAACAGACACAGCTGCTCTTCAAATTATATAGTGACAGTCACTATAGTATATTGGTAAGACCCTAAACCTCAGCTACCTGATGCTCCGGTGGAATCTTGTGATTCTCCTCTGTACAATCCTGGAAATAAAGAGGACGGGGACATCTCTCTGGTGTATTTCTGTTACTGGGTCCATCTGTAGGAGGCACACAGTGACTGAGTACATTGTATATGATATTATCAGATGATGTGTGTATAGGGGGCCCCCATACCTGCTTTCCCCTGTAAAATAAATTACATTATCCTCTTACCCAGTGATCTGAGGGGCTTATGCTTCTCCATCATCACGTCCTTGTACAGAGCCCTGTGTTCCTCTATATACTCCCCCTCCTGCATGGAGACATAGACCGTGACATCCTGACACCTTATAGGAACCTGACACACACAATGATACAGTCATCACCCAGACACATCCCCTGGTGTTACTGTATAATGTCCCATTCCCAGCAGTCACCTCTCCAGTCATCACCCAGACACATCCCCTGTTGTTACTGTATAATGTCCCATTCCCAGCAGTCACCTCTCCAGTCATCACCCAGACACACCCCCTGGTGTTACTGTATAATGTCCCTTTCCCAGCAGTCACCTCTCCAGTCAGCAGCTGATTGTTCTTGTTGGTGAGTTCTAGGATCTTCTGGTCATTGTCTCTCTCATGTAGCAGTGAGTGAGGTGGAGGCACCGTGATGTGGCTCTGGGTCCTGCTGAGTCCTCCTGACATACGGGGATGGCTGCTGGGTGTCTCAGATTCACCGGATGTCTTCTTCACTGCTGTATAATCCTGTGTATTGGGGGAGTAGGTTATTACTATATATATATATATATATATATATATATATATATATATATGTGATGTTACTGTGACACTCCCAGATCCCTGTTACCTCCACAGTCATAAAAGTATCACTGACACTCCCAGATCACCTCACCTCCCTATTCATGTCCGTGTATTATTACTATATATATAAGCGATGTCACGGTGACACTCCCAAATTCCCTCACCTCCCCAGTCAGGTCCCTGTATTATTACTCTAGATATAAGTGATGTCACTGTGACACTTCCAGATCCCCTCACCTCCCCAGTCATGTCCCTGTATTATTACTATAGATATAAGTGATGTAACTGTGACACTCCCAGACCCTCTGACCTCCCCAGTCATGTCCCTGTATTATTACTATAGATATAAGTGATGTCACTGTGACACTCCCATATCCCCTCACCTCCCCAGTCATGTCCCCTGTATTATTACTATAGATATAAGTGATGTCACTGTGACACTCCCAGATTCCCTCACCTCCCCAGTCATGTCCCTGTATTATTACTATAGATATAAGTGATGTCACTGTGACACTCCCAGATTCCCTCACCTCCCCAGTCATGTCCCTGTATTATTACTCTAGATATAAGTGATGTCACTGTGATACTCCCATATCCCCTCACCTCCCCAGTCATGTCCCTGTATTATTACTATAGATATAAGTGATGTCACTGTGACCCTCTCAGACCCTCTCACCTCCTCAGTCATGTTCCTGTATTATTATTATAGATATAAGTGATGTCACTGTGATACTCCCAGACCCCCTCACCTCCCCAGTCATGTCCCTGTATTATTACTATAGATATAAGTGATGTCACTGTGACCCTCTCAGACCCTCTCAGCTCCTCAGTCATGTTCCTGTATTATTATTATAGATATAAGTGATGCCACTGTGACACTACCAGATCCTCTCACCTCCCCAGTCATGTCCCTGTATTATTACTAAAGATGTATGTGATGTCACTGTGACACCCCCAGATCCCCTCACCTCCCCAGTCATGTCCCTGTATTATTACTATAGATAAGTGATGTCACTGTGACACTCCCAGATCCCCTCACCTCCCCAGTCATGTCCCTGTATTATTACTATAGATATAAGTGATGTCACTGTGACACTCTCAGACCCTCTCACCTCCCCAGTCATGTCCCTGTATTATTACTATAGATATAAGTGATGTCACTGTGACACTCTCAGACCCTCTCACCTCCTCAGTCATGTTCCTGTATTATTATTATAGATATAAGTGATGTCACTGTGACACTACCAGATCCTCTCACCTCCCCAGTTAGGAGGTAAATAATCTCCAGGGTTAGCTGTAAGATCCTCTCAGTATGGTGACTCCGGTCCTTGTCCATCCTCAGTGAATCAGTGAGAATACAGAACGTGTGATGTGTAATAAAGATTCTGGTTCCTCAGAGAAGGACTTTCTAGGAATAAATAGAATAAATATAACAGACATCTCTGAGAACATATGTAACACAGTCAGACAGGTTATGCTGAGTGACTGGTAAATCTTCCCATTCCCCCCAACCATAGAACCATGGTGCGTGTCTGTCAGAGTTTCCTTTGACGCAGCTCCATTAGACTCCTCAGGGACTGTCGCACAGCACTGTACTGCATAAGGTTACACCAATGCTCCTGGCTGGGGTCCTTATTTCTTCAAGACATATATCAAATGCTCTTTGCGCCACTAGAAATAAGTTACAATGGTGTTAGGACATTGGGCTTCATTCAGAGCCGCTCGCTATTTGCGGTCGTTCGTTCCAAAACAAGGGGTGGCTATTCAAATGATCCGTTCGCTCATTGCGGTCTGTTCACGCCTCTAAGTCTGAACGAGCGAACAAAACTTGCGTTTGTAATTTTGAAAAATACGCCCCCTGGCCGCTCGCACCATACGTCATGTTCGCTATTTATGTGATTAATCGAGTACATCGAACAGCGTATGAACTGCTTGCTATTCTTGTGGTTGGTTTTTCCTACCACTATATTGCGAGCAGTTCTGACTATCAAATAACCAAGTGACGTGGTCAATGACGCTGCTGTATTAATTATGCACTCCCTTAAAACGCCCGTTTTGACCTTTAAGCACGCCTGCGTTCTGATTTCCACTCCCCGTTTTCAAGCACCTTCCCGTTACCACCCACATACCTGTCACTCAAAGTAGCAGGCATTCGCTATATAGCGAACAAACGATTTTCGGCCGCACTAACTGGTTCGCGCATGCGTATTACAATCCGTATGCATGCGCAGTTGTGCGAACATCGCTCAGTGCGAACGAGTGGCCGCTTACGAGCGGCTCTGAATCAGGCCCATTGGCCTTTATTTTGCATCTGACATTGTCCTCACATATAGGAGTTAATATTACTCCACTTTTTATCACCTGCCTCACAGACTATTTATTCCTGCCCCTCACCACGCCCCCTGCTGGTCATTGATTGTTTTCCCTGGATTGTAGTCCACGGCCTGACCCTGATCTCCTGTCTACTGGACTTCTGCAAACTGCATCTCTACTGCTGTCTGTGAGTCTGTCTCATCCACTCTGCAGCTTATTACCTTTGCTTGTATCCTGTCTGTATATCTCCATCCCATAATATGTGCAACTAAAGCCAGCTGGGCCTCTGCAAGCTGTCCCTCCTATTGCTGCATGTGAATCTGTCTCATTGATTACAGAGAGCACCATTGTTTTTGTAATTTGTCTGGATTATTTTTGTTTCAATAAACAATTTATATTTCACTATGCTCCTGACTCCACAGCTGTCATTATAAGTATCCAGTTACATAACAATTGTCACACCGGAGGGTTGGATTGGGTTGGATCAGGTGTGGGAGGTTGAAGAGATTTGAGAGATGTGGATGAATTTAGGTGGTGTGAGCCAGGACTTCCTCATGTATAGATGTGAGGAGGTAGAGATACGGCAGTGGATGATGGGCCTGAAGGCGAATACAGGAATAGAATATCTTTATTGAACAGGAGGTTGGATTGGAACTGGACATAAAATACTGAAGGAATGGGCAGACTTGGAATAGGACCAATGATGCTGATTGAGAGCTGGATTGTTTTCAGACTGAGGTTGATGAATTGAAGAACTTGATGGATTTGAATCCAATGTTGATGAATTGATGAACTTGATCAGTTTGGGACCCATTTTGAAGAATCAAAGAACTTAATTGATATGAGTCCGATGTTAATGATTTGAAGAAGGGTAATTTCACGTCAGATTAACCTGGTTTGTCCATCACCCACCTCTGAATTTTACGAAAAATTTTTTAGTTGCCAGATAATGTAAAAAAACTATTTCTGCCAAATATCTCAACTGTCTGACTTTTCCAAAATATATATTTTTCAATTTATTAAACTATTTACTAATGTCTATTTATTTATTCACTTTATTTGAAGTATCACGGGTGTTTATTAAGGACTCACCATGAAATTTGGACCCCATAGGTAACTTTTTCTCTGAATCTAAAAATCCAAACTAATTACTTTATCTGTCTTATGTTTCGAGTTACAGGAATGATTAAAGATTTTGGAACAGAATTAAAAACACAAGGTTAAATCAACATTAGATATCTCAATTTTATTTAGGTGCTTAACAAAGGTATACATTACTACCATAAAAAAAAATCAGCATGGTACTCTGTTTTATAGTGGAGAAAAAAAAAAGTCTAAAATTGACATTTGATTACTGTTGTACCCCATCCATAATTTACACAAGAAACCTTGAAATGTAAAAACTTAAACATAACTGAAGCTGAGTCAACAATAACAATATTTTCCCCTTGTTTGGAACCTGTTGTAATGGTCACGTGTCAGCAGACAGTGTATATTGTCTTCCAGTAATTCCCAAAAAATGGGTATATCTAATGTTGATTTAACCTTTCATTTTTAATTCTGTTCCAAAATCTTGAATTTTTGCTGCAATTCAAAAAGTAAGGCAGATAAAGTAATTTCGTGGTGATTCCTTAATAATCAGCCATGATACTTCAAATAAACTGAATAAATAAGTTGCGATTAGTAATAGTTTAATAAATTGAAAAAGTCAATGTTTCGGAAACTAACAATCAGAAAGCCGAAAAATTTTGCAGAAAGTTCTTTTTACATCCTCTCTTATGAAAAAAAAAATTGTACAAATCTGTGACTGGTGGTGGACAATTAATTTGTTTTGTGGGAACTGATATGGAATGACCCTTTACGAACCCCTCTCCCCTATATAATTAAAATACAACATATCAGTGTGTGCCGGCAGCTGTGTAATTTCCCCTCATACAACACTGTACAGTCCGCTACCCCTATATAATAATACCACATATATAACTGTGTGCTGTATTATTCCCTCTCATATATCACTGAACATTCCTCTCTCCCTTATATAATAATAATACCACATATCAGTGTGTGCTGGGAGCTGTGTTATTCCCCCTCATATATCACTGTACAGTTCCCTCTCCCCTATATATTAATACTACATAGCAATGTGTGCTGCGAGGTGTATTATTCCCCCTCATATATCACTGTAAAAACCCCTCTCCCACATATAATAACATCAGTGTGTGCTGGGAGCTGTGTTGTTTCCCCTCTTATATCACTGTACAGTCCCCTCTCTCCTATATTATAATACCACATATCAGTGTGTGATGGGAGCTGTGCTATCCCTCCTCATATATCACTGTACAGACCCCTATATAATAATAATACCATAAATTAGTGTGTCCTGGGATATGTGTTATTGGCCCACAAATATCACTGTACAATCCCCTCTCTCCTATATGATAATAATACCACATACTTTATCAGTGTGAGCTGGGTTTTTCCTGCCTCATATATCACTGTACAGTCCCCTCTCTCTCCTATATAATAATAATACCACATATCAGTGTGTGCTGGGAGCTGTTATTCCCTCTCATATATCACTGTACGGTCCCCTCTCCCCCCTATATAATAATACCACATATCAATGTGTGCTGGGAGCTGTGTTATTCCCCCTCATATATCACTGTACGGTCCCCTCTCTCTTATATAATAATAATACCACATATCAGTGTGTGCTGGGAGCTGTTATTCCCCCTCATATATCACTGTATGGTGCCCTCTCCCCCCTATATAATAATACCACATATCAGAGTGTGCTGGGAGCTGTGTTATTCCCCCTCATATATCACTGTACGGTCCGCTCTCTCCTATATAATAATAATCCCACATATCAGTGTGTGCTGGGAGCTGTGTTATTCCCCCTCATATATCACTGTACGGTCCCCTCTCCCCTATATAATAATACCAGATATCAGTGTGTGCTGGGAGCTGTGTTATTCCCCCTCATATATCACTGTACGGTCCCCTCTCCCCTATATGATAAAAATACCACATATCAGTGTGTGCTGGGAGCTGTGTTATTCCCTCTCATATATCACTGTACGGTCCCCTCCCCCCTATATAATAATACCACATATCAGTGTGTGCTGGGAGCTGTGTTATTCCCTCTCATAGATCACTGTACGGTCCCCTCCCCCCTATATAATACCACATATCAGTGTGTGCTGGGAGCTGTGCTATTCCCCCTAATAGATCACTGTACGGGCCCCTCTCCCCATATAATAATACCACATATCAGTGTGTGCTGGGAGCTGTGATATTCCCCCTCATATTTCACTGTACAGTCCCCTCCCCTATATAATAATACCACATATCAGTGTGTGCTGGGAGCTGTGATATTCCCCCTCATATATCACTGTACAGTCCCCTCTCCCCTATATAATAATAATACCACATATCAGTGTGTGCTGGGAGCTGTGTTATTCCCCCTCATATATCACTGTACGATCCCCTCCCCCCTATATAATAATAATATAATATATACAGGACACGTTACCTAGCTCCGGCTGTCAGGAATGTCTTTGACAAAATGGCAGCTAAAGCCCCTGTGGCTACGCCCCGTCTGCTCTGTGACTGGGAGACTATAAGAATATGGCCGCCGGTCACCGTACATGAGGACACCGTTAGACTGTATATTCGTTACTCTAGTGATGAAGCTGTGAGCGGCAGGTGCAGGTGGCTGCTAGTTACAGGACATCCTTCCTACTTTATGCCGCCTGATTGGCTACTCGCTGCTGCCAATCACCGCACTGAGGGAAAGAGAGGAGGGCGGTCACTATGATTAAGAGGGGCGGGGCAGACAGTAGCCATAGCTACACGGAGATTAGAAGGACGGAGCGTGGTTGGGGCGTTTCTTCTATGTTCTATAACAGCAACTTCCGGGTGAGATGGAGAGAACGGACATCGCGGTGTCTGGTGACAGGTAACGATGTTTACTATTGTTATTCCTGTTGTACAGGGGGTGCAGACTGTGGTGCCTCATTATACCGGTAGATCAGTCTATAGTGCTGTGTTATTGTCATACAGGTAGATTAGCTTCCAGTGTTACATATAATACAGATGAAGCAGACCCAATTACAATAATACAGGTGGAGCAGTCGGTGGTGCTGCTGTATCATCATGCAGGTGCTGCAGACAGTGTTATTTTTAATGCAGGTGGAGCAGACCCTGGTGTTACATATCATACATGGGGAGCAGACACTAGTGTCACACACAATACAGGTGGAGCAGACCCAGTGTTCCATAATATACAGGTGGAGCAGACACTAGTGTTACATATGATACAGGTGGAGGAGACACTGGTGTTAGATATAACAAGGGGAGAGCAGACCCTGTTACTACATATGATACAGGGGGAGCAGAACCCAGTGTTACATATACAGATGGAGCAGACCATGGTGTTACTATAATACAGCTGGAGCAGTCACTGCTCGGTAGGTAACAGACTATAGAGAAAGGGAGGTGTCCGGTGCACTCAGGCCCCCCCATACAGACCGTAGCAGCTGTAGCTGGCGGTCAGTACCCTCTGTAGGTGGTTATTAGTGTTACATATAATACAGGTGGAGCAGCCCCTGGTGTTACTATAATATAGCTGGAGCAGTCACTGCTCGGTGGGTAACAGATTATAGAGAAAGGGAGGTGTCCGGTGCAGTCAGAACCCCCCCATACAGAACGTATCGGCTGTAGCTGGCGGTCAGTACCCTCAGTAGGTGGTTATTAGTGTTACATATAATACAGGTGGAGCAGCCCCTGGTGTTACTATAATATAGCTGGAGCAGTCACTGCTCGGTGGGTAACATTATAGAGAAAGGGAGGTGTCCGGTGCAGTCAGACCCCCCCCCCCCCCCCATACAGAACGTATCGGCTGTAGCTGACGGTCAGTACTCTCAGTAGGTAGTTATTAGTGTTACATATAATACAGGTGGAGCAGACCCTGGTGTTACATATAATACAGGTGGAGCAGACCCTGGTGTTACATATAATACAGGTGGAGCAGACCCTGGTGTTACATATAATACAGGTGGAGCAGACCCTGGTGTTACATATAATACAGCTGGAGCAGTCACTGCTCGGTGGGTAACAGACTATAGAGAAAGGGAGGTGTCCGGAGCACTCAGCAGACCCCCCCCCCCCCATACAGAACGTATCGGCTGTAGCTGGCGGTCAGTACCCTCAGTAGGTGGTTATTATTGTTACATATAATACAGGTGGAGCAGACCCTGGTGTTACATATAATACAGGTGGAGCAGACCCTGGTGTTACATATAATACAGATGGAGCAGTCACTGCTAGGTGGGTAACAGACTATAGATAAAGTGAGGTGTCCGGTGCACTCAGACCCCCCATACAGAACGTATCAGCTGTAGCTGGTGGTCAGTACCCTCAGTAGGTGGTTATTAGTGTTACATATAATACAGGTGGAGCAGACCCTGGTGTTACATATAATACAGCTGGAGCAGACCCTGGTGTTACATATACAGATGGAGCAGTCACTGCTCGGTGGGTAACAGACTATAGAGAAAGTGAGGTGTCCGGAGCACTTAGACCCCCCATACAGAACGTATCAGCTGTAGCTGGTGGTCAGTACCCTCAGTATGTGGTATTAGTGTTACATATAATACAGGTGGAGCATACCCTGGTGTTACATATAATACAGGTGGAGCAGACCCTGGTGTTACATATAACACAGCTGGAGCAGTCACTGCTCGGTGGGTAACAGACTATAGAAAAAGGGAGGTGTCCGGAGCACTCAGACCCCCCATACAGAACGTATCCGCTGTAGCTGGCGGTCAGTACCCTCAGTAGGTGGTTATTAGTGTTACATATAATACAGGTGGAGTAGACCCTGGTGTTACATATAATACAGCTGGAGCAGTCACTGCTTGGTGGGTAACAGACTATAGAGAATGGGAGGTGTCCGGTGCACTCAGACCCCCCATACAGAACGTAGCAGCTGTAGCTGGCGGTCAGTACCCTCAGTAGGTGGTTATTAGTGTGGAAGTGACAGAATAAACAGAGAGACACCATAGTGTACACCGGGTGCTGTATAAGATGCACAGACGTCCTCTGTAATAGGCCCTGCTGAGTCCTCACCTGTCTGAGGCTTTCTTAGCTTTCTTTTTATTCCTCTAATTATCACCAACCTGCATGGAGCTCCCTCTGCTCCCAGCACTTTCTCTATTACTACCCTGTGTGTAGGGACCAGTGTTTCCCCGTGCCAGTCCTCAGGGAACTATAAAACAGGGCATGTTTTCCAGATCTCCTCACAAAATCACCAGTGAGATAATTATCACCACCTCTGGATCATTTAGATTGTGTCAGTCAGTAATGAAGGCACTAGTAAGGAGATATAGAAAACATGCCCTGTTAGGAATCCCTGGTGACTGGAGATGAGAAACACTGTTCTAGATCTTCAGTGCGAAAGGGATTATCCTCCAATAAATGCTTCAGCCTCTTCCCTATGCTACATACACATGGCTGGCAGGATTGTCACACATGTAACGTACATCCTGGTAGGCTAACTGTGTAATCCAGCATGACCAGGCATGCTGGGACTTATGGTCCCACTACAGCTGCGGATCCACATACTGTATAACACTGCTGACACTCAGTAATTATTACAGATGTGGGAGCAGAGAAAATAAGATGGGTGATTGTACAGAAGTCGCCCAGATATTAGGAGACAGAGGAATAGGGCAGTAGTGGGGGAAAGAGGCTGTGCTGGGAGATGTGGTGCGCTATCGGAGGGTGTATAATGGGGAGGGGGAGCATAGAAGTAGGGTAAGATGATGGGGGCAGAGACTTTATCCTACGTTACTGGGGAGAAGACCTGAGGGTGGAATGAGGGGGAAAAGGTGGGTGGTCTGTGAGGGATCTGGCCTGGGGAAATATCTTATCATATGGTGTTGTGTACTTGTGTATATTATACTATGTGTAGTAATCACTGGTTATCAGGTGTGTGACCTGTGTATAGTGATCAGTGTGATATCAGTGTGACCTGTGTATAGTGATCAGTGTGTATTAGGTGTGTGACCTGTGTATAGTGATCAGTGTGTATCAGGTGTGGGATATCAGTGTGACCTGTGTATAGCGATCAGTGTGTATCAGGTGTGTGATATCAGTGTGACCTGTGTATAGCGATCAGTGTGTATCAGGTGTGTGATATCAGTGTGACCTGTGTATAGTGATCAGTGTGTATCATGTGTGTGATATCAGTTTGACCTGTGTATAGTGCTCAGTGTGTATCAGGTGTGTGCTATCAGTATAACCTGTGTATAGTGATCAGTGTGTATCAGGTGTGTGACCTGTGTATAGTGATCAGTGTGTATCAGGTATGTGATATCAGTGTGACCTGTGTATAGTGATCAGGTGTGTGATATCAGTGTGACCTGTGTATAGTGATCATTGTGTATCAGGTGTGTGACCTGTGTATAGTGATCAGTGTGTATCAGGTATGTGATATCAGTGTGACCTGTGTATAGTGATCAGGTGTGTGATATCAGTGTGACCTGTGTATAGTGATCATTGTGTATCAGGTGTGTGACCTGTATATAGTGCTCAGTGTGTATCAGGTGTGGGATATCAGTGTGACCTGTGTATAGTGATCAGTGTGTATCAGGTGTGGGATATCAGTGTGACCTGTGTATAGCGATCAGTGTGTATCAGGTGTGTGATATCAGTGTGACCTGTGTATAGTGATCAGTGTGTATCATGTGTGTGATATCAGTTTGACCTGTGTATAGTGCTCAGTGTGTATCAGGTGTGTGATATCAGTATGACCTGTGTATAGTGATCAGTGTGTATCAGGTGTGTGACCTGTGTATAGTGATCAGTGTGTATCAGGTATGTGATATCAGTGTGACCTGTGTATAGTGATCAGGTGTGTGATATCAGTGTGACCTGTGTATAGTGATCATTGTGTATCAGGTGTGTGACCTGTGTATAGTGATCAGTGTGTATCAGGTGTGTGATATCAGTGTGACCTGTGTATATCAGGTGTGTGATATCAGTTTGACCTGTGTATAGTGATCAGAGGGCCTGATTCAGACCCGGTCGCAAGCGCTGAGCGCTTGCAACCGGGTCGAAGGTGGCCCAGAGCGCATGCGCACGACGGAGCTGGCTCTGTCGAGCACATGCGCATAACAGAGCCGGCTCTGTCGTGCGCATGCGCGAGACCCGGGCACTCTGTCGCTTCGGGGCTCGCAAAAAAAGGGGGCGAGCTGTCGATGTTGAGTCACAGCTCGCCCACTTTGGTGGGCGGGCCAGGGGGGTGGCTGCCCAAACGGAGGCGTTCCCATGAGAACGCCTGTCGTTTGGGGGTGGCCCCACTGACATCACGAGTGATGTCAGTGGAGAGATTCCGGCTCTGTTAGAGCCGAAATCTCTCTGGGGATTGCGGCCACGAGACCCTACCACAAGGGTCTCGTAGGAAGCCCGATGGTCGCGATGGTCTTGACCATCAACCTGGCCACTCGCTATATCTGTGGGTGGTCACCCACAGCCTGGCCGCACAAAAAAAAAAACGCCCTGATTCAGAGCGAGCGCTCTTTCAGAGCGTCCGACTCTGAATCAGGGCCAGTGTGTGACATGGCTCTGGAAAGAGGAGGGCTTATTAGTTAATCTGTGTTTCCTGAATTAATATGTTACATGTACTCTGATATTTATTATATGTACTTTTAGACACATGAGGAACACTAGAATCTTTACTAGAAGTCACGTAAGGGTGAAACCTGTCCTGTATAAATAACTGATCACTGAGGATTTACGTGGACAAAAGTCACATGACTGAGAGGATACTAAATCTCACCCTGGAGATCATCTACCTGCTGACTGGGGAGGTGAGGGGATCTGGGAGTGTCACAGTGACATCACTTATATCTATAGTAATAATACAGGGACATGACTGGGGAGGTGTTGGATTCTGGGAATGTCACAGTGACATCATTTATATATATATAGTAATGATACAGGGACATGACTGGGGAGGTGAGGGGATCTGGGAGTGTCACAGTGACATCACTTATATCATTAGTAATAATACAGGGACATGACTGGGGAGGTGAGGGGATCTGGGAGTGTCACAGTGACCACCTATATCTATAGTAATAATACAGGGACATGACTGGGGAGGTGATGGGATCTGGGGGTGTCACAGTGACATCACATATCTATAGTAATAATACAGGGACATGACTGGGGAGGTGATGGGATCTGGGGGTGTCACAGTGACATCACATATCTATAGTAATAATACAGGGACATGACTGGGGAGGTGAAGGGATCTGGGGGTGTCACAGTGACCACCTATATCTATAGTTCCCACTATGGCCCTAACTGTGAAGTTTGTATATTCTCCTTGTGCTTGCGTGGGTTTCCTCCGGGTACTCCGGTTTCCTCCCACACTCCAAAAATATACTGGTAGGTTAATTGGCTCCCCACACAATTGACCATGGTGTGTATGTGTGCGAGCATGTGGTAGAATATAGATTGTGAGCTCCACTGGGACAGGGACAGATGTGCATGTTAAGATATTCTCTGTAAAGCGCTGCGGAATATGTGTGCGCTATATAAATAACTGGTAATAATAATGGTAATAATAATACTAATTTAGGGACATGACTGGGGAGATGAGGAGATCTGGGAGTGTCACAGTGACATCACATATATCTATAGTAATAATACAGGGACATGACTGGGGAGGTGAGAGGATCTGGGAGTGTGACAGTGACATCACTTATATCTATAGT
The DNA here is from genome assembly GCA_031769625.1 of Taudactylus pleione. Taxonomy (NCBI): domain Eukaryota; kingdom Metazoa; phylum Chordata; class Amphibia; order Anura; family Myobatrachidae; genus Taudactylus; species Taudactylus pleione. The sequence goes on along the minus strand of JAUIMM010001913.1, from coordinate 421,047 downwards.
AATAATACAGGGACATGACTGGGGAGGTGAGGGGATCTGGGAGTGTGACAGTGACATCACTTATATCTATAGTAATAATACAGGGACATGACTGGGGAGATGAGGAGATCTGGGAGTGTCACAGTGACATCACATATATCTATAGTAATAATACAGGGACATGACTGGGGAGGTGAGAGGATCTGGGAGCGTCACAGTGACATCACTTATATCTATAGTAATAATACAGGGACATGACTGGGGAGGTGAGGGGATCTGGGAGCGTCACACTGACATCACTTATATCTAAAGTAATAATACAGGGACATGACTGGGGAGGTGAGGGGATCTGGGAGTGTCACAGTGACATCACTTATATCTATAGTAATAATACAGGGACATGACTGGGGAGGTGAGAGGATCTGGGAGTGTCACAGTGATGTCACTTATATCTATAGTAATAATACAGGGACATGACTGGGGAGGTGAGAGGATCTGGGAGCGTCACAGTGACATCACTTATATCTATAGTAATAATACAGGGACATGACTGGGGAGATGAGGAGATCTGGGAGTGTCACAGTGACATCACTTATATCTATAGTAATAATACAGGGACATGACTGGGGAGGTGAGGGGATCTGGGAGTGTGACAGTGACATCACTTATATCTATAGTAATAATACAGGGACATGACTGGGGAGATGAGGAGATCTGGGAGTGTCACAGTGACATCACTTATATCTATAGTAATAATACAGGGACATGACTGGGGAGATGAGGAGATCTGGGAGTGTCACAGTGACATCACTTATATCTATAGTAATAATACAGGGACATGATTGGGGAGATGAGGAGATCTGGGAGTGTCACAGTGACATCACTTATACCTATAGTAATAACTGAGCAGCAGGGAGCCGATCTCAGATATAGTATTAGTCCCACAGTCCTCACTAGAGTTTGGACTTAGTACATTGTTCACAGTATGTTGTTGTCACTGACCCAAAGATGTCGGAGCTGCAGGATATACTATATACTCTTCATTTTCCTGTATATAGGAGATTGTTACAAGACAAGTATTTGTAAAATAGAGTTTTTTGTATATTATGTAAAATGAACACCTGACTAAACAGTCTCATTTAAATGGAGTTTAAGTGACCTTTCCATGTTTCCCCCAATACACAGGGTTATACAGTACTAAAGAAGACATCCAATGAGCATGAGACACCCAGCAGCCAACCCCGTGTGTCAGGAGGACTGAGCAGGACCCAGAGTCCCATCACGGTGCCTCCACTTCACTCACTGATACATGAGAGACACAATGACCAGAAGATCCTGGAACTCACCAACAACATCATTCAGCTGCTGACTAGAGAGGTGACTGCTGGGAATGGGACATTATACAGTAACACCAGGGGATGTGTCTGGGTGATGACTGGAGAGGTGACTGCTGGGAATGGGACATTATACAGTAACACCAGGGGATGTGTCTGGGTGATGACTGGAGAGGTGACTGCTGGGAAAGGGACATTATACAGTAACACCAGGAGATGTGTCTGGGTTATGACTGGAGAGATGACTGCTGGGAATGGGAAATTATACAGTAACACCGGGGGACGTGTCTGGGTGATGACTGGAGAGGTGACTGCTGGGAATGAGACATTATACAGTAACACCAGGGGATGTGTCTGGGTGATGACTGTATCATTGTGTGTGTCAGGTTCCTATAAGGTGTCAGGAAGTCACTGTCTATGTCTCCATGCAGGAGGGGGTGTATCTAGTGGAACACAATGGTCTGTATAAGGACGTGAAGATGGAGAATCACCGGTCCCTCGCATCACTGGGTAAGAGGAGACTGTCATTTATTGTACAGGGGAGAGCAGGTATGGGGGTCCCCTATATACACACATCACCTGATATTCACATATATACAATGTAATCAGTCACTGTGTGTCTCCTACAGATGGACCAAGTAACAGAAATACCCCAGAGAGATGTCCCCGTCCTCTTTATTCACAGGATTGTACAGAGGAGAATCACAGGACCCCACAGGAGCATCAGGTAGATGGGATTTAGGGTCTCACCAATATACCACAGTGACTGTCACTATATTATGTGTAGAGAAGCTGTGTGTGTCTTATGCACGGATATTATACTGTCTAATCTCAATTAATGAAATCAAACATTAAAAAAACAAATACATTTTTGTTTAGGGTGCAGCTCAAGCTAATAAGGTTGAAGATATAGAGAGAGAAGAAGAGACATATGTGACTGATAATAAGGCAGAAGACATAGAGGAAGAAGTAAAGACGTATGTGACTGATTTGAAGGCAGAAGATATAGTGGGAGAAGAAGAGACGTATGTGACTGATATGAAGGCAGAAGAAACCGAGGGAGAAAAAGAGACGTATGTGACTGATAATAAAGCAGAAGATATAGAGGGAGAAACAGAGACGTTTGTGTGGGGCAATCAGCAGTTTAAGACGGAGGAAATCCCTAAAGATATCAGCACATGTGAGTAATAAACACTTATTACAGAATAGTCACATTCTCCTTGTTCAGTTTCTTATCTTACACCCTCCTCTGTCAGTACAAACTAATGAAGTAAATGTATCTGCCCCGTGGGGGATTTGGGAGCCATCAGCCCCTATGATACTACTGCTCTCCCCCTCACATCATGGCACTGTGTGTTACCAGCCCAGAGAGCTGACCAGTCTCCTCCCCACACTCTCTGGTGTATCGCACATACTAAGATGGAGATCACAGTAGAATGCAGCTATTATGACCTGTGTGTGATATATAATGTATAGATCATGCCTGCGCTCTGTTACACATACTTAGATGGAGATACTGAGAGTGTGAGGACACAGCAGGATGCAGCTAGTATGTCCTTTGTGTGATATAATGTATAGACCATGCCTGCACTCTGTTACACATAGTGAGATGGAGATGTGGAGAGTGGGAGGACACAGCAGGATGCAGCTAGTATGACCTGTGTGTGTTATATAATGTATAGACCATGCCTGCTCTCTGTTACATATGCCGAGATGGAGATTTGTCTTTTTTACGGACTACTCCCCGGCCAGTGTTACTCCTACACCTAAACCGCCTCTTGACAATCATCAGCAAATACTTGATGAAGTCACTGAATGTATGGAGATGTTGGGGTACAGACGGGCATATTTTATTAGAGTTACACAGTATGGGGATGTAGGGGTACAACTGGCCACGTCTTGTTATAGTTACACAGTATAGTATAGTTCTGCAGGGGTACTAATTCCCATATAATTATTCTGTTCCCAGCAGATGGACACAGCCGCAGGAATAACTCGGGGAGACGTCTCATATTATCTCCAGATTGTGACCTAGACAATAATAACTTCTCACAGGACTCTCCAAGAGAAAGCCCCTTTTCTCCTAGTATACATCCAACATCTCATAGTGCAGATATATCATCTGATCCTTCTAACCGTGAAGATAATCCTAGTTGCGTTACAAATAGTTCAGATCACACAAGTGTTAAACAATTTTCATGTTCTGAATGTGGGAAAGGTTTTACAAAGCAGATCAGTCTTTCTAAACATCAGAAGAGAGTACACGCAACTGAAAGGCCTTTTCTGTGTTCTGAGTGCGGGAAATGTTTTATAATGAGAGGAGATCTTACTAGACATACAAAGATTCACAAAAGTGAGAGACCGTATTCATGTTCTGAGTGTGGGAAATATTTTATAGATAAATCAAATCTTGTTACACATCAGAGACGTCACACAGGTGCGAAACCATTCCCATGTCCTGAGTGTGGTAAATGTTTTACACAGAAATCAGATCTTGTTAAACATCAGAGACGTCACACAGGTGAGAAACCAATTCCATGTTCTGAGTGTGGAAAATGTTTTATACAGAAATCACATCTTGTTATACATCAGAGATATCACACAGGTGAGAAACCATTTCCATGTCCTGAGTGTGGGAAATGTTTTACACAGAAATCAGATCTTGTTACACATAAGAGAGGACACACAGGTGATCAGCAGTTTTCATGTTCTCAGTGTGGGAAATGTTTTACTAAGAAGAAGAGTCTTTCTATGCATCAGAAGAGAGTTCCCGCAGCTGGAAGGCCATTTCCGTGTTGTGAGTGATGGTAATGTTTTATAATGAGAGGTGCTCTTACTAGACAAACAAAGATTCACACAGGTGAGAGACCATTTCCATGTTCAGAGTGTGGGAAATGTTTACAATGAAATAGAAATTGCAGCGATATTTGCAGTACTGTAATATCATTGGGAATGAGCAGAACAAGCATAAATATAATATTACACTAGATTGTTGTCCCTGCTTGATGAAGGATAAATGACATTTACATTATCACACTATGGGCCTGATTCAGCAGCAGAAGCAAATGTAGCTGCAGTCTCTTACAGATCGCAGGTGCTAATACGTGCTAATGCCGAGGCACAGCCGCCATAACCACGCCCACGGCTGCCTTCTCATTGTACAATGTCGCACTTCCGTGTAATCATCGGTACCATCGGCGCATATCAAGTAGTCACGCAGCATTTATATCAGGTCTGACCAGCCGCAAACACTGCAGCTCTCCTGACACGCAGAGAGGTCTCATGCTACAGCTGCCATCACTATAGCTAATTTATACATGCCCATGACATGGCGATCACACGGACAGACACGTCTGCAGTTTTCTGTCCACCCCCCTGTTCCCTCTGTGCGTCCGTATTTGCAATGTGATCGCTGTGTGTGCGCAGTGTGACTTATATGTAGGCGTGATGGCAAATATTCGCTCTATCTGTGTAACTATCGTCATCATGTGTCCACGGGTGACTCAGCTCCTATATACTAATATATTACACTTTATTATATATCCACACGGATGTTACCAACATAGAGCTCCAACAGGTTCCTCATGTAATGGCTTTCAGTTTCCTTATTCTATCAGATCAGAGGTTCCCAAACTCCTCTTATTACAGGACGTGTATTAAGGATATCCATGCTTGAGCACAGTTGGCTTATTTAGTGCCTCAGTCAGTTTGAATTAACCATTTGGACTCAAGCATGGATATCCTTACACCCTTGACTGTATGGCGTAGTTTGGAAGCTCTGGATTAGATTATTATTGTGCTATTAGCCTATTTGTGTAATAACAAGACCACATGATGTAATATAGGGACATAACTAATCTGTCATCATGGCCATTTACAGATTGTCCTTAGTATGTCCTGCACTGTCACCTCCCACAGTGGTGACACCACCAGTAATGTGCAGAGTCAGGAGATGGAGATTATTTGGTAGTGAGGAAATCACAGAAAGGACAATACAAGCTTTGTTATACACCTACAAATATATGAGATAAAGAGTTTGGAAACAAGCAAGAAAACCAAACGCTGCACGAACCTGTCTGACGTCCATGTGGGGTAACAGCTACATGTGGCGCTTGTTTGTTAGTGTTTACCACATTGTTTGACCTGAGTGTTTTTGTACATTGTGAGTAAAGCTGGAATAGTGACCAGTTGTCCTCTCGGTGGTGCACATGTTTTGTGATGGCCTAGGTGTAAGATCTAGTGATTTGCTGTAAGACGTGATTTAGTGGAAACACTGATATTACCAGAGATCTCACAAGGAAGTATAGAGGTTTCTGCATGGAGGGTGAGCTGTGTCTCACGGGCTGGTCACACTAGGCCACAGCTGGCAGGAGAATGTTATATATACATGGGGACAGCTATACTTTGCAGCAACTATATATACATGGGAAATATAACAACACATAAGATGTTTAATAAAATGCATCACGTATAATTGAGATGCAATATCACTGATATAAGTGGAATTTCAGTAGCAGCTCAGAGAGAAGCGATTATCTACCGCGTCAGGGAGAAACTAGATACATTGTATCAAAACAAATGGACACAGTCTGTCGAGTAAATAAGATACCTAGTAACAACTATACACACTGAGCCCAATACAGAGAGCCAGATATATCTCCATGCAAATGTATAACACTGGCCCAATACAGAGAGCCAGATATATCTCCATGCAAATGAATAACACTGAGCCCAATACAGAGAGCCAGATATATCTTCATGCAAATGTATAACACTGAGCCCAATACAGAGAGCCAGAGATATCTCCATGCAAATGTATAACACTGAGCCCAATACAGAGAGCCAGAGATATCTCCATGCAAATGTATAACACTGAGCCCAATACAGAGAGCCAGAGATATATCCATGCAAATGTATAACACTGAGCCCAATACAGAGAGCCAGAGTTATCTCCATGCAAATGTATAACACTGAGCTCAATACAGAGAGCCAGAGAGATCTCCATGCAAATGTATAACACTGAGCTCAATACAGAGAGCCAGAGATATCTCCATGCAAATGTATAACACTGAGCTCAATACAGAGAGCCAGAGATATCTCCATGCAAATGTATAACACTGAGCCCAATACAGAGAGCCAGATATATCTCCATGCAAATGTATAACACTGAGCCCAATACAGAGAGCCAGAGATATCTCCATGCAAATGTATAACACTGAGCCCAATACAGAGAGCCAGAGATATCTCCATGCAAATGTATAACACTGAGCCCAATACAGAGAGCCAGAGATATCTCCATGCAAATGTATAACACTGAGCCCAATACAGAGAGCCAGAGATATCTCCATGCAAATGTATAACACTGAGCCCAATACAGAGAGCCAGAGATATCTCCATGCAAATGTATAACACTGAGCCCAATACAGAGAGCCAGAGATACCTCCATGCAAATGTATAACACTGAGCCCAATACAGAGAGCCAGATATATCTCCATGCACATGTATAACACTGAGCCCAATACAGAGAGCCAGAGATATCTCCATGCAAATGTATAACACTGAGCCCAATACAGAGAGCCAGAGATATCTCCATGCAAATGTATAACACTGAGCCCAATACAGAGAGCCAGATATATCTCCATGCACATGTATAACACTGAGCCCAATACAGAGAGCCAGAGATATCTCCATGCAAATGTATAACACTGAGCCCAATACAGAGAGCCAGAGATATCTCCATGCAAATGTATAACACTGAGCCCAATACAGAGAGCCAGATATATCTCCATGCACATGTATAACACTGAGCCCAATACAGAGAGCCAGAGATATCTCCATGCACATGTATAACACTGAAAGTCACTGATAAAGATATTATTTTAGGTCTCTTTTAAAGGGTAGAATAATCAATTTAGAGACTTATGCTCTTTATTGAGGGTATATTATAAGTAAATAAAATATTAAGCACGGATATGAAATAATTATATAGGGAGTAATACATAGCCCTTATCAACTAGATTAAGAGAATAAATAACACCTCATAAGAAATCAGTTGATTGTCAGTAAATCTCTTATAGGAAGTACTAATAACAAGGAACGTGAGGGCTCTCCTCCCAAGTGGAAGATTTTATACACTATTTCTATCTATATACACAACTATCATTTTAATATTTCGCTGCTATTTGGAAACTTATTTTAAGTGATAATATAAATAAAAGTTATGTTTTAGTTTAACACATGAATACATTGGACAGATAATACAGTATATGTATATAACTAGGGGGTAAGTGCACTAAAGTAGAAAACCTCTTTTTCTTTGCAGTAAATAAATAAAGGGGCATTAGTGGCCCTCCTGTATGACACCAGGATCCATGTGAAGGAATAATAGGTACCAAGCAATACAATACAATATAACGGTGATTATCCCCATCACGTATATAATTACAGGATAAGTGAGTGACTAGTACAAGCCGAGGTCAGGGCCACAGAAGAACAGACATAAGCCGGGTCAGTATTGGTCAGTCAGATATAAGCCGGGTCAGTATTGGTCAGTCAGATATAAGCCGGGTCACTATTGGTCAGTCAGACACATAAGCCGGGTCACTATTGGTCAGTCAGACATAAGCCGGGTCAGTATTGGTCAGTCAGACAATTACTATGACTCATTCAGAACTGGATATAAACTGACATAAAGCTGTATTACTCTGTCACTTTAGGTACCGGTGATTATAGGTATATATTGGGGTGATTATAGCTATATATTGGGGTGATTATAGGTATATAATGGGGTTACACCAGCTCTCTGTATTCCTAGGTTCTTGTTATGCAGTTTTTTATTGTTTTGTGTGTTAGCTTTATCCTAATTTAGTATCTTTATACTGTCACTGTCTTAGTATCCATTTCTCATACCCAAACAAGAAAGGTTTTGTCTTACACGTGTACCCCTCTTTCCTGTCTCCTGTCACTGTGACACCGCTCTGGTGTTGGGGATTTGCTCTCTGATGGGCACCTGCATGGATACACTGGCCTGTCCTGTTATTACCTCCTATCATGGTATATGTATCACAGCGGAGGTCATAGACTGGCAGCCCAGCAGCTGGCTCCTAGAGAATGAAAGGTGAGAGCAGGGGAGGAGAGCTGGGGATGGTCGTCTGCACTTGTATCACAGCGGAGATCATAGACTGGCAGCCCAGCAGCTGGCTCCTAGAGGACAGGAGGTGAGAGCAGGGGAGGAGAGCTGGGGATGGTCATCTGCACCTGTATCACAGCAGAGGTCATAGACTGGCAGCCCAGCAGCTGGCTCCTAGAGTATGGGACATGAGAGCAGGGGAGGAGAGCTGGGGATGGTCATCTGCACTTGTATCACAGCAGAGGTCATAGACTGGCAGCCCAGCAGCTGGCTCCTAGAGGACGGGAGGTGAGAGTAGGGGAGGAGAGCTGGGGATGGTCATCTGCACTTGTATCACAGCAGAGGTCATAGACTGGCAGCCCCGCAGCTGGCTCCTAGAGGATGGGAGGTGAGAGTAGGGGATGGTCATCTGCACTTGTATCGCAGTAGAGGTCATAGACCGGCAGCTGGCTCCTAGAGAACAGGAGGTTAGAGCAAGGGAGGAGAGCTGGGAATGGTTATCTGCACTTGTATCACAGCAGAGGTCATAGTCTGGCAGCTGGCTCCTAGAGGAAGGGAGGTGAGAGCAGGGGAGGAGAGCTGGGAATGGTCATCTGCACTTGTATCACAGCGGAGGTCATAGACTGGCAGCCCAGCAGCTGGCTCCTAGAGGACAAGCGGTGAGAGCAGGAGAGGAGAGGTGGGAATGGTCATCTGCACTTGTATCACAGCGGAGGTCATACACTGGCAGCCCAGCAGCTGGCTCCTAGACGACAGGAGGTGAGAGCAGGGGAGGAGAGCTGGGGATGGTCATCTGCACTTGTATCACAGCAGAGGTCATAGACTGGCAGCTCAGCAGCTGGCTCCTAGATGACAGGAGGTGAGAGCAGGGGAGGAGAGCTGGGGATGGTCGTCTGCACTTGTATCACAGCGGAGGTCATAGACTGGCAGCCCAGCAGCTGGCTCCTAGACAACAGGTGAGAGCAGGAGAGGAGAGGTGGGAATGGTCATCTGCACCTGTATCACAGCAGAGGTCATAGACTGGCAGCCCAGCAGCTGGCTCCTAGAGGATGGGAGGTGAGAGCAGGGGAGGAGAGCTGGGAATGGTCATCTGCACTTGTATCACAGCAGATGTCATAGACTGGCAGCCCAGCAGCTGGCTCCTAGAGGATGGGAGGTGAGAGCAGGGGAGGAGAGCTGGGAATGGTCATCTGCACTTGTATCACAGCGGAGGTCATAGACTGGCAGCCCAGCAGCTGGCTCCTAGAGGACGGGAGGTGAGAGCTGGGGATGGTCATCTGCACCTGGATCACAGAAGAGGTCATAGACTGGCAGCCCAGCAGCTGGCTCCTAGAGGACGGGAGGTGAGAGCAGGGGATGGTCATCTGCACCTGTATGACAGCAGAGGTCATAGACTGGCAGCCCGGCAGCTGGCTCCTAGAGGATGGGAGGTGAGAGCAGGGGAGGAGAGCTGGGGATGGTCATCTGCACTTGTATCACAGCGGAGGTCATAGACTGGCAGCCCAGCAGCTGGCTCCTAGAGGACGGGAGGTGAGAGCTGGGGATGGTCATCTGCACCTGGATCACAGAAGAGGTCATAGACTGGCAGCCCAGCAGCTGGCTCCTAGAGGACGGGAGGTGAGAGCAGGGGAGGAGAGCTGGGGATGGTCATCTGCACCTGTATGACAGCAGAGGTCATAGACTGGCAGCCCGGCAGCTGGCTCCTAGAGGATGGGAGGTGAGAGCAGGGGAGGAGAGCTGGGGATGGTCATCTGCACTTGTATCACAGCGGAGGTCATAGACTGGCAGCCCAGCAGCTGGCTCCTAGAGGACGGGAGGTGAGAGCTGGGGATGGTCATCTGCACCTGGATCACAGAAGAGGTCATAGACTGGCAGCCCAGCAGCTGGCTCCTAGAGGACGGGAGGTGAGAGCAGGGGAGGAGAGCTGGGGATGGTCATCTGCACCTGTATGACAGCAGAGGTCATAGACTGGCAGCCCGGCAGCTGGCTCCTAGAGGATGGGAGGTGAGAGCAGGGGAGGAGAGCTGGGGATGGTCATCTGCACTTGTATCACAGCGGAGGTCATAGACTGGCAGCCCAGCAGCTGGCTCCTAGAGGACGGGAGGTGAGAGCTGGGGATGGTCATCTGCACCTGGATCACAGAAGAGGTCATAGACTGGCAGCCCAGCAGCTGGCTCCTAGAGGACGGGAGGTGAGAGCAGGGGAGGAGAGCTGGGGATGGTCATCTGCACCTGTATGACAGCAGAGGTCATAGACTGGCAGCCCGGCAGCTGGCTCCTAGAGGATGGGAGGTGAGAGCAGCACCCTGAGGTCCTTGACACTCAGGATGTAAAGATGATCCTCCACAGTGCCGAAGGGGATAATGTGCTGCAGCTGATAATTTAACACCCTTTACCCAACCTGTGGTGTGGTGCAGAGTGTTCTTACCGTAGTCAACAGCCACCAGAATTTCGGCTTGGTTTTAGTAAGATGCAGGCAAACAGATATACTGTCTTGTATTTGAACAACCAAAAGTGATTTTATTCAGTACAATCTCCCTAAGGAGTCAATTACTACCATGTAATAGCAGTACAGCTATTAAAAACAGTACAATACATATATGTAAAAGCATTACAATAAAGGTTCACACAGTAAAAGTACACGCAGGTCCCGGGTAATGTTATTAATCTGGAACAATAGATCACCTTTGCACTTGCCTCGGACTGTGGAGGAAATTGTTAGTACATCTTCACATCACAACTTTTCCTACAACACATTAGCTACAAAAGTAAAGGTGCGTACACACTGGGCGATAAAGTGGACGACTGAACGATAACGATATCGTAATCGTTCAGTCGTCCACTTTATCGGCCATTTTTAAGCCCAAAAAGATGAACGATGACGACGACGCGCGTTCCCGCGGGTCGTTCGTCATCATCGTTCATCGGGCTGACATGCAGGCCAACCTGACGATCTCGTCAGGTTGCTGCATGTCAGGGAATGGGGGAGAGAGCCCGGCGCTGAACGATATCGTTAATGATATCATTCAGCGGCTGTGCTCAATGTCATGAACGACATTGAGCACAGCCTGCCGGGGACAACACTACACGATATCGCTCAGGGAGCATATCGTGTAGTGTGTATGCACCTTAACACCTGAGCCCAATGCCCCTAGTTGTGCACAGTCAATTATTCTAGACTACTGCATGCATGTAGTTATTTTTGGATTGTGCAGTATGGTAAAAGGTGCCCGGGTTTTAATTGTAGTTACTAAAGTTTGAACTTAGGGCCTGATTCAGACCCACTCGCGAGCAGCTGTCCGCTCGCAAGTGGGTCGATGGTCTGCACTGAGCATGCGCACGACGGAGGGAGCTCCGTCGTGCGCATGCGCCAGACGCAACGAGCGAAGGACTTTCCTTCGCTCGTTGTGTCTGATCAAAGGGGGCGTGCTGTCGATGTTGATTGACAGCACGCCCCCTTTGGTGGGAGTGCCGGGGGCGTGCCTTCCTGACGGGGGCGTTCCCAAGGGAACGCCTCCCGTCAGAAGCCGGCCCACTGACATCACTAGTGATGTCAGTGGGAGTGATTTTGGCTCTGATAGAAAACCTCAACCGCAGGCTCCGGCTCGCAGTTTCGATGGTCGCGACCATCGCGGCCATCAAACTGCACGCTCGTATAGGCTGTGGGTGGTGACCCACAGCTATACGAGCATCCAGGAGGACGCTCCCTAGTTATGGAGGACAGCCCTGATTCAGAGCGTGCGCTCTGCTCAGAGCGTACGGCTCTGAATGAGGGCCTTTGTCATATGCAAACTGTTAATAGTCTCCTTTATGTAAATGTTAAGGTCCCTATGTCCTGATTCTTGCGGTATATTATAGGTAACTTCACTTACAGATATTGCTGAAACTTATGTGATTATTCAGTTCTTTCCTAACTCTGCAGAGGAATGATGTATGTCACGATTGCCTCACAATATGTAGCTAGCTGCGATTATAATCAATCATTCTACAGTTTATATGATGTGACCTATTCCGGATCGGCTAGCCAGATATGACCTCCTCCTAAAACCTTTATAACGTCTCACAAATTATTGGGGGGGTCCCCAACTCCCCAGGGATCCCTGGCCTGGGCTGACTAGCGGTCAGGACTGATGCTGCGGCTGGGGGGCCCGGTGAAAGGGTTCCCCTGGCTGTGGCATTAGCCCCTGCTAGAAAGGGTCCGGTGCTGATTTAATTATAGGGGGACCCCCTATGCAGTTTTTTCCCCCTATAATTAAAACCAAGACTGGCCCTGCTGCCAGGTTCTGGTTCCTAACTTATGTTTCCTTCCTCAGGGAGTATGAGTGCATACTGGACATTGACACATTGACTTGTTTTGCATTTGTTTTTGATTTGCTGCATCCTGCATGTCCGATATAGCCCCATTTGTATCATTGTGCACATTACAATATTTGTTCACACCAACCAACCCACATCTATGATTGCTACATCTCTCTGTACATAACCAATATTCTGTTTACTGCTGCTGTCTATTGAGACCAGTAAACTTTATCTTGCAACATTTTGGGTCCATTCTTCTTTTCCACATCACCCAATCATTTGATACAATACCACTTAGCAATAGGTCTGAGTGCTACACAACCTAATTTTCTAGTTTACCCAGTGGGGATGGGTTTCCCCACTCATGGCAGAAGCACTTACCTTAGTTACACAAGCACATACTCTGTGCGCAAGGGTATCCATCCCAATCTATATCTTGCCTATTTATCGGAACTACTATTGTTTTGCTTTATTACACCTCATCTGCTACTAGTGGTGCTCATAATCTATATAGTACATACCTAATTATAAATACGGGACATGGAGAAATTCCTAATTGCCCCTACCCCATGAAAAACCCTCAGAAACAAATTGGGTAAACGTGGAGATATTGCTATCCCTGCAGAGCCTTCATCGCTAGTCGAGATGTCTTCTCAGCCTTCTCAGATGTCCTCTATGAGTACCACCAACTTACCACACTCCACCCTGCCCCAAGCAGATGCTCTTCTGCATTTCCATTAGTCTATGAAGATATGGTGAGAGCAATTAAGGATACAATGGCCCCAATTATGCAACAGCAGTCTGCTACATTTGCGGCAGCTCTGAAAGAGGTAAAATCCCAACTTGATTCCACCGGTATCTAACGAACAGAAGATTAGTGAGCAGGGCCGTTTCTAGGGGCAGGCGACCCGTGCAATCGCACGGGGCGCGCTGCCTCCTACCCCTGCTGTAGAAACAGCATGTTAACTGCCGGGCGCCCGCTGAGATTCAGTTACCAGCGGGCGCCCGGCAGAGCAGCCGGAGACGGAGGCTCCGGCTTCCGGCTCCCACAATGTGCACTATGGGAGGACGTCATGACGTCTTTCCCATAGTGCAGAGAGAGGAGCAGCCGAGCGGAGCGGACGCCAGAGCTGGGGCCAGAGCGGGGCTGAAGGTAAGTGTTACTGTTTTGTTTTGTTTTTGTGTGTGTGTGCAGGCAGCCTGGACAATACTTGGGGGGAGCCACCACTACTGGGGGCACCTGGGCACAGCTACTAGGGACATTACTCTGGGGGCACTTCTACTGGGGTTATTGCTTAGGAGGCACCACTACTGGGTGCATTACTCAGGGGCCAGGGGCACTTCTACTGGGGGCACTAATACAGGGGCATTAATACTGGGGAATTTATAAAGGGGACACTAGTACAGGGGGCATTACTATTGGGGGCAATACAACTGGGGACACTACTACTGGGGCACTACAACAGGAACCATTACTATTGGGGGCATTACTGATGGGGGCATGACTACAGGGGACATGACTACAGGGGGCACTGCATAAGTTACACTACCACTGTGGGCACTGCATAAGGGGCATAAATACAGGGGACACTGCATATGGGGACAACTACAGGGGGCACTGCATAATGGGCACTTTTGCCTGAGAGCCAGTGGGGGGGAAGCCTAAGACCTGTCGGGATGGAATGGCAAGGGAGGGGGCTGGAATGGTAAGGGAGGGGGCTGGAATGGTAAGGGAGGGGGCTGGAATGGTAAGGGAGGGGAGAGAATGGTAAGGGAGGGGGCTGGAATGGTAAGGGAGGGGGCTGGAATGGTAAGGGAGGGGAGAGAATGGTAAGGGAGGGTAGAGAATGGTAAGGGAGGGGGCTGGAATGAAGTGTGTATTATGTGAATCATGTTTTTTCAATGTGTTTTATGTGGTTCTGGATTTAATAATGTATTTGAGGTGGATGTGGTTTTAAAACGTAGTTTATGTGCCTCTGGCTTTTCCAATATATTTTATGTGGAAGTGGTTTGTTGCAGTGTATTTTATGTGGATCTGGCTGGGCTCGCTCCCAACGCGACTAAAACCGGGTGTGATGCAAGGTCATACTTCTGCAAATGTCACACCACAGGCATGCACACAGAAATGCGGCGTGGACTTGTGACAGCTAGGCTATGCGCTCGCAAGCGGGTCTGAATCAGGCCCTAATCCCCCTGTGAAATGTCACAAAATAACTTCATATCTCAATTTGAAACAAGCCGATATATCTTTTTTACAGGAAACACACCTGACAGATTTGGAACATGTGAAATTATCTGTGTTGGGATTACGGGTTGTAGCTTTTTCATCGTATACCTCTAAAGCGCGTGGAGTTGCTATTCTTATACGGAAAGGGCTCCCATTTGTAGTTGAAAAGCAGATATCTGACCCAAATGCCCGATTTGTTATTCCTCAGATTACGCTTTCTGGTGTTCTTTACACTTTGTGATATTTATGCCCCTAAAAATTATGTTCGTTCCTTTATTAAAGTATTGAGTAATAAGTTGTATCCCCGAGGCTCACCTCTTGGACTTACTGCGGCACCTGTCACCGGTCTATGTGTATTTCATCACAGTGGATCGCCACATCCGGAGTGACAAACTTACTATTCCCTGGCTACATCTGGGATTGATATCTACACACTGACGTGGATGCTGGGCACAGTCACTCATTGGATTTGTTACATGCTCTTTATTCATATATTTCCTGTACGTGTACATCTGTTATTAAAACCATCGTTTTCAGGGCATACTGCACTATTATTCTACTCTCTCCTTATATTTCTCCATGTTTATGGTGTTGCAAGAAGGAAGATCCAGCGGTACCTCTTCCTAGTGGTATCCAGCCATTTGGAACTATCAAGTCCAATTTGATTTGGTGACTATTGATTGTATCTTTCTGGAAAACACATTGGTGTCCCAATACATTTTAAAAAAGGAATGAAACTCCATAGACAAGAAAACCTTACGGTTTCACATGTCCCATTAGGGCTTCTTAGACATGATCTGAAATTTCACAAAACCTACTGAATTTCTGCCAAACTTTAAAAAGCAATGAAGTTACGATCATTAAGGCTGACGCCTTAGTGGAAGTGTTCCTTGCGTAATACAATGGCGATGCAATTATTAGCGATCGCATATTTCACCATACCCCATAAAAACATTAAAAATCCGCACATTAGCGAATGCATAATATCCTGTATGCGAACGCTGTTTATTAGCTTCATGCGTACGCATCTGCCCCAAGTTAAAAGTCCTCACTACATAAATCTAACTAGTGTCTTTTCCCAAACCCCTCATACTTACACACTGCACACTCACATAAAAGGTTCCATAGCTTCAAAGTGAAATATTCAAGGTTTATTCATTTATTACTAATGTTGTGAAATAAAGACTATTTTATATCTAAGGTTTAGTACATGATAAGCTAACCATGTTTGGTGTTGTACTGATCTACTCTGTCTCAACAGCTATCCGGTGTCATTGGGGAGAAGACCGCAACATGCGTTCTCAACTTATGGACTGTAGAGAGTTAAAGCACTAAAATGTACTTTGTAATGTTAGCAGCTTAGATTTGTATGCAGCAGGAAAAAGGAGACAAAAGGCTGTCGGAGGCTGACCTGTTTCCATTTGAATCGACCTGTTAAATGTCCTGTAACAGAAGCACCGTGACGGAGAAGCAATGGAATCATGCCAAACTTGCTTATTGTATTGCTTATCCCTGTAAGGGTATAAATGTGCGTACAGACTCCAATATGGAGTCTTCATGCTGATGCTGTTGACGGAGGTTTCTTGTTGATACCGGTAACTGGTCCCAGCGCGTGTGCGTATGTATAGCTGTACCTTGGGTCTGTATAATTTCTATGCGCTAAATTGTCTTTAGATCACAGCATGTATCCTACTGTTTTTATGTTGAATAATATCCTTTGTGCGTTGGAAACACATTTCAAAGTCTGAAGGCATTTATTTACTGTATGACTGCGTACGCAAATAGCGACAATTTTAGAAGGTATAGGCAGGAGCGTATAAAAGGTTTAGAAGGTATAGGAAGGATTGTACAAAGGGCTAATTACGTTATAACACACCCTGTGGTTAATGGCAGATTCAGCACTCTCACAGAATGAGATTGCTGTCAGTCACAAAATGGTGGAGCTGCTAATTCACAGAATTGTGTGCTCATTGGAATACACCAGAGCCGTAACTAAACTTTTTGGTTCCCTTTGCCAGAGAGAGCATTGGTGCCCTCCCTCCACCATTTTATAAATAGAGACATTAGATAGTGCACCTGAAAAAAAGGCCATGGCCTCATGGGGAAGGGCTAGGGAAGAGAGTGCTGCATCTGCAGTTAACCACATGGTGTGATGGCATACCATATCTGTATTACGCAAGGAACACGTCCATTAAGGCGTCAGCCTTAATGATCGTAATTTTATTGCTTTTTGAAGTTTAATGGGACATGTGAAACCGTAAGTTTTTTGTCTATGGAATATTTCTTAACAAACAAATGATAATCTCTTTCTATGCCATTTGTATCTATAGTAAAGTAACAATATAAAGTTTCTTCAATTTCTCTCTCTCTCATTTTTTCCCTTATTTTTATTTGTCCCTCTTTTTTTAATGTTGAAATATTGGTATTTGGACCTTATTTTTATGGTTGCTATGGAGTGTGAGATAGAGGATAATACTAAACCTTCTTTCGATTTTCATCATACGCCACTAATACTCCAGATTGTATGATTTGCAATGATTGTTATTACTTTAATTATGTACTGGTGTATTTTGTTTATACTACTGTGTTTCTAGTAAAAAAATATTCTTTTTTTTTATGTATATTACCCATTATGTTGACTAATCTCCATGTTTTTTTTTTTTCTTTGTATTGTATTTTGGATACCAATAAAAAAAAAGGTTTAAAAAAAAAAAAAAAAAAACATGATGGAAACTAAATGAGCCATGAACGGACCTATAGGCTTTACCTCATCAAATATAGCTGAGTGGCTCTAAAATGAATGGTCAGCTATAAGGTAATGATGGGAGTTGATTGGTTTGTTTTTAGTGGTTAATGGTTTATCCAAAGATGGTGAGGTTCCGATGTTTCCTCACAATAGTGTTGTTCCGATGTTGGCTCAGTGTAACTCGCTCCAGCGGCCTTTCCCCGCCTAATGCAGAGGATTATCAGTCAGGCATGCAGCACAGAAGCATGTATCTTGGGTGGTGGGCAGTCACTCTGAGCCTGTCACTGTGTCTATGACGTGAGGGTGGCACTCAGCGTATCACTGCCTGCCAATGACTGAGTGCCCGGCTGACTGGTTAAGCTCACAGTCTGTCAGGGCAGTCACATGGGTCGCGGAGCAATGTGTGATCACTGCAGAGCATGAAGCACAGCAGCAGTCAGTCCACCACTATTAGTAACAGGAGGAGTCAGCTCAGCCAGCCCTGAGGAGACGATGAGGAGTCTTGTGTGGAAACATCGGAAACCATCGATGTTCCGGGATCAGTACATACCTAAACAATGTTGTGTGATGAATGCTAATTACTCTGACACTATGTTCTCCTTATGTCCAATCCCTATTATAATACAAACATCTGTAACACTAGTTATTAACGTTGTCATGTGAGAAAATGTGATTTACCATAGATGGTTCCAGCAATAATGTAACTTCCTCCAGTCCTGTAACTAAATGTGGGGAATGTGCAGAGGGGCAGCTACATGTGTCCATGTATAAGGTGGTATTGTCCTATTATATCTGTATGACTGACATAGAGCAGATAGACACATTACTGACATAGGGAGACTCTGTGACCCAGACAGGTTCATACACAGGTCCTCGTACCCATTACACCAACTTATACACAGGTCCTCGTACCCATTACACCACATCATACACAGGTCCTCGTACCCATTACACCACATCATACACAGGTCCTTGTACCCATTACACCACATTATACACAGGTCCTCGTACCCATTACACCAAATTATACACAGGTCCTCGTACCCATTACACCACATTATACACAGGTCCTTGTACCCATTACACCACATTATACACAGGTCCTCGTACCCATTACACCAAATTATACACAGGTCCTTGTACCCATTACACCACATTATACACAGGTCCTCGTACCCATTACACCACATTATACACAGGTCCTCGTACCCTTTACACCACATTACACGCAGGTCCTCGTACCCATTACCCCAAATTATACACAGGTCCTTGTACCCATTACACCACATTATACACAGGTCCTCGTACCCTTTACACCACATTACACGCAGGTCCTCGTACCCATTACACCACATTACACGCAGGTCCTCGTACCCATTACACCACATTATACACAGGTCCTTGTACCCATTACACCACATTATACGCAGGTCCTTGTACCCTTTACACCACATTACACGCAGGTCCTCGTACCCATTACACCACATTACACGCAGGTCCTCGTACCCATTACACCACATTACACACAGGTCCTCGTACTCATTACACCAAATTACACACAGGTCCTCGTACCCATTACACCACATTATACACAGGTCCTCGTACCCATTACACCAAATTATACACAGGTCCTTGTACACATTACACCACATTACACGCAGGTCCTCGTACCCATTACACCACATTACACGCAGGTCCTCGTACCCATTACACCACATTATACGCAGGTCCTTGTACCCTTTACACCACATTACACGCAGGTCCTCGTACCCATTACACCACATTACACGCAGGTCCTCGTACCCATTACACCACATTACACACAGGTCCTCGTACTCATTACACCAAATTACACACAGGTCCTCGTACCCATTACACCACATTATACACAGGTCCTCGTACCCATTACACCAAATTATACACAGGTCCTTGTACACATTACACCACATTACACGCAGGTCCTCGTACCCATTACACCACATTATACACAGGTCCTTGTACCCATTACACCACATTATACACAGGTCCTCGTACACATTACACCACATTATACACAGGTCCTCGTACCCAATACACCACATTATACACAGGTCCTCGTACCCATTACACCACATTATACACAGGTCCTCGTACCCATTACACCACATTATACACAGGTCCTCGTACCCATTACACCACATTATACACAGGTCCTCGTACCCATTACACCACATTATACACAGGTCCTCGTACCCATTACACCACATTATACACAGGTCCTCGTACACATTACACCACATTATACACAGGTCCTCGTACCCATTACACCACATTATACACAGGTCCTCGTACCCATTACACCACATTATACACAGGTCCTTGTACCCATTACACCACATTATACACAGGTCCTTGTACCCATTACACCACATTATACACAGGTCCTCGTACTCATTACACCACATTATACACAGGTCCTCGTACCCATTACACCACATTATACACAGGTCCTTGTACCCATTACACCACATTATACACAGGTCCTCGTACCCATTACACCACATTATACACAGGTCCTTGTACACATTACACCACATTATACACAGGTCCTTGTACCCATTACACCACATTATGGGCTTTACTTACATTTGTAGTTTTTTTTTTCAATCAATTATATTTCCCGATTACTGAACATTAGCATTATATTTATATCACCCTCTCCCTCATTCCCCCCACACCCCGCCCTTTCCTTTAAGGGGCCTATCCATTAGCAGATAAATTTGAAAGATTAACTTTTTTCATTCAGTCGTTCAATTTATCTGCTAATGGACAGGCTCTGAACGATAAAATTGCGCATTCCCGCGACCGACAAATTTGGTCTTTTGTCTCTCCAACATGTTGGTCAATTATCGTTTAACGCTGCTAGATATTAGAAATATCTGTCGCGGTAAACGACGAATGATTTTTTAATGTAAATGAATAGAAACATAAAAAAAAAAAATCCATTCCCAGAATGATGTCATGCGATATCGTTCGTCGTTTGCAAAAAATCTGTCATGTACATGTCAGATATCTGTCACAGCAGCCCCAGGAGTTTTCAAAAGATAAATCTTTTGTCTATCAGAAAGATCTGCTAATGGATAGGCCCCTTTACACCCAAGTTATACCAAACACAGCAGTGAGGCAGAAATTTCTACATCAGTGTCATTTTATTGCAAGATTACAATATAGTTTCCTCCTGTAGTAACACTTGGAATGTTATTTATTGCATACGTAATACCACAGTTTACTTTAATATTGTGTGAATGCAGCAAGAAAAGCAGATTATAAAATGAGCATCTGCTGTATCCTGCAAACCTGGGGGCAGACACACAAGCAGCAGATAAGGTGGGTGGTGCTGGAAATCTGTAACTAAAAAGAGAATGGTAACAGCAGCACAGAGTATTTCAGCTCATATAACTCCATTACAACTATGATCAGACAAGACTGACATGGATACAGCTAGGTAACAGAACAGAGTAATGATGTGAGGCTCCCGGCATACTGGTGCAGTGACGCTGTGCACCTGTATATAGATAACAGATCATACATCCAACGCTCAGAGATGTGCAGCATCCTGGCATTTTCCATCAGGTGGGGTCTGTACGTATTAGGGGCCATCCATGAGGAATAGCTGTCCTGGCTTTCTCTCTTTGGTATAATATGGTCCTTACATTAATGATGAGAGTAACATCCTGCACATAATAGTCCTGTAACGTCCAGTTACTCATACAGAGCAATTCCTGTTATTATTCATGGCTTGTGTACAATGTGTCATTTCTGTATTACTCATGTATTATAAGCTGCAGGATATGATACTCGCACAGCGCTGTCATTCCCTCCATGGCACACATACAATAGAGATGACATATTATCTAATGCATATGTACTAACATAATGCTGATATATACCATGATAGGAGGTAATAACAGGACAGGCCAGTGTATCCATGCAGGTGCCCATCAGAGAGCAAATCCCCAACACCAGAGCGGTGTCACAGTGACAGGAGACAGGAGAGAGGGGCACACGTGTAAGATAAAACCTTTCTTGTTTGGGTATGAGAAATGGACACTAAGACAGTCACAGTATAAAGATACTAAAAGCAAAGTTAGGATAAAGCTAAAAAACAAACAATAAAAAACTGCATAACAAGAACCTAGGAATACGGTGAGCTGGTGCAACCCCAATATATACCTATAATCACCCCAATATATACCTATAATCACCCCAATATATACCTATAATCACCCAATATATACCTATAATCACCGGTACCTAAAGTGACAGAGTAATACAGCTTTATGTCAGTTTATATCCAGTTCTGAATGAGACATAGGGCCATATTCAATTTCGAGCGAAAAGTCTGTTGCTGGACTTTGCTCCTTCATCGCAGGTTTCAGGGTTGAAACTTTATCGCGCTCGTCCCCGCATATCCCTGTATTCAATTCCAAATCGGCGAAAACGGGACTCGGCGAAAACTAAATCAGCGAAAAGTAATGTAATTTTTGGGGAAATCAGCCTGACACCCCCCAAAAGATGCTCTGACATGGGGGATCACTATGGGTACCCCCGAATAGCCCTACTAAAGGTATTTGGGGTCTTTAAATGGTCTCAATAGGTGCTATTTATCGTCTTTGGGAAAGTGGTAAAGAATACCATTTAGCAACTTTTTGGGAAAAAAGTAGTCCCATCAAATTTTGGGTACATGAAAATGGGTACTAGCATATTTTAAAGTGACTAATGTGAAGTTTTAAAAATCGTGAAAAATCCACCTGACGCAACCACCTGCAATAAAAAAAAAAAAAACACCTTGGACATACTTGGGGACCCCCCACCCCCAGAGTCTATTTTGCTTTTTGGGGGTTTCCTGTGGTACTTTTTACATTTTTTTTGACACAGAACATCTTTTGGGGACTGTCCAAGGGGTGTAGGGTGTTTTTTTTTTTTTTTAAAGTTTGTACCCCAAAACCCCAATTCTGCACTTTATTTTGCCACTTATTCATAGGTGATACCTTTTCGCTGGGTCTGATCAATTAAATTTTTGCTCCAGCGAAAAGTAGAGAAAATTGAATACAGGGATAAGTCAAACCTTCAAAAATTACGTCATCGGCGATAAACTATCGCCAATAACGGCTTTTCGCAGCCTAATTGGCGCGGCTTAGCTGGGCCAGTTTGGGGGTGTCCTGCACTCTGGATTTGAATCCTAGTATGTTAGGGACCTACCTGACAGAGGTTACCCGGATGCGGTGGGTAGGCCCATAACCTTGGCCAAGATTACGCTGAAAACCTCTATTCATTGGAAATATGTATTTATTTATATACAATCAGTTAATTTGGAGTTGAGCACCTGTACTTCTTTTTTTGTGCATATATCAATTGTCTCCACAGGTAGCACCTCCAATTATATATATATATATATATATATATATATGTTCAACGTGTGCAGTCTGAGGCCCATTCCATTAATTGGATATGGCCCATAGTAATTGTCTGACTGACCAATAGCGACCTGGCTTTGTTCTTCTGTGGCCCTGACCTCGGCTCGTACCCTGGTCTATAGCTGACTGCCCAGTCCCTATCTCTGTTACTTTCTCCTGCCAGCTGTGGCCTAGTGTGACCAGCCCATCAGACACAACTCACCCTCATGCAGAAACCTCTATACTTCCTTGTGACATCTCTGGTAACATCATTGTTTCCACTAAATCCCATCTTACAGCAAATCACTAGATTTTACACCTAGGCCATCACAGAACATGTGCACCACCGAGAGGACAACTAGACACTATTCCAACTTTACTCACAATGTACAAAAACGTTCAGGTCAAACAATGTGCTAAATACTAACAAACAAGCACCACACACAGCTGTTACCCCACAAGGACGTCAAACAGGTCCGTGCGGCGTTTGGTTTTACTTGTTACAAAACTCTTTATCTCATATATTTGTAGGTGTATAACAAAGCTTGTATTGTCCTTTCTGTGATTTCCTCACTACCAAATAATCCTCATCTCCTGACCCTGCACATTACTGGTGGTGTCATCACTGTGGGAGGTGACAGTGCAGGACAACTGAGGATAATCTGTACTGATCCTACTTATGTGATGTCCCTGTATTATTCCTCCAATACTACGTACCCTGCTCACATCTGTATTCTGCTGGGGATATCGGGAGCCTGATGCACTTAATGGACATTACTGTTAGTGGTTTATATCAGGAACAGCAGCTTCCTGTGTCCCAATACATTACATTATCTAGTAATGTATAAATTACATAAGTGATCATGATATTAATGTCCTTATCTTTTGGAATAGTGTAAATAATAGGTTACAGGGGAATAATTAGAAGGAACCAGACATCAGACTGCCGTAATGTGATTAGAGATCCATTTACCAGGAAACCCAACCAGAGAATACTGGATCCAGTGAGATAAAATCAGAGGTTACAGATGTCATTATATCGCCCATCTCACCCCGTCACTTACAGCCCAGTCATCACATGATATCATAGTTTCCCACTTCCCATATTACACCCCCAGCACATTGTCATGGTGAGAGATTAGTTATGTCCCTATATTACATCATGTGGTCTTGTTACTGCACAAATAGGCCAATAATAGCACAATACTATCTAAAACAGAGCTTCCCAAACTCCACCATTACAGGCCAGGGTTTAAGGATATCCATATGAGTCCAAATGGTTTAATCAAATTGACTGAGGTATTAAGTGACCTGTGCTTAAGCATGAATATCCTTAATACCTGACCTGTAATAGCGGAGTTTGGGAACCTCTGACCTGATAGAATACGGAAACTGAAAGCCATTACATGAGGAATCTGTTGGAGCCCAATGTTGGTTACATCTGTGTGGATATATAATAAAGTGTAATGGCGATAATTACAATAGCGATAATTACGCAGATAGAGCGAATGTTTGCCATCACGCCTGTGTATAAGTCACACTGCGCACACACAGCGATCAGACTGCGATTACGGACGCACAGAGGAATACATCACATAGTGAGTAGCAGGGTGACAGCGTTTGGGGGAGATAACGGGGGTGGACAGAAAACTGAAGGCGTGTTTATCTGTGTGATCGCCATGTCATGGGTGTGTGTCCGTGTGATCGCCATGTCATGGGCATGTATAAATTAGCCATAGCGATGGCAGCTGTAGCATGAGACCTCTCTGCGTGTCAGGAGAGCTGCAGTGTTTGCGGCTGGTCATACCTGATGTAAATGCTGTGTGACTGCTTGATGTGCGGTGATGGTACCGATGATTACACATGAGGGCGACATTGGAGGATAATGAGAAGGCAGCAGTGGACGTGGTTATGGCGGCTGTGCCTCGGCATTAGCATATATTAGCACCTGCGATCTGTAAGAGACTGCAGCTGCATTTGCTTCCGCTGCTGAATCAGGCCAATAGTGTGATAATGTAAATGTTATTTACCCTTCATCAAGCAGGGACAGCAATCTAGGCTAACATTGTATTTATGCTTGTTCAGATAATTCCCAATGATATTACAGTACTGCAAATATCGCTGCAATTTCTATATATTTCTAGATGCTGATACACATTGTATTTCTCCTGTGTGACGTTTCTGATGACTAAACAGAGTGGATTTCTTTGTAAAACATTTCCCACACTCAGAGCATGGAAATGGCTTCTCAACTCTGTGATGTATTTCATGTATAACAAGAGCTGATTTGTGTGCAAAAGATCTTCCACACTCAGAACATGGAAATGGCCTCTCACCTGTGTGACGTCTCTGATGGGTAATAAGAGCTGATTTCTGTGTAAACCATTTCCCACACTCAGAGCATGGAAATGGTTTCTCACCTGTGTGATGTCTCTGATGTCTAACAAGATTTGCTTTCTGTGTAAAACATTTCCCACACTCAGGACATGGAAATGGTTTCTCACCTGTGTGACTTCTCTGATGGGTAACGAGTGCAGATTTCTTTGTAAAACATTTCCCACATTCAGAACATGGAAATGGTTTCTCACCTGTGTGATGTCTCTGATGTCTAACAAGTTCTGATTTCTGTGTAAAACATTTCCCACATTCAGAACATGAATATAGCCTCTCACATGTGTGAATCATTGTATGTCTAGTAAGAGCTCTCTGTGTAAAACATTTCCCACACTCAGAACATAGAAAAGGCCTCTCAGCTGCATGAACTCTCTTCTGATGTATAGAAAGTCTGATTTGCTTGGTAAATCCTTTCCCACATTCAGAACATGACAATGGTTTATCACCTGTGTGATCTGAGCTGTGTGTAACACTACTGGGAGTATCAGGGGAGCATTCTTCATGGTTAGAGGGATCAGATGATATATCTGCACTGTGAGATACTGGATGCATACTGGGTATAATGGGGTTTTCTCCCGGAGAATCCTGTGAGAAGTTATTATCGTCTAGGTCACAATCTGAAGATAATATGAGACGTCTCCCCGAGTTATTCCTGTTGCTGTGTCCATCTGCTGGGAACAGAATAATTATATAGGAATTACCACCCCTGCAGAGCTATAACATACTATGTAACTATAATAAGATGTGCCCGGCTGTACCCCAACATCTCCATACTGTGCAACTATAAGACGTGCCCGGCTGTACCCCAACATCTCCATACTGTGTAACTATAAGACGTGTCCGGCTGTACCCAAACATCTCCATACTGTGTAACTATAATAAGACGTGCCCGGCTGTACCCCAACATCTCCATACTGTGTAACTATAATAAGATGTGCCCAGCTGTACCCCTACATCCCCATACTGTGTACTATAATAAGACGTGCCCGGCTGTACCCCAACATCTCCATACTGTGTAACTATAAGACGTGTCCGGCTGTACCCAAACATCTCCATACTGTGTAACTATAATAAGACGTGCTCGGCTGTACCCCAACATCTCCATACTGTGTAACTATAATAAGACGTGCTCGGCTGTACCCCAACATCTCCATACTGTGTAACTATAATAAGATGTGCCCGGCTGTACCCCATCATCTCCATACTGTGCAACTATAAGACGTGCCCGGCTGTACCCTAACATCTCCATACTGTGTAACTATAAGACATGCCCGGCTGTACCCTAACATCTCCATACTGTGTAACTATAAGACATGCCCGGCTGTACCCTAACATCTCCATACTGTGTAACTATTATAAGACGTGCCCGGCTGTGCCCTAACATCTCATACTGTGTAACTATAATAAGACGTGCCCGGCTGTGCCCTAACATCGCATACAGTCAGTCTAATTTCCAAGTTTCAGTTGTGAATGTAGATATCAGATTCCAAATAGTTCATTGTGACCGGATAACCTTGCCTCCGCCAACAGATATTTTTTGATCCCACTGGATCTTGGGGGGGGGGGGGGGGGATTCCTTCTGGATCTTGTGTAGGGATTCCCCCTTACCATCAGTAACTGCCTTTTACGGACTTCGCCTACTGTGCCATGGGCGTGGAACTTTGCTGCTGCCGCCACCACCAAGCTCCTTCACCAGCACTTGGAACCACTTAATTCCACACAAGTTCCTACACTGGCACCTCCTGACTGGTGTTGGCTAATACCCACTGATCCCTCGCAATGGACCAGGCCCATCAGTGTAGCTGGCAGAGGGTTTGAGCTTGGAGACACTGGGCTCAATTTAAAAGACAGAAAATGGAATAGCGCTTGGCACAATTCTGTTATCGCAGGATACAGATGAAGTCATCTTAGAGTCAAGATGTTTAGTGCTCAAATAGTTTTCAAAAAGACACTTCCCCTTGGGGGTATCACAGTATACAGATGTTACAGCAGTTCATACCTTCTTGATGTTCAAAAAGATACAAACAAAACAGGATCACAGACCTTCTTTTAAATTACTCCAAAAACAGTACCACAAGGGGTTAGTCCACCCTGTGGATTTTACACAATCAAGTGCATTTGTCTTGCATGCACAAGGCATGCTCAACTTTAACATGGTCCCTAATGGACAGTGGTGAGTGCTCACTCCTCCATGCCTGAGCCTTCACTCCAAAACTTGGAATGACCAAGGCGCATGTGTTAGGGTCTTTGAAGTTAAGCAGAAGGTGCTGGTTTTGGTGCCTACACTCCAAAACAAGCTCCAGGCTTCCTCTGTTCATCAGTCATTTGAGCCCCTTTTCAGTAGGAAGCCTGGTCTGACTTCCTTGTGTGCTCACCACGTAGATGCTGGTGAGCATAGGCCGATTCGGCAACCTGCATATTGGGTCTCACCAGCGGAGCAGGCGAAAATCTACAATGAGGTGAAGGAGATTTTAGCGATGGCGTAATTACACACTCCAACAGTCCCTGGGTCACCTTTGAAAAAGCTGTTAGTCGATACAGCAAAACGCGTTAGAGGACCACCAAGGGGACTACTGGAGTATCTCCTTATTTACCAAGTGTCCACACACACAAAGATTGGATATTAACCAACTTGGATCCATCTTCCTGAATTATTTTGTTTGCCTGGGGACACTTCTTGCACTTTTGTTCATCCTCAAAGATCGGGATCATCAAATAGACCTTGCCGTACAATTTGGAGGACTCCAAGTGCAGCATACCCATTGTATGTCAATAGGAGCATCCCCCTATCGGTACAAGGATCTTAACTATATCCTGGACATTTTAATCATATACTAAAGTTGGTGTGTCACGATTTCATCCAGTGTCCTTGCTTTTGGATTTTATACATCTCTAACCATTTAAGTGACATTATTGTGCATTTTTTTTCTCCCCAATATTTGGCATATATATATATATATATATATATATATATATATATATAGTGTGTTGATGTGGTCTGTACCTAATGTATACATTGGCTTGTTAACCATATGGTTTTTATTGATCTCAGGGCCTGATTCAGAGCTGAACGCTCTGACCAGAGCGCTCGCTCTGAATCAGGGCCCTCCTACTTGTTTTTGGAATAGCGCTTGGCACAATTCTGGGTTACCACCCACAGCTTATGCGAGCGTCCATGATGATGGTCGCAATGGTCAAAGACCATCGGGCTTGCGACGAGACCCTGCGGTAGGGTCTCGCTGCCGCAAGCCCAGGAGTGATATTGGCTCTATCAGAGCCAAAGTCACTCCCACTGACATCATTACTGATGTCAGTGGGGCCGGACTCAGACGGTAGGCGTTCCCATGGGAACACCTCCGTCTGGCCGCCACGCTCCGGGCATGCCCACCAAAGGGGGCGTGCTGTCAGTCACCATCGACAGCATGCCCCCTTTGGTGCGAGACCACGAGCGACGTATTTCTCGTCGCTCGCCGGGTCTCGCGCATGCGCACGACGGAGTTCCCTCCGTCGTGCACATGCGCATTCTCACAACATCGACCCGCTAGCGAGCGAACTTTGCTCGCGTGCGGGTCTGAATGACCCCCTCAGTGCTTAACATTTTTTTATTAAAGTGACCTATGTGGTCTACATAATTTTATCAATAATATTTGTGACAGTGTTTGTGATAAATTCATCAAAAGTGCCACTTTGTTCTGTATATTGTTTGTTATCTATTGGGCCTGACTAGCCCTTTTCTAGTGGCAGCTAGAATAAACCACTCGTTATAGCGTCTGTATCCAATTTCTTGGTATTTCTTTTTGCCTGGGTTGCCTCCATTGTACTGGTTCCCAATATGGACCGTACCATGTGGTTTTATGTAGATTACCGCCAGTTGAGTGAGTTAACCAAATCTGATGATTATCCCTTACCCCGGATTGATGTGTTGTTAGAAGAGTTGGCAGGAGCAAAATACATCTCCACTTTTGACTTGAGCAATGGATATTGGCAGATAACAATGACCCCCGAGGATCAAGAGCAATCTGCCTTCATCACCTCATTTGGCTTGTTCGAGTTCAAGACCATGCCATTTGGGATGATGAATGTGCCAGCCACCTTCCAGAGAATTGTCAATGACATACTGAAGGTGTTACAGAGAATGTGCTTAGGTCTACTTAGATGACATCGCCATCTCCAGCGGAACTTGGGAAGATCACGTGAGGCATGTGGGGCTGGTGTTAAAAAGGATTCAGTGGGCAGGTCTGATTATCAGGGCAGACAAGTGTCAAATGGGGATGTCAGAAGTACAGTACCTGGGGCACCGTGTGGGAGGTAAGGTGAAGCCTGAACCAGCAAAGGTAGAGACAGTCTGAGACAGGCCCCGGCCCACAAACCAGAGATAGGCCCTGGCCTTTTTAGGAATCGCAGGGTACTACAGATGCTTTGTCCGTGACTTAAGTTCTCTAGCCAAACCCCTGACAGATTTAACTAAGAAGAAGCTCCCCAAGGTAGTTGACTGGACACCCTCTTGTGAGTTGGCATTTCAGTCATTTAAAATGTCTCTGGTACAAGAGCTCCAGTACTGCTGGTGCCAGACTACAGTAAGAACTTTGTTGTACAGACTGATGCGTCATAGTATGGACTTTGAGCAGTACTGAGCCAGGAGGGACCAGATGGGCAGGAGCACCTTGTGGCCTATTTGAGCAGGAAACAGCTACAGCAGGAGGTTTCGGCTTGAAAAAAATCCACAGTTGTGGATGAAACGCGTCACTGTCCGCATCAATTGGTATCCACATTATCTTCTATTCTATTCCTATGGCGAGCCAACGAATAGGGACTATTCTCCTTTATTAACCAAGAACTGACAAGGGTCGATTATTGCCTGAAAATACACTGGACCTGGAAGCCGGCGGGTCCCACAGTCCTGAGCACACCGCTTAGACACCAGGAGCCCGAGCGGCTATATTTGTGACTTTTTGCCGCCAAAAAACTGTGATCGGGAACCAGTGTGTTAGATACTGTGGACCTCATTCAGAGGCGGTCGTTAGTTGCAAGCGGTCGCACTGAATCAGGGAGGCTGCTTGCATCCTGAACGACTGCCTCCTTGTCGATCGCTAAGCTGTGGGTTAACACCCACAGCTCTAACGACCGACATGGGTCATGGTCGCGATGGTCAAGACCATCGGGGCTTACGACCAGACCCCAAGGTTGGGTCTGGGCACTCGTAAGCCCCAGGGAGCTTCATGCTCTGATCGAGCAGGAAGCTCCCCACTGACATCAGCAATGATGTCAGTGGGGCCGCCCCCAAACGGCAAGCGTTCGCAGAGGAAACGCCTCCGTTTGGGCAGGCACGCCCCCTGCTCGCCTCCCAAACGGGGCGAGCTGTCACTCACCATCGACAGCTGGCCCTGTCTGCTGCAAGACCCCTAGTGGCGGAGCGTCCGTCGCTAGCCTGGTCTCACGCACGACGGAGCCGGCTCCGTCATGCGCACTCCCAGTGGGGCAACATCGAGTCGGTTGCGAGTGCTCAGCGCTTGCGACCGACTCTGAATGACCCCCTGTGTGTGTTGTGGACCCGGGGTGGTAACAAGAGCAGACACCGGAACAGGTTTAAATTGAAAGGTGGGTTGATTAATGTGAATGTTGGTAGACATGTACAATAAGATAAACTAAAGTCCAGTAATAATCAAACTAATATATGTGGCTGAAGGGAGCTGTAGTGAGTGGGAATAAACTAATGTCCAGATCAGTGACAGAGATGAATGAGATGAATCCAGATAGACTGTAAGAGTGAAGTGGATATCCTGGTATGCTGAATAGTGGCTGAGAGAGATATCCTGAAAAGCTGTGATGATGGCTGAAAGGAGAATCCGGTAATGCTGTGATGATGACTGAAAGGGGAATCTGGTAATGCTGTGATGATGGCTGAGCAGGAATGGGATAACTGAGGAGCCAGGTTCAGGCAGGAGTGGGTCTGGTGGAAGGTGCAGGGCCAGTGTCGTATCTATAATGGGTGCAGTGTGTGCGGGGCACATGGGCCCCCCTGGACCCAGGGAAGCCGCACACCCTTCACTCATATTAGTTTAAACTCACCTGTCCGTGGTCCCGCGTCGGGTGTCAGCACTGCCCAGAACACCAGAAAATGGCTGCCGTGACCATTTTCCCAGTGTTCTGTGCATGCGCAGTAGACCCTGGCCACACTCTAGTGCCCGGAGTGTACTAAAGCTCCGGTGGCTGGCCGGCCCTGTGCAGGGCTGTTCTCCAGCAGGGTGCAAGGCAAGGCAGAGCGGTGCAGGCTATGCAGGGAGCCGGAGGCTGACAAGGAGTTAGGGCAAGCACCGGAGCACAAGTCTAAGGTTCAGGAGTGCAGAGACCTCTCTCACAGCCGACGCTGTGAACACATTGCACTGGCAACTAGAGGGCGCTCCAAACACCCTTAAGTACCCAGTAACGGAAAGTGATAGGCCAGAGAGAGCAGGTGACCCAGAGACGATTGACCTGCTACGTCACAAGGTCAAAGACAACATGGTGGCGCCCAAACAGCCGTGACACGGAGACGCCAGTACTTACCCTTTGCCAGGATGGCCCAACGCTGGCAGACCTGTGTGTACATGCAATGCCAGTCTTCACACTCAAGCTTCCCCGCCAGAAGGACCGCACCACGCCATTCTCACAGGTAAGGACCGCAAACCTCCACACCACGAACTACTGTTTGTGACACGGAGAGCCGCGGATGTACTACACTGAGGTGCAGACTCAGTGTGGCAACAATATACAGCCATCCAGCGCTTATCTGGTTTTCCGTTTGTCGGCTAAGTAAGGAGTAGGTAACCCATTAACCTCATTCCGAAATATCAACGAGAGATATATGGTCACCTTAAGGAAATACATGGGATCATTTTATGACTTTGGACATTGGCCTTCATTCAGACCCGCTCGCAAGCGGGTCGATGTTCGGCCATTGCGCACGCGTGGCGCGTAGGCAAGCCCTGTAGCGTGTGAGAAATTCACTCGCTCCGGGGATCGGTACAAACAGGGAGGCTGTCGATGTTGATCGACAGCTCACCCAGTTTTGTGGTCACCCACAGCTTAGCGAGAGGCCAGGAGGCCGGCTTTTAAAAAAAGAAGCGCCGGCCCTCATTCAGAGCGAGCGGCTCTGAATGAGGGACATTGTCTTTTGAATCTCATCTAATTGAGAAACTATTTTTATTATTAATTTTTTATGCGGTTCCTAAACATGTGTGTGGAATATACTAATCTGATTATCAGTGTAGGATAATCCTTTATAAGATGACTTCATGCCATGTGATTCTTTTAGCAACATTGTACTTATTTGTGTTTATTTTCTAATCCTCAATATAAGGGGACATTCCAATTAGGTGCGCATTGCGAGTTTGTTTCATGAAACTCACAGACTCCGCACAAATGCGCGCTCCCGAGAATTCTCCAATCCAATTAAAAATGCCTATTCGCGGTGCTCGCAGTGAAGGGGTGCGAAATGACTACCAAATGCGATGTAAAAAAAAGTGCATGAAAAAGTGGGGAGACCATCCTGGACCACCCAGTACTGATCATTTTGTTAGCAGGAACGTATAGGGCTGTTTATGGGCATAAGGAAAGTACTGAAGGGTTTTAAACGGTGTCAAACGACTGATTTGTGTTTTTGATTACAAAGATGCAAAACCAATTATAAAAAGCCAACTTTTTAATTTAATCTCAAACTAATTATATTAAAATTGCAAAAAACAAGTAGGAAACAAGGAGATTTTGGGGTACTTTGGAAGGAGCGGCACAGCAAGGCAGTGGGGTAACTTCTGGTGCTCTGCACTGGGGGAATGTATGCAAAGAGCTGTCTGCCGGCTGCCGATGACTTAGCCTTGCTGCAATTTAATACTGGGCCCCGGGAGCTGAGTGCAGCTCCCTGTCTACAGCTAGGTAACAACGTTGGGGACCGGGAGCGCTGGCACCTGGTACCCCCAGTGCAGTGGGAGGGGCCAGTAATCAGGACTTTGTGCATACCTGCTGGGGGCAGGGAGAGCCCGCTCCCCGGACACCCAGCATTAAAGGCAAGTATTAGGAGGTGCATGGGCAGCTGGCCAATGCACCAGCTATTTTCAGGGAGCTCCAAGCATCCCCTTGGTGTCCTGGAGACTGCTGGCTGGGAATCTTGTCTGCCTGGTCATGGTGCCCAGATTTGGGTAGAGGAGATAGCTAAGTTCCCCTCAGCAGAATCCTGGAAGTACGTTTTGGAGGGAAGATTTTTTTCATCCCAGGCACCTGACCACTCCCCATTGTCCATTAGGGACAATGTTAAAGGTGAGCATGCCTTGGGCATGCAAGGCACATACACTAAATTTTATTAGGTAAAAAGCACAGGGCGGAGTTACCCCATGTGGTAATGTGTATTGGGGTAACATAAAAGAAGTTCTGCAGCATGTTTTCTGTGTATCTTTTTGAACATCAAGAAAGATTGTACTGCTGTGACCATATGTGTGCTGACCCACTTAAGTCTTTTTGAAGACTATTTAAGCAACAACAGAATCGTGCCAAATGCTATTCCGTACTCCGGCTGTTCTGGATTGAGCCCAGTGTCTCCAAGCTCAAGCCCTCTGCCAGCTACCATGCATAGCTTGGTCCACTGCGAGAGATCAGTGAGTATCAGCTGACAATCTGGACGTGTGGCTGCAAATTGTTTATGCATACGCAGCAGAGGCGGTTCCAGGTGCCGACGTAGGAGCCCGGGAGAAGTGGTGCCGGTGTAGAAGCTTGGGTGTACGTCAGCAGTTCCAAGCGCTGATGGTAGGAGTTTGGTGGCAGCAATGTTATACGCCCACTGCGCATTGGGTGGAGTCAGTAACAGGCAGTGGGGACGATAACTAATCTGAGATCAGGTGGCGAACTGAGGTCCTCTGGTCACATCACACATGGTCTATACATTGTCTCAAACACAGGTCACACTAGCTGCATCCTGCTGTGTCCTCACACTCTCTGTATCTCCATCTCAGTATGTGTAACAGAGTGCAGTCATGGTCTATACATTATATCACACACAGGTCATACTAGCTGTATCCTGCTGTGTCCTCACACTCTCTGTATCTCCATCTCAGTATGTGTAACAGAGTGCAGTCATGGTCTATACATTATATCACACACAGGTTATACTAGCTGTATCCTGCTGTGTCCTCACACTCTCCGGATCTCCATCTCAGTATGTGTAACAGAGTGCAGTCATGGTCTATACATTATATCACACACAGGTTATACTAGCTGTATCCTGCTGTGTCCTCACACTCTCCGGATCTCCATCTCAGTATGTGTAACAGAGTGCAGGCATGGTCTATACATTATATATCACACACAGGTCACTGCATCCTGCTGTGTCCTCACACTCTCCAGATCTCCCTCTCAGTATGTGTAACAGAGTGCAGGCATGGTCTATACATTATATATCACACACAGGTCACTGCATCCTGCTGTGTCCTCACACTCTCCATATCTCCATCTCAGTATGTGTAACAGAGTGCAGACATGGTCTATACATTATATCACACACAGGTCATACTAGCTGCATCCTGCTGAGTCCTCACACTCTCCGTATCTCCATCTCAGTATGTGTAACAGAGTGCAGGCATGGTCTATACATTATATCACACACAGGTTATACTAGCTGTATCCTGCTGTGTCCTCACACTCTCCGGATCTCCATCTCAGTATGTGTAACAGAGTGCAGTCATGGTCTATACATTATATCACACACAGGTTATACTAGCTGTATCCTGCTGTGTCCTCACACTCTCCGGATCTCCATCTCAGTATGTGTAACAGAGTGCAGGCATGGTCTATACATTATATATCACACACAGGTCACTGCATCCTGCTGTGTCCTCACACTCTCCAGATCTCCCTCTCAGTATGTGTAACAGAGTGCAGGCATGGTCTATACATTATATATCACACACAGGTCACTGCATCCTGCTGTGTCCTCACACTCTCCATATCTCCATCTCAGTATGTGTAACAGAGTGCAGACATGGTCTATACATTATATCACACACAGGTCATACTAGCTGCATCCTGCTGAGTCCTCACACTCTCCGTATCTCCATCTCAGTATGTGTAACAGAGTGCAGGCATGGTCTATACATTATATATCACACACAGGTCACTGCATCCTGCTGTGTCCTCACACTCTCCATATCTCCATCTCAGTATGTGTAACAGAGTGCAGGCATGGTCTATACATTATATCACACACAGGTCATACTAGCTGTATCCTGCTGTGTCCTCACACTCTCCGTATCTCCATCTCAGTATGTGTAACAGAGTGCAGATACATTATATCACACACAGGTCATACTAGCTGCACCCTGCTGTGTCCTCACACTCTCCTGATCTCCATCTCAGTATGTGTAACAGAGTGCAGGCATGGTCTATACATTATATCACACACAGGTCATACTAGCTGTATCCTACTGTGTCCTCACACTCTCCGGATCTCCATCTCAGTATGTGTAACAGAGTGCAGGCATGGTCTATACATTATATCACACACAGGTCATACTAGCAGTATCCTGCTGTGTCCTCACACTCTCCGTATCTCCATCTCAGTATGTGTAACAGAGTGCAGGCATGGTCTATACATTATATCACACACAGGTTATACTAGCTGCATCCTGCTGTGTCCTCACACTCTCCATATCTCCATCTCAGTATATGTAACAGAGTGCAGGCATGGTCTATACATTATATCACACACAGGTCATACTAGCTGCATCCTGCTGAGTCCTCACACTCTCTGTATCTCCATCTCAGTATGTGTAACAGAGTGCAGGCATGGTCTATACATTATATATCACACACAGGTCACTGCATCCTGCTGTGTCCTCACACTCTCCATATCTCCATCTCAGTATGTGTAACAGAGTGCAGGCATGGTCTATACATTATATCACACACAGGTCATACTAGCTGTATCCTGCTGTGTCCTCACACTCTCCGTATCTCCATCTCAGTATGTGTAACAGAGTGCAGAGTGGTCTATACATTATATCACACACAGGTCATACTAGCTGCATCCTGCTGTGTCCTCACACTCTCCGTATCTCCATCTCAGTATGTGTAACAGAGTGCTCTATACATTATATCACACACAGGTCATACTAGAAGTATCCTGCTATGTCCTCACACTCTCAGGATCTCCATCTCAGTATGTGTAACAGAGTGCAGGCATGGTCTATAGATTATATCACACACAGGTCATACTAGCTGCATTCTACGGTTATCACCATCTCAGTATCCGAGATACACCAGAGAGTGTGGGGAGGAGACTGGTCAGATCTCTGGGCTGATAACACACAGTGACATGATGTGAGGGGGTGAGCAGTAGTATCATAGGGGATGATGGCTCCCATCTCCCCCACTGGGCAGATACATTTACTTCATTAGTTTGTACTGATAGAGGAGGAAGTAAGAGGAGACTTGACAAGGAGAATGTGACTATGCTGTAATGAGTGATTATTACTCACCTGTGCTGATATCTTTAGGGATTTCCTCCTCCTTACACTGCTGATCACCCCTCACATACATCTCTTCTTCTCCCTCTATATCTTCTGCCTTCATATCAGTCACATACGTCTCTTCTTCTCCATCTATATCTTCTGCCTTCATATCAGTCACATACATCTCTTCTTCTCCCTCTATATCTTCTACCTTAATATCAGCCCGAGCTGCACCCTAAACAAAAAATATATATTTTTTAATAATGTTTGATTGCATTAATTGAGATTAGACAGTATAATATCAGTGTATAAGACACACACAGCATCTCTACAGATCCTATAGTGACAGTCACTGTGGTATATTGGTGAGACCCTAAATCCCATCTACCTGATATTCCTGTGGGGTCCTGTAATTCTCCTGTGTACAGTCCTGTGAATAAAGAGGACGGGGACATCTCTCTGGGGTATATCTGTTCCTGGGCCCATCTGTAGGAGACACACAGTGACTGAGTACATTGTATA
Source organism: Taudactylus pleione (assembly GCA_031769625.1). Taxonomy (NCBI): domain Eukaryota; kingdom Metazoa; phylum Chordata; class Amphibia; order Anura; family Myobatrachidae; genus Taudactylus; species Taudactylus pleione. The sequence continues at coordinate 383,509 of JAUIMM010001913.1, read as the reverse complement.
TATGTGATTATCAGATGATGTGTGTATATAGGGATCCCCCATACCTAATCTCCCCTGTACAATAAATGACAGTCTCCTCTTACCCAGTGATGTGAGGGGCCGGTGATTCTCCATCATCACGTCCTTGTACAGAGCCCTGTGTTCCTCTATATACTCCCCCTCCTGCATGGAGACATAGACAGTGACATCCTGACACATAAAAGGGAACCTGACACACACAATGATACAGTCATCACCCAGACACATCCCCTGGTGTTACTGTATAACGTCCCATTCACAGCAGTCACCTCTCCAGTCATCACCCAGACACATTCCCTGATGTTACTGTATAATGTCCCATTCCCAGCAGTCACCTCTCCAGTCATTACCCAGACACATCCCCTGGTGTTACTGTATAACGTCCCATTCCCAGCAGTCACCTCTCCAGTCATCACCCAGACACATCCCCTGGTGTTACTGTATAGTGTCCTATTCCCAGCAGTCACCTCTCCAGTCATCACCCAGACACATCCCCTGGTGTTACTGTATAACGTCCCATTCACAGCAGTCACCTCTCCAGTCATCACCCAGACACATTCCCTGATGTTACTGTATAATGTCCCATTCCCAGCAGTCACCTCTCCAGTCATTACCCAGACACATCCCCTGGTGTTACTGTATAACGTCCCATTCCCAGCAGTCACCTCTCCAGTCATCACCCAGACACATCCCCTGGTGTTACTGTATAGTGTCCTATTCCCAGCAGTCACCTCTCCAGTCATCACCCAGACACATCCCCTGGTGTTACTGTATAATGTCCCATTCCCAGCAGTCACCTCTCTAGTCATCACCCAGACACATCCCCTGGTGTTACTGTATAATGTCCCATTCCCAGCAGTCACCTCTCCAGTCATCACCCAGACACATCCCCTGGTGTTACTGTATAATGTCCCATTCCCAGCAGTCACCTCTCCAGTCATCACCCAGACACATCCCCTGGTGTTACTGTATAATGTCCCATTCCCAGCAGTCACCTCTCCAGTCATCACCCAGACACACCCCCTGGTGTTACTGTATAATGTCCCATTCCCAGCAGTCACCTCTCCAGTCATCACCCAGACACATCCCCTGGTGTTACTGTATAATGTCCCATTCCCAGCAGTCACCTCTCCAGTCATCACCCAGACACATCCCCTGGTGTTACTGTATAATGTCCCATTCCCAGCAGTCACCTCTCCAGTCAGCAGCTGAATGATCTCGTTGGTGAGTTCCAGGATCTTCTGGTCATTGTGTCTCTCATGTATCAGTGAGTGAGGTGTAGGCACCGTGATGGGGTTCTAGGTCCTGCTAAGTCCTCCTGACATACGGGGATGGTTGCTGTGTGTCTCATGCTCATTGGATGTCTTCTTCACTACTGCATAACCCTGTGTATTGGGGGAAACATCAATGGAAAGGTCACTTAAACTCCATTTAAATGAGCCTGTTTATTCAGATGTTCATTTTACATAATATACAAGAAAACTATATTTTACAAATACTTGTCCTGTAACAATCTCCTATATACAGGAAAATGAAGAGTATATAGTATATCCTGCAGCCCCGACATCTTTGGGTCAGTGAAAACATCATACTGTGAACAATGTTCTAAATCCAAACTCCAGCCAGGACTGTGGGACTGATACTATATCTGAGACCGGCTCCCTGCTGCTCGGTTATTACTATAGATATAAGTGATGTCACTGTGACACTCCCAGATCCCCTCACCTCCCCAGTCATGTCCCTGTATTATTACTATAGATATAAGTGATGTCACTGTGACACTCCCAGATACCCTCACCTCCCCAGTCATGTCCCTGTATTATTACTATAGATATAAGTGATGTCACTGTGACACTCCCAGATCCCCTCACCTCCCCAGTCATGTCCCTGTACTATTACTAAAGATATAAGTGATGTCACTGTGACACTCCCAGATCCTCTCACCTCCCCAGTCATGTCCCTGTATTATTACTATAGATATAAGTGATGTCACTGTGACACTCCCAGATCCTCTCACCTCCCCAGTCAGCAGGTAGATGATCTCCAGGGTGAGATGTAAGATCCTCTCAGTCCTGTGACTTTCATCCATGTCCATCCTCAGTGAATCAGTGAAAATACAGAACATGTGATGTGTAATAAATACTTTGGTTCCTCACAGCAGGACTGTCTAGGAATAAGTAGAATAAATATAATAGACATCACAGAGAACACATTTAACACAGTAAGACATGTAACACTGAGTGACCAGTAAGTCTCCCCTTTCCCCCAAGCCATAGAGCCCTGGTCAGTGTCTGTCAGAGGTTCCTGTGACAGCCCCATAAGGCTCCTCAGAGGCCGTCACACAACGCTGTACTGCATAAGGTTACACCAATGCTCCTCTCCTGGCCGGGGGTCTTATTCCTCCCAGACACAGATTTGGTGCAATTTGCTCCACGTGAATCTTTTACAAACACATGAATTAGGGATGTTGGGACTTTTTACTTTTGTTTTACATTTATTCCAGAAACTGAGAGAATCTGTGACTATACTGAGGTCATACAGATAACAGGGGTGTGAGGGGAGAGTACACAGGAGAGCAGAAGGGGTGCAGATATGGGGAGAGGGGAAGTAACATAGGAATACAGAGCACACAACAGGGGGTGTAACAGCTGTAGAGGTGTCAGTAACACAGGGGAGGGGGAAGGGAACAGAAGAGGTTAATAACACAGGGATAGGACAGCAGGCAGCCCAGGGGACACACAAAGGGTTACACAATACAGAATCCCATCAGTCACTCTGCACAAATGATGAAATGACAAATGACCGCACCTCAGATGTATGTTACATGTGTGACCAGCCTGCCGGCCGTGTGTGTGCAGCGTAGGGTGGGGTGAGACATGTCCTGGGGGATAATCAGTGACACTCTGAGGATCTGGGGACTGTCACAGCCACTGGCTGTCTCTGAGAGAGTCTCTATTGCTCAGGATAACAAGACGCCCTGACAGACAGTCTCAGCTCAGGGAGTCAGGGGAAATTGTGGTTGTGCTGTCAGGTGTTATTATATAATAGGAGTGAGGTAAGAGTATATAATAATAACACATTACATTTATTATAGACAATAATACATAAAACAAATCAATGCACATAGAAGTATAATGTCAGTGCCTCAGGTGTATATCTTTATGCTACAAGGAAATATAGTTACACACCCAGTAACTGTGCAGAGTGCTCCTGTAACAGAGTATTAGGATTGTAGTAATACGTTTGTACAAAGTGACACAAGGTATAAATGTCACATTCCTCTGACTATAATCATTACTAGCCCGAGAGAGAAGAGAGTTACTGTGCGATAGCTGAGTCAGGGCTATTACATGGTCAGTAATAAGATCATTAGTAGAAGGGGATATAATATGTCATGTACCTGGCACAGAGATCACAGACTGTCCTATCAGCAGATATTACTAATATGTCCTTATACCAGGACCACTCACCAGTCCTTGTGTGTGTATCCTGTGTGTGTGTATCGTGTCTATGTGTACCTTGTGTGTGTGTGTGTATCGTGTCTATGTGTACCTTGTGTCTCTGTGTATCATGTGTGTATCTTGTGTGTATATCCTGTGTGTGTATCCTGTGTGTGTACCCTGTGTGTGTATATCCTTGTGTGTGTATCCTATGTGTGTAGATCATTGTGTGTATCATGAGTGTGTGTATCCTGTTTGTGTGTGTATCCTGTGTGTGTACCCTGTGTGTGTGTGTATATCCTGTGTGTGTATCATTGTGTGTGTATGGTATCCCATGTGTGTGTATCCTGTAAGTGTATCCCGTGTGTGTGTACCCCGTGTGTGTGTGTGTACTCCGTGTGTGTGTGTGTACCCCCTGTGTGTTTGTATTCTGTGTATCCTGTGTGTGTGTGTGTGTGTATCCTGTGTGTGTGTATCCTGTGGTGTATGTGTATATCCTGTGTGTGTGTGTATATATCCTGTGTATGTGTATATCCTGTGTGTGTTTCCTGTGTGTGTGTGTATCCTGTGTGTGTGTATCCTGTGGTGTATGTGTATATCCTGTGTGTGTGTGTATATATCCTGTGTATGTATCCTGCATGTGTGTGTATCCTGCATGTGTGTGTATCCTGTGTGTGTGTATCCTGTGTGTGTGTATCCTGTGGTGTATGTGTATATCCTGTGTGTGTGTGTATATATATCCTGTGTATGTGTATATCCTGTGTGTGTATCCTGTGTGTATGTGTATCCTGTGGTGTATGTGTATATCCTGTGGTGTATGTGTATCCTGTGGTGTATGTGTATCTTGTGTGTGTGTATATCTTGTGTGTGTGTGTATCCTGTGTGTGTGTGTATCCTGTGTGTGTGTGTATCCTGTGTGTGTGTGTGTGTGTGTGTGTGTGTGTGTGTGTGTGTATCTTGTGTGTGTGTGTATCTTGTGTGTGTGTGTGTATCTTGTGTGTGTGTGTATCTTGTGTGTGTGTGTGTATCTTGTGTGTGTGTGTGTGTGTATCTTGTGTGTGTGTGTGTGTGTATCTTGTGTGTGTGTGTGTGTGTGTGTATCTTGTGTGTGTGTGTGTATCTTGTGTGTGTGTGTGTATCTTGTGTGTGTGTGTGTATCTTGTGTGTGTGTGTGTATCTTGTGTGTGTGTGTGTGTGTGTGTATCTTGTGTGTGTGTGTGTATCTTGTGTGTGTGTGTATCTTGTGTGTGTGTGTGTATCTTGTGTGTGTGTGTGTGTGTATCTTGTGTGTGTGTGTGTGTGTATCTTGTGTGTGTGTGTGTGTGTGTGTATCTTGTGTGTGTGTGTGTATCTTGTGTGTGTGTGTGTATCTTGTGTGTGTGTGTGTATCTTGTGTGTGTGTGTGTGTATCTTGTGTGTGTGTGTGTGTGTGTGTATCTTGTGTGTGTGTGTGTGTGTGTGTGTATCTTGTGTGTGTGTGTGTATCTTGTGTGTGTGTGTGTGTGTATCTTGTGTGTGTGTGTGTGTGTATCGTGTGTGTGTGTGTGTGTGTGTGTGTGTGTGTATCTTGTGTGTGTGTAAACCCCAATGTCCCCTATCAGGTGAGGTCACTCTCAGTCCTGCTCCCTTTCCGGATACCGGCAGTAAGTTACCGCTGCCCTGCGCTGCCTATGTACGAGCTGCTATTTATTCATGCTCTATACAAGTGACTTGGACGGAGGACAGACCCGCGGCTATACTCAGCTTCCCCGGACACCGCCAGCAAATAGCCTTCCGGCATTAAGGATATCACTGACCCCGGTGATCCTTACCCGCTCCACACTGAGGCAGGTGCCGACGGCGGGTGCATATGTACGAGCTGGACCCACGGCTCTAACCGGCTGCTCCACGTACACTGCAAGCACCTGAGAACAGCTAATCCTGCACAGTGCAGCATATCCGGATTTACTGAGACACACACACAAGGACTGGTGAGTGACCTGTGGGGGGTCTGCAGACTGAGATAAAGACCCTGGGGGGTCCTACAGATCCCAGACATATCATTATCCATATAGTACAAGCTAACAATAAGGACATGTCATTACCCGTACAGTACAAGCTGACAATAAGGACACGTCATTACCCATACAGTACAAGCTGACAATAAGGACATAAGGGCACGTCATTACCCGTACAGTACAAGCTGACAATAAGGACACGTCATTACCCGTACAATACAAGCTGACAATAAGGACACGTCATTACCCATACAGTACAAGCTGACAATAAGGACACGTCATTACCCGTACAGTACAAGCTGACAATAAGGACACGTCATTACCCGTACAATACAAGCTGACAATAAGGACACGTCATTACCCATACAGTACAGGCTGACAATAAGGACACGTCATTACCCATACAATACAAGCTGACAATAAGGACACGTCATTACCCGTACAGTACAAGCTGACAATAAGGACACATCATTACCCGTACAGCACAAGCTGACAATAAGGACACGTCATTACCCGTACAGTACAAGCTGACAATAAGGACACGTCATTACCCGTACAGCACAAGCTGACAATAAGGACACGTCATTACCCGTACAGCACAAGCTGACAATAAGGACACGTCATTACCCATACAATACAAGCTGACAATAAGGACACGTCATTACCCGTACAGCACAAGCTGACAATAAGGACACGTCATTACCCGTACAGTACAAGCTGACAATAAGGACACGTCATTACCCGTACAGTACAAGCTGACAATAAGGACACGTCATTACCCGTACAGCACAAGCTGACAATAAGGACACGTCATTACCCGTACAGTACAAGCTGACAATAAGGACACGTCATTACCCATACAGTACACGCTGACAATAAGGACACGTCATTACCCGTACAGCACAAGCTGACAATAAGGACACGTCATTACCCGTACAGTACAAGCTGACAATAAGGACACATCATTACCCGTACAGCACAAGCTGACAATAAGGACACGTCATTACCCGTACAGCACAAGCTGACAATAAGGACACGTCATTACCCGTACAGTACAAGCTGACAATAAGGACACGTCATTACCCGTGCAGTACAAGCTGACACTAAGGACATGTCATTACCCGTACAGTACAAGCTGACAATAAGGGCACATCATTACCCATACAGTACAAGCTGACAATAAGGACACATCATTACCCGTACAATACAAGCTGACAATAAGGACACGTCATTACCCATACAGTACACGCTGACAATAAGGACACGTCATTACCCGTACAGCACAAGCTGACAATAAGGACACGTCATTACCCGTACAGTACAAGCTGACAATAAGGACACATCATTACCCGTACAGCACAAGCTGACAATAAGGACACGTCATTACCCGTACAATACAAGCTGACAATAAGGACACGTCATTACCCGTACAGCACAAGCTGACAATAAGGACACGTCATTACCCGTACAGTACAAGCTGACAATAAGGACACATCATTACCCGTACAGTACAAGCTGACAATAAGGACACATCATTACCCGTACAATACAAGCTGACAATAAGGACACATCATTACCCATACAGTACACGCTGACAATAAGGACATATTAGTAAGGGCTGCTGATAGGACAGTCTGTGATCTCTGTGCCAGGTACATGACATATTGGATTCGGAATCAGTATGAAATACCGGCGGCCCTGTGGCCGACAAAAGCAGAGATCCCGGCAGCGGAAGCCCGACAGCGCTGGAAATCCCGATCGTGGATAGGTAAGTATCTACTAACCTAACCCCCCTAACCCTAACCCTCCTTAGGGGTGCCTAACCCTAACCCCTCCCCCCCCCCCCCCCCCCAAGTGCCTAACCCTAACCTCCCCCTTCCCCGCTGCCTAAACCTAAGTCCCACGGGGGGGTGCCTAACCCTAACCCTCCCTCCCCCTAGCCTAACCCTAACCCTCCCGGGGGGGTGCCTAACCCTAAGTCCCCCCCGGGTGCCCTAAACCTAACCCTCCCCCCGGCGGCTGTCCGCTGGCGGCGCCCAGCATCCCTTCGATCGGGATGCAGGGCGCCGGTTTCCCGGCGTCAGGTAAATGACAGGCGTCTAGATATAGACGCCGGTCATTTATCCCACACCGGGATATAGCAATCGGGAAGCCGGCTGTCGGTATTAAGGCAGCCGGTTTCCCGCCTGCATACCCCAGAGACTGCTACAGCTATATTATACCTGAGACTGAAATCTGATTCACCTGTATTATAATAACAGACCACTAACGCCTGCTCCACCAGTATTATATATTACATCATAGCCTGCTCTACCTGTATGATGATAATGCGGCACCACAGTCTACTCCCCCTGTATAAAAAATAGTAAACACCATTACCTACTGCCAGACACAGCAATGGCCGCTCTCTGCCTTTTCCTTATGAGAGAAGCTAGATCCCCATCAGTTTGAAACGCCCCTCAAGTTAACCACGCCCCTTCCATCTCATCTCCCTGAAGCTATGGCTACTGTCTGCCCCTCTTACCATACTGACCGCCCTGTCATTCCTCTCAGTGCGGTGATTGGTGAAAAAAACCTGCCAATTTCACCGGTAATTGAATAGAGTTTAACTATATTTAATGTAGCATTAAGATATACAGCTGAGATTGAAACTATACTTTTATTGTCTATAATAAATGTAATGTGATATTATTATATACTCTTACCTCACTCCTATTATATAATAACACCTGACAGCACAACCACAATTTCCCCTGACAAATACTTATAATTAGGGCATCACGGTCGCCCTTAGGAGGCTGCTGACTTGTCTTATTGCTAATGTGGGTGTAATACTGACCTCTGGATGGATACTGGCGCTAATTATACCTTAATAGTTACAGCTCAGGGAGTGCAGCCTTATATCCTTCCCCAGCTCCTGTTATGTATCATATGGTATATACAGTACATACATGTTATACCTATTATGTGTTATTCCCTGACCTCTCATTACTGTTATTATTATTACTCTGCAGCTGCAGCTATAACAGGACACTACAGGTCACTCCACCTGTATAATAATAACAGGACACCACAGGTCACTCCCCCTGTATAATAATAACAGGACAACATAGGCTGCTTCCTCTGTATAATAATAACAGGACACAACAGGCTGCTCCCCCTGTATAATAATAATAATAACAACAACAACAGGATACCACAGGCTGCTCCCACAGTATAGTAATAATAATAACAGGACACCACAGGCTGCACCCCCTGTACAATAACAATAACAGGACAGCTGCTCCCACTGTATAATAATACTAACAGGACACCACAGGCTGCTCCTCCTGTATAATACTAACAGGACACCACAGGCCGCTCTCACTGTATAGTAGGACACCACAGGCCGCTCTCACTGTATAGTAGGACACCACAGGCTGCTCCCCCTGTATAGTAGGACCCCGTTACCTGCTGCTACCGGACACTTGCCTCTACCTGGCTGGCTCCGGCATGTCTATGACAAAATGGCAGCTAAAGCCCCCGTGGCCCCGCCCCCTCTACTCTGTGACTGGCAGACTATAAGAATATGGCCGCCGGTCACCGACATGAGGACACCATTATACTATACAGCTGTTACTCTAGTGATGAAGCTGTGAGCGGCAGGTGCAGATGGCTGCTAAGTTACAGGACGTCCTTCCTACTTTGTGCCGCCTGATTGGCTACTCGCTGCTGCCAATCACCGCACTGAGAGGAATGACAGGGCGGTCAGTATGGTAAGAGGGGCAGACAGTAGCCATAGCTTCAGGGAGATGAGATGGAAGGGGCGTGGTTAACTTGAGGGGCGTTTCAAACTGATGGGGATCTAGCTTCTCTCATAAGGAAAAGGCAGAGAGCGGCCATTGCTGTGTCTGGCAGTAGGTAATGGTGTTTACTATTTTTTATACAGGGGGAGTAGACTGTGGTGCCGCATTATCATCATACAGGTAGAGCAGGCTATGATGTAATATATAATACTGGTGGAGCAGGCGTTAGTGGTCTGTTATTATAATACAGGTGAATCAGATTTCAGTCTCAGGTATAATATAGCTGTAGCAGTCTCTGGGGTATGCAGGCGGGAAACCGGCTGTCTTAATACCGACAGCCTGCTTCCCAGCTGTTTTATCCCAGCGTGGAATAAATGACCGGCGTCTATATCTAGACGCCTGTCATTTTCCCGATGCCGGGAGACAGGCGCCCGGCATCCCGATCGAAGGGATGCCAGGCGCCGCGAACGGACAGCCGCGGGGGGGGAGGTTTAGGGCACACGGGGGGGACTTAGGGTTAGGCACCCCCCCGGGAGGGTTAGGGTTAGGCTAGAGGAAGTTAGGGTTAGGGACCCCCCCGTGGGACTTAAGTTTAGGCAGCGGGGAAGGGGGGATTAGGGTTAGGCACTTGGGGGGGGAGGTTAGGGTTAGGCACCCCTAAGGAGGGTTAGGGGGTTAGGTTAGTTTATACTTACCTTAGGGATGATCGGGATTTCCAGCACTGTCGGGCTTCCGCTGCCGGGCTCTGCTGATCTGTCGGGCTGGCGCTGCCGGGAATCGAACTGCCGGCCATGCGGCAGCCGGGATTCCATACCGATTCCGTCTCTGGTGCTGCCTTACCATCAAGCAGGAGAAGCAGACCCTGTTGTTACCTACAATACAGCTGGATCAGACCGTAGTGTTACATATAATACAGTTGGAGCAGACACCGCTCGGTGGGTAACAGACTATAGATAAAGGGAGGTGTCTGGTGCACTCAGAACCCCCCATACAGAACGTATCAGCTGTAGCTGGCGGTCAGTACCCTCAGTAGGTGGTTATTAGTGTTACATATACAGGTACAGCAGACCCTGGTGTTACATATAATACAGCTGGAGTAGTCACTGCTCGGTGGGTAACAGACTATAGAGAAAGGGAGGTGTCCGGTGCACTCAGACCCCTCATAAAGAACGTATCAGCTGTAGCTGGCGGTCAGTACCCTCAGTAGGTGGTTATTAGTGTTACATATACAGGTGGAGCAGACCCTGGTGTTACATATAATACAGCTGGAGTAGTCACTGCTCGGTGGGTAACAGACTATAGAGAAAGGGAGGTATCCGGTGCACTCAGCCCCCCCCCCCCCCACACTGAACGTATCAGCTGTAGCTGGCGGTCAGTACCCTCAGTAGGTGGTTATTAGTGTTACATATAATACAGGTGGAGCAGACCCTGATGTTACATATAATACAGATGAAGCAGTCACTGTTCGGTGGGTAACAGACTATGGAGAAAGGGAGGTGTCCGGTGCACTCAGACCCCCCCATACAGAATGTAGCAGCTGTAGCTGGTGGTCAGTACCCTCTGTAAGTGGTTATTAGTGTTACATATAATACAGGTGGAGCAGACCCTGGTGTTACATATAATACAGGTGGAGCAGTCACTGCTCGGTGGTATGGAGAAAGGAAGGTGTCCGGTGCACTCAGACCCCCCCCCATAGAATGTAGCAGCTGTAGCTGGCGGTCAGTACCCTCTGTAAGTGGTTATTAGTGTTACATATAATACAGGTGGGGCAGACCCTGGTGTTACATATGATACAGGTGGAGCAGACCCTGGTGTTACATATAATACAGGTGGAGCAGTGACTGCTCGGTGGGTAACAGACTATAGAGAAAGGGAGGTGTCCGGTGCACTCAGACCCCCCATACAGAACGTATCAGCTGTAGCTGGCGGTCCGTACCCTCAGTAGGTGGTTATTAGTGTTACATATAATACAGATGGAGCAGACCCTGGTGTTACATATAATACAGGTGGAGCAGTCACTGCTCGGTGGGTAACAGACTATAGAGAAAGGGAGGTGTCCGGTGCACTCAGACCCCCCATACAGAACGTATCAGCTGTAGCTGGCGGTCAGTACCCTCAGTAGGTGATTATTAGTGTTACATATTATACAGGTGGAGCAGACCCTGGTGTTACATATAATACAGCAGGAGCAGTCACTGCTCGGTGGGTAACAGACTATAGAGAAAGGGAGGTGTCCGGAGCACTCAGACCCCCCATACAGAACGTATCAGCTGTAGCTGGCGGTCAGTACCCTCAGTAGGTGGTTATTAGTGTGGAAGTGACAGAATAAACAGAGAGACACCATAGTGTACACCGGGTGATGTATAAGATGCACAGACGTCCTCTGTAATAGGCCCTGCTGAGTCCTCACCTGTCTGAGGCCTTCTTAGCTTTCTTTTCATTCCTCTAATTATCACCAACCTGTTTGGAGCCCCCTCTGCTCCCTGTACTTTCTCTCTTACTACCCTGTGTGTAGGTACCAGCATTTCCCAGCGCCAGTCCTCAGGGAGCCATGACAGTGCATGTTTTCCAGGTCTCCTCACAGAATCACCAGTGAGATAATTATCACCACCTTTGGATCATTTAGATTGTGTCAGTCAGTAATGAAGGCACTAGTAAGGAGATATAGAAAACATGCCCTGTTAGGAATCCCTGGTGACTGGAGATGAGAAACACTGTTCTAGATATTCAGTGTGTAAGTGATTATCCTCCAAGAAATGCTTCAGCTTCTTCCCTATGCTACATACACATGGCCGGCAGGATTGTCACACATGTAACGTACATCCTGGTAGGCTAACTGTGTAATCCAGCATGACCAGGCATGCTGGGACTTATGGTCCCACTACATCTGCGGATCCACATACTGTACAACACTGCTGACACTCAGTAATTATTGCAGATGTGGGAGCAGAGAAAATAAGATGGGTGATTGTACACAAGTCGCCCAGATATTAGGAGACAGAGGAATAGGGCAGTAGTGGGGGAGAGAGGGTGGGCTGGGAGATGTGGTGCGCTATCGGAGGGCGTATAATGGGGGAGGGGGAGCAGAGAAGTAGGGTAAGATGATGGGGGCAGAGACTTTATCCTAGGTTACTGGGGAGAATGACCTGAGGGTGGAATGAGGAGGAAAAGGTGGGTGGTCTGTGAGGGATCTGGCCTGAGGAAATATCTTGTCATATGGTGTTGTGTACTTGTGTATATTATACTATGTGTAGTAATCACTGGTTATCAGGTGTGTGACCTGTGTATAGTGATCAGTGTGTATCAGGTGCGTGACCTGTGTATAGTGATCAATGTGTATCAGGTCTGTGACCTGTGTATAGTGATCAATGTGTATCAGGTGTGTGATATCAGTGTGACCTGTGTATAGTGATCACTGTGTATCAGGTGCGTGACCTGTGTATAGTGATCAATGTGTATCAGGTGTGTGATATCAGTGTGACCTGTGTATAGTCATCAATGTGTATCAGGTGTGTGATATCAGTGTGACCTGTGTATAGTGATCAATGTGTGACAGTGTGACCTGTGTATAGTGATCAGTGTGTGATATGGCTCAGGAAAGAGGAGGGCTTAATAGTTGCTCAGTGTTTCCTGAATGAATATGTTACATGTACTCTGATATTTATTATAATTATTATATTTACTTTTAGACACGTGAGGAACTAGAGAATTTTTCCTAGAAGTCACGTGAGGCTGAGACGTGTCCTGTATAAATCACTGATCACTCAGGATGGACATGGACAAAAGTCACATGACTGAGAGGATACTAAATCTCACCCTGGAGATCATCTACCTGCTGACTGGGGAGGTGAGAGGGTCTGGGAGTGTCACAGTGACATCACTTATATCTATTGTAATAATACAGGGACATGACTGAGGAGGTGAGAGGATCTGGGAGTGTCACAGGGACATCACTTATATCTATAGTAATAATACAGGGACATGACTGGGGAGGTGAGGAGATCTGGGGAGTGTCACAGTGACATCACATATATCTATAGTAATAATACAGGGACATGACTGGGGAGGTGAGAGGATCTGGGAGCGTCACAGTGACATCACTTATATCTATAGTAATAATACAGGCCATGACTGGGGAGGTGAGGAGATCTGGGGAGTGTCACAGTGATATCATTTATATCTATAGTAATAATACAGGGACATGACTGGGGAGGTGAGAGGATCTGGGAGCGTCACAGTGACATCACTTATATCTATAGTAATAATACAGGGACATGACTGGGGAGGTGAGGAGATCTGGGAGTGTCACAGTGACATCACATATATCTATAGTAATAATACAGGGACATGACTGGGGAGGTGAGAGGGTCTGGGAGTGTCACAGTGACATCACTTATATCTATAGTAATAATACAGGGAAATGACTGGGGAGGTGAGAGGGTCTGGTAGTGTCACAGTGACATAACTTATATCTATAGTAATAATACAGGGACATGACTGGGAGGTGAGCGGGATCTGGAAGTTTCACAGTAACATCACTTATATCTATAGTAATAATACAAGGACATGACTGGGGAGGTGAAGGGATCTGGGAGTGTCACAGTGACATCACATATCTATAGCAATAATACAGGGAAATGACTGGGAGGTGAGCGGGATCTGGGAGTGTTACTGTGACATCACTTATATCTATAGTACTAATACAGGGACATGACTGGGGAGGTGAGAGGGTCAGGGAGTGTCACAGTGACATCACTTATATCTATAGGAATAATACAGGGACATGACTGGGGAGGTGAGAGGGTCAGGGAGTGTCACAGTGACATCACTTATATCTATAGGAATAATACAGGGACATGACTGGGGAGGTGAGGGGATCTGGTACTGTATGCAATGATATTTGGTTTCTTCCCCAATAAACAGGATTACACAGTAGTGAAGAAGACATCCGGTGAGTGTGAGACATCCAGCAGCCGTCTCCTTGTGTCAGGTATACTGAGCAGGACCCAGAGCCCCATCACGGTGCCTACAACTTACTCACTGATACATAAGAGACCCAATGACCAGAAGATCCTGGAATTCACCAAAAAGAACATTCAGCTGCTGACTGGAGAGGTGACTGCTGGGAATGGGACATTATACAGTAACACCAGGGGATGTGTCTGGGTGATGACTGGAGAGGTGACTGCTGGGAATGGGACATTATACAGTAACACCAGGGGATGTGTCTGGGTGATGACTGGAGAGGTGACTGCTGGGAATGGGACATTATACAGTAACACCAGGGGATGTGTCTGGGTGATGATTGGAGAGGTGACTGCTGGGAATGGGACATTATACAGTAACACCAGGGGATGTGTCAGGGTGGTGACTGGAGAGGTGACTGCTGGGAATGGGACATTATACAGTAACACCAGGGGTATGTGTCTGGGTGGTGACTGGAGAGGTGACTGCTGGGAGTGGGACATTATACAGTAACACCAGGGTATGTGTCTGGGTGGTGACTGGAGAGGTGACTTCTGGGAATGGGACATTATACAGTAACACCAGGGGATGTGTCTGGGTGATGATTGGAGAGGTGACTGCTGGGAATGGGACATTATACAATAACACCAGGAGATGTGTCAGGGTGGTGACTGGAGAGGTGACTGCAGGGAATCAGACATTTTACAGTAACACCAGGGTATGTGTCTGGGTGGTGACTGGAGAGGTGACTGCTGGGAGTGGGACATTATACAGTAACACCAGGATATGTGTCTGGGTGGTGACTGGAGAGGTGACTGCTGGGAATGGGACATTATACAGTAACACCCGGGGATGTGTCTGGGTGATGACTGGAGAGGTGACTGCTGGGAATGGGACATTATACAGTAACACCAGGGGATGTGTCAGGGTGGTGACTGGAGAGGTGACTGCTGGGAATGGGACATTATACAGTAACACCAGGGGATGTGTCAGGGTGATGACTGTATCATTGTGTGTGTCAGGTTCCAAAAGGTGTCAGAATGTCACTGTCTATGTATCCATACAGGATGGGGAGTATATAGAGGAACACAGGGGTGTGTTCAAGGACGTGATGATGGAGAATCACCGGCCCCTCACATCACTTGGTAAGAAGAGACTGTCATTTATAGTACAGGAGGAGCAGGTATGGGGGGGCCCCTAATATACACACATCATCTTATAATCACATATATATAATGTACTCAGTCACTGTGTCTCCTACAGATGGACCCAGTAACAGAAATACCCCAGAGAGATGTCCCCGTCCTCTTTATTCCCAGGATTATACAGCGGAGAATCACAGGACCCCACAGGAATATCAGGTAGATGGGATTTGGGGTCTAACCATTGCTTCGGCCAGAAGGGTCTCAGAATTGGGGGCTCTCTCATGTTGACCTCCCTTTCTCATTTTTCATAAGGACAGGGCGGTGCTTCGCACTCGCCCTTGTTTCCTCCCCAAAGGTGGTATTTAGTTTCCACATCAACAAGGAAATGATAGTGCCGGCCTTTAATTCACCAGACCTCTCGGTTGGTGAGGCCACCTTGGATGTGGTGCGGGCTCTAAGGATGTATGTTAACCGCACCAATTCTTTTAGGAAGTCGGACTCCTTGGCTTCCGTAAGAAGGGCAATTTCAGAAGCTTATATTCATGGAGGCCTTCCTGTTCCATCCTCTGTTAGGGCTCGTTCCACTAGGTCTGTGGGTCCTTCGTATGCAGCTCAACGTGGTGCCTCGGCTGTTCAGCTGTGCAAGGCTGCCACGTGGCCTTCTGTCCATACTTTTGTGAGGTATTATGCATTTGACACCTTTGCCTCTCAGGATGCTTCCTTCGGGCAGCGGATTCTCCTTTCAGCACAGGAGCGTCCCCACCCTTAAAGGATACTGCTTTGGGACATCCCCAAGGTATCCTGTGGATACCCCATGGACCCTTAAGTAGATAATATGACATATATGGAAAGAACTTACCCTTGTTATCGCTATTTCTACGAAGTCCATAGGGTTCCACAGGACTCCTGCCCTTTCGCACCTGTACTGCAGAAGGGCTTTCATCTGGTCACCGTTTTTTCCATCTCCTGGTGAGAATGTGATTCTTGTGTGTTCCAAATCTTTCTTCTCTTTTTCTTCTCCTCCTCTGGCCTATGGCTTGTTACGTAACTGAGTTGCCTTGGTTCGGGGGCGGAGTATAGGAGGGGGACCCCGTGCATCCCGGGAGGCTGAAAACTTAACTCTGTGGTGCCCGATGTCTGACGTCATCGCCTATACCCCAAGGTATCCTGTGGAACCCTATGGACTTCGTATAAATAGAGATAACAAGTGTAAGTTCTTACCATATCTCATATTTTGTATTAATTAGGGTGAAGATCTGACTAATAAGATAAATTATATAGAAGGAGAAGAAAAAGAGACGTATGTGACTGATATGAAGGCAGAAGATATAAAGGGAGAAGAAGAGACGTTTGTGACTGATATGAAGGCAGAAGATATAGAAGGAGAAAAAGAGACGTATCTGCGCGGTGATCAGCAATGTAAGGAGGAGGAAATCCTTACAGATATCAACACAGGTGAGTAATAAACACTTATTACATAAAAGAGAAACATATTCTCCTTGCTCACTCACTACAACAATCTCTCATCCTACACCCTCATCTGTCAGTAAAGGCTAATGAAGGAAAGGTATCTGCACAGTGGGGGAGTCAGGAGCCATCAGCCCCTATTATACTCCTGCTCTCCCCCTCACATCATGTCATTGCGTTTTACCAGCCCAGACATCTGACCAGTCTCCTCCCCACACTCTCTGGTGTATCTCATACATCAGCAGATATCAGCCCCTATTATACTCCTGCTCTCCCCCTCACATCATGTCACTGTGTGTTACCAGCCCAGAGATCTGACCAGTCTCCTCCCCACACTCTCTGGTGTAACTCATACATCAGCAGCCATCAGACCCTATTATATTCCTGCTCTCCTCGTCCCATCATGTCACTGTGTGTTACCAGCCCAGAGATCTGACCAGCCTCCTCCCCACACTCTCTGGTGTAGCTCATACATCAGGAGCCATCAGCCCCTATTATATTCCTGCTCTCCCCCTCACATCATGTCGTTGTGTGTTACCAGCCCAGAGATCTGACCAGTCTCCTCCCACACTCTCTAGTGTATCTCATACATCAGGAGCCATCAGCCCCTATTATACTCCTCTCCCCCTCACATCATGTCACTGTGTGTTACCAGCCCAGAGATCTGACCAGTCTCCTCCCCACACTCTCTGGTGTATCTCATACATCAGGAGCCATCAGCCCCTATTATAATCCTGCTCTCCCCCTCACATCATGTCACTGTGTGTTACCAGCCCAGAGATCTGACCAGTCTCCTCCCCACACTCTCTGGTGTATCTCATACATCAGGAGCCATCAGCCCCTATTATAATCCTGCTCTCCCCCTCACATCATGTCACTGTGTGTTACCAGCCCAGAGATCTGACCAGTCTCCTCCCCACACTCTCTGGTGTATCTCATACATAGGAGCCATCAGTCCCTATTATACTCCTGCTCTCCCCCTCACATCATGTCACTGTGTGTTACCAGCCCAGAGAAAAATCATAGGCCCGTATTCAGTTAGGTGCGAAAAATCCGAATCGCGGATTACGTCATTTCGCCAGGCGGAAACGTTCTGCAGTATTCAATTCCAACTTGTTTTCGCGTACGCGAAAACCTAATGTAATAGGCGAAAAATATTCGCCTATGAATAGCAGGTGGAAAAAAAGTGCAGAATATTTATTTTGGGGTGCAAAGGTTGGGAGACCACTCTGCAGCCCTTGGGACAGGATAACTGTGTTAAAAAAATGGGTGTGGAAAAAGTACAAAGTCCAGGTACAAACTTTATAACTTCCGAAATAAACTTTTGGGGGTCTGCAAGTATGGGGGAGGTGTTTTTTTTTTTTAAACTTCACTTAAGCGACTTTAAACCATGCTTGCACCCATGTTTATGTACCCCAAATTTGACAGGACTACTTATTTTCTCCAAAAATAAAAGCTAAATGCTATTCTTCACCACTTGTGCTCAGGCGCTAATTGGAAGCAATTGTCACAACTTAAGTACCCCATATAACTTCATTAGGGCTAATCGGGGACATCTATAGTGATCCCCAATGTTAGTGCATCTTTTGGGGGGTGTTAGGCTGATTTCCCCATTTTTTACAGTACTTTGCATGTTTAAGTTTCGCCGGGTCCCATTTTCGTGTCCTTTGGAATTAAATACACCGAATAGCGGGGGCGAGCATGAAAAGTTTCCTTGGCCAAAACATGCAAAGTCGGCGAAAAGTATTGCATGCGAAAAAATTGCATTGCGGGTGCGAAACTAATTGAATACGGGCCATAGTGGTAGGTTGATTGGCTTCTGACACAAAAATTAACCCTAGTGTGTGTGTACATATGTGTCCATGTGGTAGGGAATATAGGGCCTGATTCGCTCGCAAGCGGGTCGATGGTGGGGCATTGCGCACGGGCGGCATGCGCAATGCGCGTGCCCCGGAGCGAGTGAGAAATTCACTCGTTACAAACGGGGTGGCTGCTGATGTTGATCAACAGCTCACCCCGTTTTGTAGGTGGGGTGGGGGGGTGGCTGACAATCACCTGGCCGCTCGCAAAAGCTGTGGGTGACCAGGAAGCCGGATTAAAAATAAAAAAGCGGCTGCCCTCATTCAGAGCGAGCGCTCGCTTTTTGCAAGCGGCTCTGAATGAGGTCCATAGATTGTAAGCTCCACTGGGGCAGGGCCTGATGTGAATTACAAAATATTGTCCGTAAAGTGCTTTTCAGTATGTCTGTGCTAAATAAAGTGCTTCTCAGTGTGTCTGTGCTATATAAAGTGCTTCTCAGTGTGTCTGTGCTATATAAAGTGCTTCTCAGTGTGTCTGTGCTATATAATGTGCTTCTCCGTGTGTCTGTGCTATATAAAGTGCTTCTCAGTGTGTCTGTGCTATATAAAGTGCTTCTCAGTGTGTCTGTGCTATATAAAGTGCTTCTCAGTGTGTCTGTGCTATATAATGTGCTTCTCAGTGTGTCTGTGCTATATAAAGTGCTTCTCAGTGTGTCTGTGCTATATAAAGTGCTTCTCAGTGTGTCTGTGCTATATAAAGTGCTTCTCAGTATGTCTGCTATATAAAGTGTTTCTAAGTGTGTCTGTGCTATATAAAGTGCTTCTCAGTATATCTGTGCTATATAAAGTGCTTCTCAGTATATCTGCTATATAAAGTGCTTCTCAGTATGTCTGTGCTATATAAAGTGCTTCTCAGTATGTCTGTGCTATATAACCTGCTTCTCAGTGTGTCTGTGCTATATAACGTGCTTCTCAGTGTGTCTGTGCTATATAATGTGCTTCTCAGTATGTCTGTGCTATATAAAGTGCTTCTCAGTATGTCTGTGCTATATAAAGTGCTTCTCAGTATGTCTGTGCTATATAACCTGCTTCTCAGTGTGTCTGTGCTATATAACGTGCTTCTCAGTGTGTCTGTGCTATATAATGTGCTTCTCAGTATGTCTGTGCTATATAAAGTGCTTCTCAGTGTGTCTGTGCTATATAAAGTGCTTCTCAGTATGTCTGCTATATAATTTGCTTCTCAGTATGTCTGTGCTATATAAAGTGCTTCTCAGTATGTCTGTGCTATATAATGTGCTTCTCAGTATGTCTGTGCTATATAAAGAGCTTCTCAGTGTGTCTGTGCTATATAAAGTGCTTCTCAGTATGTCTGCTATATAATGTGCTTCTCAGTATGTCTGTGCTATATAAAGTGCTTCTCAGTATGTCTGTGCTATATAATGTGCTTCTCAGTATGTCTGTGCTATATAAAGTGCTTCTCAGTATGTCTGTGCTATATAATGTGCTTCTCAGTATGTCTGTGCTATATAAAGTGCTTCTCAGTGTGTCTGTGCTATATAAAGTGCCGCTCAGTATGTCTGTGCTATATAACGTGCTTCTCAGAATGTCTGTGCTACATAAAGCGCTTCTCAGTATGTCTGTGCTATATAAAGTGCTTCTCAGTGTGTCTGTGCTATATAAAGTGCCGCTCAGTATGTCTGTGCTATATAACGTGCTTCTCAGTGTATCTGTGCTATATAAAGTGCTTCTCAGTGTGTATGTGCTATATAAAGTGCTTCTCAGTATGTCTGTGCTATATAAAGTGCTTCTCAGTATGTCTGTGCTATATAAAGTGCTTCTCGGTATGTCTGTGCTATATAAATTGCTTCTCAGTGTGTCTGTGCTATATAAAGTGCTTCTCAGTATGTCTGTGCTATATAAAGAACTGTGAGTAATAATAATACCGTTATTGTATTTCCAGCAGATGGACGCACAAGCAGGAATGACTTGGAGGGACATCTCATCTTGTGTACAGATATTAAAACAGAAGATAAGATCACACAGGAATCTCCAGGAGATAATCCCATTACACTAAATATACATCCAGTATCTCACAGTGCAGATATATCATCTGATCCCTCTAATTGTGACCAATGTTCTCCTGATACCTCAGCTTTTGTTACACATAGTGCAGCTCATACACCTGATAAAATATTTCCCTGTTCGGAGTGTGGGAAATGTTTTACTCACAAATCACATCTTCTTACACATCAGAGAAGTCACACAGGTGAGAAACCATTTTCATGTTCTGAGTGTGGGAAATGCTTTAAAGAGAAATCACATCTTGTTAGACATGAGAGATATCACACAGGTGAGAAACCATTTCCATGTTCTGAGTGTGGGAAATGTTTTACACAGAAATCAGATCTTATTAGACATGAGAAAATTCACACAGGTGAGAGGCCATTTCCATGCTCTGAGTGTGGGAAATGTTTTACACGGAAATCGCACCTTGGTAGACATCAGCTGTCGCACAGGAGAAAAGCATTTCTATGAGCTGTAATAAAACAAGATTATGGCTACACTTCGGTCACACAGTATTTTAACATTTTCATTTATTTATCCGCAGATAATTGGGATGTGTGTCATTGATATAAAAAAAGGAGGGATGTGCAGTTGTGAAATCTAAACAACAATAAATAATCTATATAGGGCTTGATAAAGATGCAATAAAATTTTATAGATTTAATATGAAGACTCTCAGGGGGGATGACAGATTTTGTCTGTGCCATCAGGAGGTGATCTGGATGTTCTAACTGAATTCCCTCCACCCAAATGATTTCAACTAATCAATCGAACTGAACACTATCACCTGATATCTCTGTGGTCTTTCAGATAGAAGAACCCCCTCACCTGGTCCTGTATGACTTTACTTATGTGTATCACGACCAGAACTGTTTTACCTGGTGAGTCACGGTCTCTGCTTCTATAGGTGCTTTGGCGTGGTCCTACCAGTGGGGATACTGGTGTCTGGAGGTTAGCGTGAGGTGCGCGTGGGTGGGGACTGCTGGGCGCCGCCATCTTGGTTTTGTGCATGTGACCTGAATGGGCCAATTAGGTCAGAGCATCTGGTGTGAACTCTCAACAACCAATCATGCACCTTCCCATGGTACTTAAGGGTTGTCAGCACACCCTCTAGTTGCCAGTGCAACGTATACACGGCATAGCTGTGTGAGAGTTCTCTGTGCTCCTTAGCTCCTTTGTTATTGCAGTTCCAGCTGTGACTTGTTTCCTGCTGTCTCCACCTCACGCTGTCCCCAGACACCCGCATCTACCCTGCCATACCCCGATACTTACCTCACTGTTGTGACTTTGTCAGCTCTCCGGATTCAGAGCTCACTCCAGTATACAGACTTATGTTACTCAGTTGCCCCTCCATTGGACTCTCTGCTTCTCTGCCTGTCATCGATTCTCAGCCTCACTATTTGGACTTTGCTTTTCTGCCAGGACATTTGTTTCTGCCTCACATCACTCGGACTTGTTTATTTACTGCCAGTTACTTGTTTACTACCATTTCATGAATATTAATAATCCAATTAAACCTGCTGCATTTCAGTACTGCAAACTCGTTCCTGTATGTTCTTCTGCATCCACCCCGGGTTCAAAAAATAATCCAGACCTGACAATGTGATTTTTTTACCTCTTTATTTATCTATGTGTGTGTGTGTGTGTGTGTATATATATATATATATATATATAATCTGTGTGTGTATATATAAAATATATAGTAAAAATGTTGACATAGTTATCCACCCTGCTGACAAGGGCAGAGCGATTGTCATACAGATTGTGTCTGATTTATAGGTCTGATATCATGAATCAGCCTAATGATGGAGTTACATACAGTAAATTAATGAGAGATCCCACCATGTCGTTCAAACTGGAAATTGACAATGTTTTACAACAGGCTGTCACAGATGGTATCATTACCAAACGAATCATGGAGACATTTGTTCAGGAATACCCTGTTGTTCCTTTATTATACACCATCCCAAAGATACACAAGAGTGCGACTAGCCCACCAGGTCGGCCGATTGTTTCTGCCCAAGGTTCGATTTTCCAACCCATTTCACAATGTTTAGATATTTTGTTGCAGCCGTGTGTCACTAAAGACTGACCTTAAGGATACGACTTCCCTTTTGCTTGAATTGCAACACCTGGGAACCCTGCCTAACAATACACTGCTGTGTACCCTTGATGTACGCAACTTGTGCACCTCCATTCCTCATGAAACGGGGTTGAAAGCAGAACAGGAAATTATTATTGACAACTCTCCCTATCAAGGCCCGGGACCTAGCTTTATTATAAAACTAATATATTTGCTATTGCATCAAAATGATTTTTTATTTGATGGCAAGTTTTATTTGCAAGAGGCCGGTTGCGCCATGGGTTCGAATGTTGCACCAACCTATGCAAATATTTTTGTTTTCACAGGAGAAAAAAAATTGTTTTTTTTGATTATACAGAAATTAATTGGCATATCCTTTTGTTATATCGATGACCTCATTTTGTGGACAGGCAATGCAGAAATACTACATCAACACATTGAGACTATTAACCAACTAGGGGGGCCCATCAAATTTAAATACAGAACTATAAGGAGATTGTATATCTTGATGTGAGGATTACTATGAGTGAGCACGGATTACAGACTACGGTGTTCCAGAAGGACAATGACTGCAATACATTATCGTGATACTCTAGTTTTCATCCTGAAGCATTGAAGTCCGGTCTTCCCTACTCACAGATGTTACATGTGGCCAGGATCAATAATAACAGATCGCTACTTGAAAAACAACTTGATGAGATGATACAGAAATTCATTATACGTGGATATCCGGAAGATCTTCTCCAGCAACGTAAGAATAAGGTTCTTCAATTACCTAGAGAAGCACTTTTTAAAGCTAGTAAACCTAAATCTAAAAATAAACAAGATCAAGTGATCGGGGCAAGCAATCATTCTACCAGCAGCCCTATTGTACAAAAGGCTACTAGAGCAATATGGCCTATAGTGTCTACAGATAAAGACTTGAAATCATTTGAGAACAAAGTTCCCATGGCATGTTATTGCCGGGGCAGGAACATTAGGGACCTGGTGGTTTGGGCTGACATCATCAACTTTGATCATTACAGACTGCGACCTATCACAGACTGGGTTGTTACAGGTGCATAAAATGTGTAACTTGCAGGTACCTGGACACGGGGGGTTCTTTTCCACACCCGCACAGTGGCAAATATATCCCTATTCGTCAAGTTGTCACATGCACCACATGTTTTGTGGTGTATATCATTAGATGCACATGGGGGCTATATTATGCGGCCAGGAGCCTGTGAACCAATCATGCTGTAAGACATATACAACACAAGTGTAGAAAGCTACAGTATAAGAACCCCAAACAACCACCTAGAAATAAAATAATACAGACTAAAAGCAAGAGTTAGATGGAAAAAACAAATAGGAGCCCAAGATGAAAAACGGAAAAATACAAACAAAGAAACAACCCTCCCCCAAGTGTACAATAAACCATAGTTAAAGGGAAGGGAGAATCCCAAAAAGAAAAATGAATTAACAAATGAGATAAACCTTAATGAATAGAAACATATTGAAAAAAATATATCAAAAAATTATAATACAAAAAACATAAGTAAATAAAACAATACCAGACAATCACTCAAGAAAAATCAACCTAATCTAGACATATCCAACCAAAGAATAAAAGCCAAGATGATGATAATAATAATAAACAAACAAAATAAGAGACAAAGTAAAAAATACAAAAAAAATATATAAAAAAATAATCATAAATCCCACACCTATAAACACTACAACAATATCTATAGTAGACAAAAAAGCAGAATAATCGAAATGTTTTGCCACTGGTCTGGTTAGCAATAGCCGCTCTAAAAGGTGAACGATGGACCACCATACATTTCTTTTTTTTTTTTAAATAATTTTTATTGATATGTTTGCAAGTAACATGAATAGTACACATCTGGGTTGTATACAATTATACAATATAGAATGGTCAACAGTTATAAAACACTTGAACATCACAAATATATCAAATCATGTCATCATCAGGGTCAATATATTTGACAATATCTTAGAAGATTCCAAAATGAACATACAATCCAAC
Source organism: Taudactylus pleione (assembly GCA_031769625.1). Classification (NCBI taxonomy): domain Eukaryota; kingdom Metazoa; phylum Chordata; class Amphibia; order Anura; family Myobatrachidae; genus Taudactylus; species Taudactylus pleione. Next base: position 358,717 of record JAUIMM010001913.1, on the reverse strand, counting down.
CCTCAAAACAATCTGAAATTCAAAAGGGAGGAGTGCTATTACTAAGAACCTCTAGGTTATACCAAGAAGTGAGTTGAAAACATTTCCTCAAATTTTCTTTCATTACTGGGGATAGATTGTGTATGTATGGGAGCCATGTGTCAAAGAACCTTTTGACCTGCTTTTCTTTATGCAATGATGCCTCAGACCAGTCCATTAAAAATAAAAAGGAAATTCTAGGGTGTAATAGTGTTATAGATATAGGATCTGATGAGATCCATTGAGATAAAATTGTCTTTTTAGTGGCTGCTGCCAATTTTGCAAGTAATACACGATTACCTTTGGAGGGGCCATGGACAGTATCCTGGGGCTGAATATCCCAAAAAGCCCAAGTTTTAGTGACTACAAATTTAATCTTAAGTGTATTATTGATATAACTTTGAAGATTCATCCACAATGCTTGCACCTGAGGCAGGCCCATAGACAGTGTATAATATTAGCCTCTGGGGTTCCACACTTATAGCAGTTGGAAGTGGAAGCCTCACCAATGAGGAACTTCAATTTTGGTGTAAAATATGCCCTATGTAGGATTTTCTGATGCATTTCAGTATATGAAATTGAGATTAATTGTTTATTTAGTTTGACATAAGAAGCTAATATGGTTTTCAATGAAAGCTCAGGGAAGTCAATCTTCAATTTTAATAATCCCACATTACCGGAATCTATATTAAGTCGCGAACGAGAGTTCGTATATATCTGTGAGGTAGAATAGAAGTTCTCAGGTCTACGGCGCACCATGTTATCCAATCCACATTCCATGTCACTCTCACCTAACCCATGCAATACTGATTGTACATAACTTAAGGCTTGTAAAAATGGAAATAAAGGGATTGTAATAGATGGGTGTAGGTCTTGTAATTGAGAACGCATTAGTGGATTCATAGTATCTGCATTTAAAAATTGATAGACATATTTAAGGCCCTTATCATGCCATATCTTAAATATCAGATATGTTCTATGAGGACAAAAGGCTGGATTGCCCCAGAGAGGTAAAAATAAATATGCATATCTAGATATTTTCAGTTTAGAACGGACCAATCTCCATGCCATACAAGTAGTATAAAGTAATAAATTATCTTTAACTTCTGTTGGTAGAGATTGTGGAGGTGTATGTAAAAGAGAGATTAGATTCCAATCTGGAATAAAAGCTTGTTCCATAGATCTTATGGTATAATTGTTAGCCCCCCCTATCCAGTCAATGGCGATTCTATAATTGGCCGCTAAGGCATAGGATTGGAGACATGGCAAATTGACACCACCTAAATCAGTCGTCTGTTGCAATTTAAATAGTGATATTCTGGTGCGTTTATCTGCCCAGATAAATTTTGTTAGGGCTTTGTTTAGCAGTTTCAGGTCGTTCTTTGATGGTATAATAGGAAGCATTTGGAGAACATAGAGTAGCCTCGGGAAACTAATCATTTTATATAGGTGACACCTACCAATATAGGACAAAGGAAGATATCTCCATTTCGTAAAATCTGAAAAAGTCTTTTGTAATAATGGTGTGTAATTTGCAACATATAGGTGGGAGGGATGCACCATACATTTCTTGAAGGCTCTCGAGCTGGCATCATGTGTTGCCAGGTAACGACGTACATGCTTAAAGGGAATGCACTGGGTACGGCGAGATGTCATACTTTGGCGTCCTGTGGTGTGTGTTGGGTGGATTGTATGCTGACATGCTCGGTTTGGTCTGTCATTTCTCCATTTATGGAGGAGTAAGTTAGCTATTTGCTTGCTATAGGATATACTGTATCTGTATGTCATTATTTTGTCTTGATCTGGTCTGACAACCCCGATTGGAACTGACTCCGCAGTGCAGGATCATTCCACCCAGAATCCACAGCTCACTTCCGGTACACAGGACAATAATCTTCCACTGCCCAGCTATCCTGTTTCAGAGACCGGAGGCTAGCCTCTGTCAAAGCTGCTTTGTCTTGGTCATCGTAAAGCTGTCTGAGGGCAGCGAAAAAGGAGTCCACGGTCTGAAGGACCGCAGAATTGGGAGGAAGACTGAATGCCCAAGTCTGTGGGTCTCCCTGCAGGAGGGAAATGATAATGCCTACATGTTGGACTTCAGATCCCGAGGTTAGAGGCCTAAGCTTAAAATAAGGTTTGCAACTCTCCCTAAAGTTAACAAAGTCCTTGCGACTTCCAGAAAAATGGTCAGGTAGATTGAGTTTGGGCTCAAGACCCATGGGGCGAATGGGTGCTGTCCGTGTCTCTTCAACCTTGAGGGAAAGTTCCTGGACCTCCTGGGTTAGGACCTGAATCTGGGCTGCCAGAATTTGCGCTGGATTGAGTCCGGGTTCCATGATTAACCTCTAGGTTGTATGGCCAGTGATAATGTTAAAGACTGAGGGTTAGTCTTGGTTAGACCTGGTGTAAACAGCCTTGAGGGCTGATTTGCATGAATTGGTAGCCGAAAGGCTAGAGGTGAGAGCCAACCTTTGGGGTGTTGGAGCAGCCTTGAGGGCCGATTTAGATGTAGGTAGTGGTGGCCAATGGACCAAAGGTGTGATGCAGCTAATGGGCTGTTGAAGTAGCCTTGAGGGCTGGTAGCGGCCTGAGGGCCGGGAGCAAGATGAAGTCTTTGGGCTGGTAAAGCAGCCTTGAGGGCTGGTTTACCTTGACTGGCAATGGCCTGAGGGCCTGGATCAAGATGCAGCCTTTGGGCTGGTGAAGCAGCCTTGAAGGCTGGTTTGCCGTGGCACCTTGTGACCTGGGGCCCCAGGGTTAAATTCAGCCTTTGGGCTGATGGGTCTTAGACATAGTGCTGCTACCAATGTCGCCGGGATGACACTGGTGATGGTGCACAAATTTGCGCATAGAACGCCGAGTAGCTACCAGTGCCGCCAGGATGACACTGGCAACAGTGCGCTGGTTTGCACTCTGGGGACGCTGAGTAGCTACCAGTGCCGCCGGGATGACACTGGCGACGGTGCGCTGGTTTGCGCAGTGGGAACACAAAGTTTTTACCAATGCCGCCGGGATGACACTGGAGGCGATGCACAGGATTGCGCACTTGGAATGCGAAGTTGCAGCTTATGTCGCCGGGTTGACACAAGCCGCTGGGCTAGACTGGTGCTTCAGGAGGAGGAAGCACACCGTGCCGCCTAGATGACACAAGCGATATGAGCAGGTGGAATGCAGACTGCGCTGCCTGGATGTTACAAACGGCAGCAAACACAGTGAACTGGCACAGGAACTCGACTGAGAATCAGGAGACTGGAACAACCAGAAGCACAAGATACTCTATCACCGGCAAGGATTGCAGGACTGGCTGGAATATAACAGATACAAAGGCCAATCAGAGAAAGCCTTCCTAATGACAGACCAATGAGCAGCTGGCCTGTGCACACTGACAAATAAATTAGTGAGCAGCTGATACTGCACACAGGCAGACAGTTAATTACTGAACACGTGTGATCAGCACACAGACAGGATTAAATGCAGTGTCTCAATGGCAATTAAAAAATTATCTGCTAAGCGCAGATCCTAACACCACTCCAGAGATAGTCACATTTGTTTGGATAGAAAAATTAAGAAAAGTGGTTGAGGCATGGACTACACTGTGGCTCTAGTTATTAATTATATTATGTTCTATCCAGTTACTATGTGCTTCATGTGTTGCCTTTGTATCGCATGGATACATCCTTGTTTTCTCTAAATGATATGGTATGCACATCACTCACTTGTAATACCAATTTTGGACCCATGCTTACTCTTTGATATGTCTCTATTACACTTGTATCATTGTATCGTGCTTCAATAAAAAACAAAACATAACAATACAAATAAAAACACATTACATTCCTGTAAAAAAAAACATTACAATACAATAACAAACACTAAAATCCTGTAAAACATAAACATATTAAAATAACATAACAAACATTAAAATCCTGTAAAAAAAAACATTAAAACATTTAACATTAAAAATCACAAAACAATTTACAATTATAACTAAAAATGTATATGTCCATATTTTTCTTCTTCCTAGGAATGTCTATGGATTGTGAGCGAGAGTCAGTGACTGGATTCCTCGAGATCCTACAGTCCAAACAATGTCTATGGCGGATAAGCTGTAGACAATACCATAATAAGTCTCACAAATTGGCAGCTTTGGGGGTGTTCTTGGAGTACACCAAAAAGTTTATTTCGGATGCTACCCTCAAAACAGTCCACCTGAACATCCAAAACTTGTGTACGGTGTACATCAAGAAGAAGAAAAAAGTGGACGAATCAAAAAGGTCCGGAGCAGGCACCGACGACGTGCATCATCCAATGCTGTGGTACTACAACTTGATAAGCTTCATCAGCAAACAGGAGCCACAATGCCAGTCTGTCATCCTGATGGCCGAGTGAGAGGGAGAAGAGGAGGCAGCAGAAGTGAGTGGACCGTCTAAGGAGATTTTGTTCATACACCAAAACTTTTTTTTTTTAAATAATCCCAAATGTCCACTGTAGTCAGTTAGTTCACAGACAGTCCTCCTGCCATAGCACCGCACCTGGTCAATTGAAATAGGCCATATACTCCTTCCTCTCTTCTTTTGCACGTGCAGTTGATGTTGAAAACACTGATGTAAACTGGGCAATGTCCTCCGAATGTCCTGCATCTTCTGGTCTAGCTGTGACTGGTCTTCGTTGTGTAGTTTTTCTTTGCAGAAAGTTATGCAGCACACAGCACGCCATCACAAGAGATTTAGCAGGCAGGAGAGATTACCCCACAGTAGCAGGCAATCTGGAGCGAAGACAACCAAATACAGGATATTTTATCAGGATTTCAGCGGGAGAGCAGAGAAGATGCTGCCTACTCCTAGCTACTCCAGGCCACGCCCCTTCATATACTATATTTAATTAGTTTGAAAACATTCTAATTCACCGGATAATGGGATCGACATCACATCCGGTTGGATCATGTGACCGGAGTAATGTAAATTAGCTTCAGTATAAAAGATAGGTAGGGTGCACCTCTCATTGGACCTTGAGAAAGATTACAGATCAAAACGCATTGGTTGTGAGAGGCCTACTGCACCATTAGGACATTGGGGGCAGTGAAATATCGCACTTCCAGTAAGGTACTTGGGTACATTTTTGGAGGCTGTTCCGGGACGGTTCTTTTTGAAACTATATCCTTGATAACAGCTGTACCTGGATAATATGATTTTTCCCCTCACTTTGGACTGTGTGCATATATTTTGTTTTTATTTTTGACCTTGTGCGTTATTTGTGTATTTATAATAAATACTGAAAATCAGTTGCTGGCTTATATTGGATACACACTGAGGATCTTTGGATGAAAGAAACCTTGATGTGCTTTATTTGCACTTGTTACAAGTGAGTTGGGTGCATGTTCAATTTTATTGGAAAAGATACCTTTATATATTTCTCTCTACTGTATTTGAAGTGGGTAGCGTACGTCTAACCCTTTTCTCTGGCCTTGAAGTTTTACACTGTGTCTGAGAAGTTTTAAGAAAAGTATTTCTTTTTAGGATTTCTACCATATTGACTATATGTGAGTGTGGTACGTCGCTATATCTTAGAAAAGCATAGAGAAAAATTCATCTTCCACAAGAGTTTTTGTGTATGAAAATATATATGAACTTTGGAAACAATTCTACACAGATGTGCTTTTTGTCCCTTCTTCTATTTTATGTATACGCATTGTCTGAAGAGGAAACGTCCTAAGAAAGTGACAAGCTAAAAAGGACTTTTATGAGTATATATTTATGTTATAAGCGCTCTAAGAACACTATCTATATTTCAAACTGTACAGTATATGTCTAATTTTCTTGTATTTGGGCAAGACGAGGTAGAATTTTTTGGAGCTGCTATTATTAGATTTGCGCCCCATTTGCTCCAATAACTTCTCTACAGTTTTATAAAGAGTTTTAAAAAAACAAAAAAAATAACTTTTTTTCTTTCACAAGAAACAAATGTGTAGTTTTTTTTTTCTGTACCTTGCAATACTGGTACTGCAGCACCTTAACGATAGCCTTGCAGGTCTCCGGGATGATGATGCCGAAGGACTAAGGGGAGATGAGGGTCCCAAACTTCAGGTCTTCCAGTGACCTTCCTGTAGCCAGGTACCTCAGGGTAGCCACCAGCCTCTCTTTAGCAGGGATTTCCCTCTGCCACTTTGTGTCCTGCCTCCGGATGTGGGGGGTCACCATACTCAGCAATTCCTGGAAAGCACATAGTTTTGGTAGTTGTCCGTGTTGTTCTCCTTGATCTCCATCAGCAGGGACATGTGAGAGTGAGTATCTCTTTGCAGCAGCCACTCCTTGGTCCAGCATGCTCTCCTCCTTTGCTGGGCCAGCTCCTGGATCACCTTGACCTCTGCTTGGGTGACCAACACTTTATACTGATAGGGACACATCAGCACAGAATTCAGGAACAGGATAGAATGCAGGTAGCACACACTTGCAGGTAGAACACACTTTGTAAAAGGCAAGCCAAATACAAAGCAGAGCACAGTAGCAATGTACAAGGTTCAGCAGGTATACACCTAGCCTCACTAGTAGCAGAGCAGAATGTGCACAGGGTTAAAATGACCCCTGCTTTTTATACCCCCTAGCTAGCCCCACCCATTATTTAAATTTCCCTCCAATCGTGAAGATCCTTGTATGTTGTTTGGTAAACTCATGATTTATCATGCACGATCTCCCAATTTGGACTTCTGACATGATTCACAATAGAACATGTGTTAATATGTATGGTCTCTATCCTATATTGTATTACATGGAATTACCAAATACAGAGATCATACTATACTCTGGGTTATGAGATCCACATTGGTCCTGTGAAAATCCACAGGTAAACATATATGGTGACTGAGCTACTCCAATATTAATCAGTTGGATTTTGAGATCTAAAATGATCCTAAGTACATCCACAGATATGGAAATATTAATGACGGGACTGCTCCAATGTAATCAAGTGGTAGCATGGGTCCATGTTTAACCAATGGACACAAATATTGCCCTCACCGTCAAGAATATATATAACACATAAGCATACATTAGAAAAAATCATCAGTTTTAATCTTCAGATGAAAATATATACCCGGGGGTCATAATAAACCACTGCTCTGATAAATATATCAAATTGCTGTCAGCTCAAGACGTCCACCTTAATTGTTAGTATTATTCCTGTGTCGCTGTGTCCATAATAATATGTAGCATGTCTCCCAAAAGCAACTCGAAATAACTATTGAATACTCCTAGATTCACAGATCGCGTGGTTTAATTGGGACTTAACAAGCTATACCTCTATTAGTTAATACAATATCCAAAAAGGACTAGATGTGACTGCTTATCTGGTTATCATATAGCAACAAAAAGCAGTGTGTCAATTCTGTCGCTGTTAGCAAGGCAATATGCTTAAAATGGAGTGATATTTAATGGATCTTTTGCACTCATAGTAGCAATCAATTGATTCCAAATATTTAGTATCATTAATTGGCCATATATTCAATCTATGCACAAAAATGCAGGCATCACTTTGAGTAATTAGCGTCTCCTGATTGTTATAGTCAGATTGCAGAGATTCATATGATAGTTTAATCAATTCTATAGTTGAATTTCACAGGCTACATATCTTGTATTAAATATAGCCGCTATCCAGTTGTAATTATGTAATGGTAAACAGTGTATCAATATTGTCACCATTCACAGAGGAGACTTCCCATAGTATCCATGTGTCAGCTATATTCATTCAAGATTATGTATCACTCACAAGGATTGAGTTTATTCTCCTAGATTAGGTCTACACACATAGATAGAAAAGCCACGTGAGATGGTTAGTGTCTCTAATAATTATAGCCGGAGTGAAAATATTCATAATAATAACTCTGAACACAGGACCATAGTGGTATCTACAAAGTAACGCTAGTAGTGCCCAGTACAACTATTAACATTATAGCCTGGTGGCATCATGTATTTTGAAGACATTTGATAAGTTTCACTGTTAAAACATACAACACACGCTGTCAGGCGTGTGCTGCTACCCTGACATACGTTTCGCACTGAGCTTATTCATAGGAGCAACCCGACCGCCAGGATGCTCGTCTCTTTATTCACATTTGGAGCCAATCACTCTTCCGGGATTTGATAGACAGAAGTGTTCTCCTATCAACGCTATTACTCCGTCAACAACTAATCAGTGTTTGTTGATTCGGAGATGAAGTAAACCCGGTATTTTCTATTCAGCCAAATAACATATCAGTAAGAGATCCCTAGTGACCATTCTTATTTATTAACATCCTATCATAATAACCTTCAATAATTTCTCATAAGAGGGTTCCATATGTATGCTTTATTTACATCAATCACTGGGATATTAAAGTATGTAAAATATATATAACTACATGTTCCAGAGGTAATAATATAATAGAGTTAATTTATTAACCATAAATACTATAGATGAATAAAATTCATTATAAAAAACAAATAGATATAATATATATTAATTATTAATAACAATAGTCGATCCCTTCAGATATTAAAAATTAATACAATAAACACCTCAATGTGTTGTGAAAAATAAATAAATACTTATTATTAAAACATGTAAGTAATTATAATATTAATATGAAAAAAGGGCCACTATATTAAAAAATAAAAATAAGAATGAAAAGTAAACAACAAAAATGTTTATATACATGCATACTAAGTAGTTGAGATAATTATAAATTAATCCATGTGTGAGTGTAAATATAAATATGGTCAATACATATTTATTATATATAAAAAAATTTAACCCTGTGTATTTAAAGTGTTAGTAAAAATAAATATATATTAAGTGTAAGTGTAAATAAAGGTGTAAAAGTGTCCAATTAATCCCTATATAATATTTATCCCATTATATAGCATGAATTCTATATTCCTTTAATATCTCCCATCTATGAGAAAATCATTTAATAAACTGAAGTAAATTAGGAGGAGACCATGGTATTCAATGAGATAAATGAGAAATATACAATATATGTACTCATATGGATGAGATACATAGATGATCTCTTGATTCTATGGGATGTCCCAAAGAGATACTGATGGAATTTATTGAATTACTCAATAACAACTATTTAAATTTAAAACTGACTTATGAAATGAGTGAAGAAGAGGTAACCTTCCTGGATCTGACGATTAAAAAGATGAAAGACGGTCAGATCTCTACAGATCTATATAGGAAACAGACGGCAACAAATAGCATCCTACACAAGAACAGTGCGCATTTGCCTCCGGTATTAAAAGGTATACCCAAAGGGGAGTTTTTGCGTCTTAAAAGGAATTGTTCTGATGAATTAGTTTCAAAGTAGATCATGAGAACTCACGCAGAGACTAATACAGTGGGGCTACAGTAGGAGGGAAATTAAAAAGGCACATTATGGAGCTACCATGAAGGACAGGAACTCTCTTCTTATATAGAAAGAAACAGAAGAAACAATCAGAAGTAGTCAGATTCGTTGGAGATTTCTGTATGGAATGGCGACAAATTACAGAAGTCATTAACAAACATTGGCATGTTCTCACACTAGATCAGGACTTGGCTAAGGTATTAGGACCAAGGGCCTCATTAAGTTAGCGACGCTCAGCAAATCTTAAAGATTAATTTGTTACACAGCCATTTTGTTGAGGAAGAAAAGAATTCTGGAGACCAAGGGCTCTTTTAAATGTGGAGATTGCAAAGCTTGCAAGTTCATGCAAAAAACTAAGGAGTTTAAGGATAAATATGGCAAGATACATTAAATTCAAGATCTAATCAACTATAGAACATCTGGAGTTATTTATTGCATTACATGCCCATGCGAGATGCATTATATTGGCATGATGACCAGACCATTAAAACAAAGGCCCTCATTCAGACCCGGACGCAAGTGGCCGTTCGCACGTTCGGCGTACGAGCCGAAATATGTAAATTCAAGCGCTCGCTCGTAATTTCGTACGCAGCTATTCCGCCCCATAGTCACCCAACCCCTCCTCTAGCTAACGAGCGAGCCAAATAGCGAGCGTACATCCCCAATTTGGCTTGCAGGGAACGCTCGCACAAGTACCAACCGGAAGTGGGCCTGTCAGATTCGATTACCTGCTCGTAAATTCTGCCTACCTCCTTCAATCATATCATGCCAATCAATATATCAATTAGCTTAATTGCTCTTCACATGTGTTCGTTTTTTTTTTTTTTTTTTTCAATAAACTTTACTCTTGTCCGTGTTTTTGTTTACCCGCAGAATACGTACGGTTTAAACAATGGTTTCCTTTTGCCAAAATACGTTTGAGCCAATTATCCATTTGTTTTCCGTGTTTTTACCCACGCATATTTTACTGGGTTCATTTCTTTATTTAAATTAGCTTACGCATGTTACTGCATCAAGCCTATCATAACTCACAATAGATTTTTTGGCCTGTCGAACACATGACTCATACACTAACCAATAGAATGGTTCCTGTTAATGTCCCAACTACATTAGCCAATCAAAATTATTTTCTGGTCTTTATTAAAACTGTTTTATTAAAAATACACCATTGCCATCATGAGAGCCTCTTCCTTCACCAAGCGAGAGCTTCTGGTTCTTACAGAGGTGATGGACAGGCGTATCACCAGCCAGCCTCCCCCCATCAGCAATCGGGAAAAGCGTGCCGCCTATGCGGAGGTTCGCGGCCGCCTGCGTTCCTTCGGCTCACGCCGAAAGATCGGCCAGCTGGAGCGCAGGTGGTCCAACCTTCAACGGCGGACGCCCCGCTTGCTGGCATGTTTTCGCATGCGTATAGCACAAGGTAAGTTATGCTTTGTTTGGTTTTCCTGTTTATCTTTGTGGCCCTATCTGCGTGTGCATGTTTTCTTGTTTGGCCTGTTTCTTGTTTTCACTCATATCTGCGTGTGCATGTTTTCTTGTTTGGCCTGTTTCTTGTTTTCACTCATATCTGCGTGTGCACGTTTTCTTGTTTGGCCTGTTTCTTGTTTTCACTCATATCTGCGTGTGCATGTTTTCTTGTTTGGCCTGTTTCTTGTTTTCACTCATATCTGCATGTGCATGTTTTCTTGTTTGGCCTGTTTATTGTTTTCACTCATACCTGCGTGTGCATGTTTACCTTTTTTTGGGTTAAACAATTAGCGTTTACCAAGGTGATGTTCTAAACTAACCTCAATGTGTTTCCCATCATTTAGGGGCCGAGCGAAGACTACGGCGTCAACGCCGTCGCTCTCGTCCCCTCTCCCCAACCCCCAGCCAAACCTCCTCTCCCCAAAATTCCCCAAATTCCCCCTCCACCCCAGCCTGCCCAGACCCTGTCGCCCATCCCTCTTGGCAATTTCCCCTCCATCCCAATTCCCCCTCCCCTAAACTCACCCCTCTCTTGACCACCCCATCTCCCGAGTCATTAATCACCCCTCCCACCTCCTTGGGAAATGTGACCACCTCCGAGGAGGACGATGGAGTGGTTTCGGGGCCAGCCGTCATTCACAACGGTATGTTTCCCTTTTCTACTTTTTTTTGGAGGAAAATGTGTTGATGTAATCCTTTGTCTGTGCCTTTTCCTTTTTTTTTATTTTTAAAGGTTGGTTATATCTGTTTGTATTTACATTTCACAGCTGATTTCCCCATACACATATCCCACATGTCAAAACAGTCAAACTTGTATCTCTGGTTTACGGTTGCTAGATTTGTAAGGTTTTTTGTTTTAACATTTTTTTATTGTTCAAGGTGTTTTTTTTAATGTGGTTTGTGCAACACTATTGTCACTTTTTGCTAAGTCTATTTTCCTTTATTTTTTTTTTAAATTCATAAATTATGGATTCTTTTTAGTAAGCACCACAATTTTCTAACCCACAGAGGACCAGAGGCATTTGGCGGACCTAGCCGGTTGTGTCCAGCTGATGCGGGGGCACATGATCGGACTGCTGGTGGTCCTGGATAGGATGGCGGGGAGCCTGCGCTCCTAATTTTTTTTGATTTGCCCAAAATTAATTATCGAAAATAAAAAATAAAATTTTGAATACAGTCTCATTCCTTGTTTGAAAATCTTAGATTGTTTAAACTTACATAAGTAGACTCTTGCAGCAAGTATTTGAAACTAATGTAACTAAGATTGGGTTATGTTGTTTTTTTAAAGCAGGCACATGAAACACCTAACACTAACAATAGGTTTGTAGAGTCACCAGATGTTTTGTTGGGTTTAGTTTTTATTTACATGGCAACATTTTTGTGTAAACCTGCTTAGGCCGAGATTCAAAAACATACTGATTCGACATAATACCTTTTGGTGTTGGTTTTTACCCACAAAGCATAGTTAAATAATGAGCAAATTGACACATTACAGGATTAGCCATTAAGCAACTTTTCCTTGGGTGAACCTGCTTACACTTGCTTGTAATGTCGAAAAGAATTGTTTTGAATCAAATAACCAAAAATGTATTCACCACAAAATATAAACACAAAGTTTTGGGTCACAAACAATACACACAGTGATCACAAACTGTAAAAACCAGCAAACACCATAATAAAAAATAAACTAAAAATCAAGAACTGGTTGACGAATGAGCATGCCAACATGATTCCACAAATGTTGCGTTTCAAAATTGGGTCCAGAATATATATCCAATGTGGCCACATGAAGTCATTTTTGGGGAACAGGAAGTAGTCATTGTTTCAATCCAAAATATTATGAAAGAAAACACAAGATGGGAAATAAAAAATCTATTAATTTGATTTAAAAAAAAAACCTTTCTACATTGTGTTAAATAACTTATTTTGTGTCAATAATTACCTAAAGAATCTGGCCACCACATCATCGCGTATGGCCCCCCTACATACTGACCTCCGACCAACCTTGGGGGGGCCATCCTCAGGCAAGGCATCCTCTGGCTGCATTGGGACACCACTCCTTATGGCGATGTTGTGAAATATCCCACACAGGACCACAATTTTTTAAACCATATCCGGCAAATACATGAGCTCGCCACCAGAGAGGTGGAGGCATCTGAATCGGCCTTTTAAAAGGCCGATACAGCACTCCACCACTTGCCTGGTGGCTGTAAGTGCAGAATTAAAATCACTTTGTGGGCCTGGTGTGGGAGCCAAATAAGGAGTGAGCAGCCAGGGCGTGCAAGGGTAGCCACTGTCTCCTGTGAAAAAGATGTGACATCAGGATCACTGTGTATCAAGCTTAGCATTGGTATCTACTAAAGGTCTCCACTTACCCAGAAGCCACGCATCACCAGCTTGTAGGTTGTTTAATTTCAGCCAAATCCCTGATTGCCGGATGACGAATGAGTCATGTGCACTCCCGGGTAATTTTGCATTCAGGGACAGGATCTGGAGGGAGGCATCACATACCACCATTACATTCAGTGAGTGATAGTGTTTTCGGTTCCGAAAACTGGCCTCCAGCCATGCTGGAGGCTGAAGTGGTATGTGAGTACCATCCACAACCCCTATGATGTGTGGGAAGCCAGCTATTTGGTAAAAATTGGCCTTCGCCACACTAAGGGAACCCATATCCAAAGGAATTTAAATAAAATGATGGAGGTGTTTGAAAAGGGCCTCCATCACTGCCCTCAGGATCCTTGAAAAGGAGGATTGGGAGATTCCCGCAACTATTCCCACCGTGCTTTGAAAGAATCCTGAGGCACAGAAATGTAACACCACCATTAATTGCGTAAGTGGTGGTATTGCTGTTGGACTGTCAATATGCCGCTCAAGATCACTCTCTATTAATGAGAGAGTGTCTATGATGATTTGGGGCGGAAGACGGTAGCGCCTTAACACCTCATCATCGGGCATTCCAAAAACGGTGACACGTGTTCTATATAGCTGGGGCCTAGCACGCCTACGATGCCTACGCCTGGGACGAGATTGAGGTTGGTCGGCTTCCGGCAGCATGGCCACAATAAGACGACCAACATCAACCTGATATGGTAAGAATTATAGTTAAGGTATCTTGCCCCAAAATAATTAAAAAAATACTTATCTTTACGTTAAAATCCAAAGATGCTTACATGCCGGGGTATTGTCATGATTTCAAAAACCTACATTTCCAAAAAATAAATAAATAATGAATTTTGGTTGTCCATTTTGTTTTTTACATTTTATTTTAAATTGTGCCAAAAAAAAGGGGGTGAGCACACATTTCGAACAATAGTAAACCTACATTGAGAGGACTTCCACAATTTGCCCCCATAATTTAAATTTTTTAAATTTTGAGCGCTAAATGGTTTGCATTTTGACCAGGGGAATAAAGCCAATAAAAGTGCGCTAAATGGTTCGCATTTTAACCAGGGGAATAAAGCCAATAAAAGTGCGCTAAATGGTTAGCATTTTGACCAGGGGAATAAAGCCAATAATAGTGCGCTAAATGGTTCGCATTTTGACCAGGGGAATAAAGCCAATAAAAGTGCGCTAAATGGTTCGCATTTTGAACATCCCAAAAAACAAGAAAAAAAACAATAATGAGTCCAAAATTTGCGAAGAACAATACATGAATATTTTACAATAAAGTTTAAATCAAAACTTACCAATACACGATAAATAAGTCACAGAACAAAAACGTCATTGGGGCACTGCCAAAAAAAAACTACAAAAAAAAAAAAAACATTTTGGACCCCTAATTAATAAATGGTAGAACAAAATTTTACACAAGGAGGACAGGTAAAAACTTACATAAAAAATTCAACACAAATAAAATAACCAGAACAAAAAATGCGAACGGAAAGTTGTTTTCCAAAAAACGCCTCGAACACACTCCAAAAAACCAACTCCAAACACTACTCCCTCCAACAATACACTCCGAACCACGCAACCTCCAACAAACAACACCCGCTACCTCGACTCGAGTCGCCAACAGCCAAAAATAGTGTTTCGTTTCCCGCTCAAATTAAGGACGGATCATAGGAGCGCACAATCAATGATGCGGTCGAAAAATAAGGACGCATGTATAAATACGTCACGGAAAAACACAAACGGTCTGGTGTAGTTCAATTGGTATCTCTCAAAATGGCTACAGACCCGCACAACAATGGCCAAGAGGCGGACGGTAAGTAATTCTCTAATTTATATTCTACGATTATTTTGATTAAGAATATAGTGAAAGATTGACATGTCAAATTAAAAAAATGTAATGTCAATAGGTGTTGAGGATGACATGGAAGAGGCTGCTGGGCCCAGTCTTCCTGGCCAAGCGCCCCCCCCAAAAAAGGCAGCCACAATTCACAAGAAAGGAGATGGAGGTTTTGGTACAGAAGTGTGTGGACATCCTGCCACAGGCAGACAGGAATATGGGTGCAAGCCAGAAGTGGAGAATGTGGGAGGAGATAGCCAGTGCTGTCAATAGGGTGGGTGATTATGTCCGTCTAGCCCGGGATGTCAAACGGCGGTAAGTTAAAACCTAAATAAAAAAAAAGTATACAGGGACAAATAATGCAGGAATAATGCCAAATTTTTCACCCACAGATGGCAAGACTTCAAATATCACCTGAAGCAAAAACTGGCTGACAGGGCTAGGCACGCAAGGGGGACAGGTGGAGTTCCCACCCCTGTGTCATTGGAGATGAATGATTTGGAAGAGCTGGCACAGGGGTGTGTGCAGGATGTAGAGGTGTTTGGCGTGTCCAACATGGATATGGACATGCCAGACTTTGCGGCTCCTCATGTTGTCCCAGGTAAATATTGTGATGTAACCAAATCTGAAATGTTATTGTGCCAATATGTAGATTCTAATGTGACTCTTTTCTCATTTTTCTCACAGAGACACAGGCGGATGAGTCTGCGCCAGAGGGGAGCCTTGGCCGCAGAATTTCTGCTGGCTCTGCAGGGGAGGAACCAGTACATCCGGCTGAGGACTCTGCAGAAGCCAGTCAAGGGCAATCCCCCTCGCAGGCAGTGGCACTCCTCACAGAACTCAATTTTAAACCGGATTACCATACGGAGATTCTGCAGAGGATGGACGCCAGTCTGCTACGGGTGGCTGAGGCCCTGGAGCAAAATGCTGCGGCCAACGTGACCATTGGTCAGGCCCTGGTGGAAAATACCAGGGCCAACATCCGCATCGCCAATGCCCTGGAGCAGCTCGTTCGCCAGCACATGGTGGAGCCGACCTCCCTTCCTGCTGGAACATCAGGATCCTCCACCTCTGGCACAACATCAGCCAATCCTCCAAATGTGCCTAGCCCTGTGCCAAGTCCAGAGGCCACAACATCTGCCTCTGGACAGGCCAGCCAGATGACATCCCGGACCCGGTCTGGCGCCCACCCTCCCCCAGCCAAACGGGGGAAAAAACGTTGACAGCACTGGCTACTTTTCCCACACTCCTTCTGTGCTTGCCCCATATTCCTTTCTGGCCAAAACTTCCCTCTCCTTTCTTGTGAATTGTTTTTAATTGTTTGGTTTAAGTTGCCTATACCTTTTATGTTTGTCCCAAATATTCTTTTTTGTTGCCTAACACTGGCCAAAAAGTGTTTGCTAAAAATGGGCCTGAAAATGTGTTTATTTTCAAATTCAGGGCTTTTTAAGGAACACTTTAAAAATTACATAAGGATGCAAATTCTCCTGACCAAAGCAAAATGGAAAAATACACACAAACATGATTACATTATTGTTACAATAGCACAAAACCCCCCCCAAAAAAAAAAAAAAAACTTACCTACAAATGTACGCTAATTGATTGTGTAATCCTGAAATTAGCAGCTATGATTTCCACCTGCGTACGGTTTTGTGCTAACCAAAAAAACTCTTTTCAAAACACACTACAAGCTGGTTTTCAATTCAAAATTGATTGTTTTGCTGACAAGCCGTGATTAATCGATGAAACATCATGGAGGCCCGGGACGGAGGACAAGGCCATTGCCATTGTGGTCGAGTAATCCAGACCCCAAGCTGTGCGAGCAGTTTGAACGGAAAGAGGCAGTGACGTATATGACTTGGTACGAACACATTTGACGTTCGCATTTGAAAATTTATGTACGCCCCAAAAACGCCTCGCCACGCCTGCGTTTTCCCATCTCCACCCCCATCAACGCCCAAAAACGGCCTGTTCTGTCAATCACAATTGACATGTCACTTCCTGTTCGCAATTTGACGAACGAGACAAAAAAAGCTTGCAATCTGCAAAACGCACATGCGCAGTGGAACACCGGCGCATGCGTGGTTTCCAAACATCGGAACGCAACGAGCGTACTGATGCTAATGAACGACTCTGAATGAGGGCCAAAGGGTGCTGGAGCATGTAGGATCCATCAGGAATTCCAAAAGAGACCTTGAAAAGTTTAAACAACTTACATCAGTGGCCAGACATTTCTATGATAAACATCAGGGAAATCCAGAAGTATTAAAGATCTTTGGCATAGAACAAATACACCTAGGTATAAGAGGTGGCAATCTCACACAGGAACTATTTAAACGAGAAAGCCAGTGGACTTTTCTCTTTGGTAGCTTACAACCAACTGGACTAAATGAATATATTAATTATAACATCTTCTTGGAATAAATGGGGATGAGATATATAGTTCATGTCTAAGAGACTAAATCTAGAGTTTATAATCGGAAGATCTAATTTACTTCAGTTTATTAAATGATTTTCTCATATATGGGAGATATTAAAGGAATATAGAATTCATGCTATATAATGGAATAAATATTATATAGGGATTAAGTGGACACTTTTACACCTTTATTTACACTTACACTTAATATATATTTATTTTTACTAACACTTTAAATACACAGGATTAACATTTTTTATATATAATAAATATGTTTTGACCATATTTATATTTACACTCACACATGGATTAATTTAGAATTATCTCAACTACTTAGTATGCATGTATATAAACATTTTTGTTGTTTACTTTTCATTCTTATTTTTATTTTTTAACATAGTGGGACTTTTTTCTTATTAATATTATAATTACTTACATGTTTTAATAATAAGTATTTATTTTTCACAACACATTGAGGTGTTTATTGTATTAATTTTTAATATCTGAAGGGATCGACTATTGTTATTAATAATTAATATATATTATATCTATTTGTTTTTTATAATGAATTTTATTCATCTATAGTATTTATGGTTAATAAATTAACTCTATTATATTATTACCTCTGGAACATGTAGTTATATATATTTTACATACTTTAATATCCCAGTGATTGATGTAAATAAACGTACATATGGAACCTTCTTATGAGAAATTATTGAAGGTTATTATGATAGGATGTTAATAAATAAGAATGGTCACTAGGGATCTCTTACTGATATGTTATTTGGCTGAATAGAAAATACCGGGTTTACTTCATCTCCGAATCAACAAACACTGATTAGTTGGTGACGGAGTAATAGCGTTGATAGGAGAACACTTCTGTCTATCAAATCCCGGAAGAGTGATTGGCTCCAAATGTGAATAAAGAGACGAGCATCCTGGCGGTCGGGTTGCTCCTATGAATAAGCTCAGTGCAAAACGTACGTCAGGGTAGCAGCACGCGCCTGACAGCGTGTGTTGTATGTTTTAACAGTGAAACATCAAATGTCTTCAAAATACATGATGCCACCAGGCTATAATGTTGTTTAATAGTTGTACTGGGCGCTACTAGCGTTACTTTGTAGATACCACTATGGTCCTGTGTTCAGAGTTATTATTATGAATATTTTCACTCCGGCTATAATTATTAGAGAGAGACACTAACCATCTCACGTGGCTTTTCTATCTATGTGTGTAGGCCTAATCTAGGAGAATAAACTCAATCCTTGTGAGTGATACATAATCTTGAATGAATATAGCTGACACACGTGGATACTATGGGAAGTCTCCTCTGTGAATGGTGATAATATTGATACACTGTTCACCATTACATAATTACAACTGGATAGCGGCTATATTTAATACAAGATATGTAGCCTGTGAAATTCAACCATAGAATTGATTAAACTATCATATGAATCTCTGCAATCTGACTATAACGATCAGGAGACGCTAATTACTCCACGTGGTCCCTGCATTTGTGTGCATAGATTGAATATAGGGCCAATTAATGATACTAAATATTTGGAATCAAGTGATTGCTACTATGAGTGCTAAAGATCCATTAAATATCACTCCATTTTAAGGATATTGCCTTGCTAACAGCGACAGAATTGACACACTGCTTTTTGTTGCTATATGATAACCAGATAAGCAGTCACATCTAGTCCTTTTTGGATATTGTATTAACTAATAGAGGTATAGCTTGTTAAGTCCCAATTAAACCACGTGATCTGTGAATCTAGGAGTATTCAATAGTTATTTCGAGATGCTTTTGGGAGACATGCTACATATTATGGACACAGCGACACAGGAATAATACGAACAATTAAGGTGGACGTCTTGAGCTGACAGCAATTTGATATATTTATCAGAGCAGTGGTTTATTGTGACCCCCGGGTATATATTTTCATCTGAAGATTAAAACAACTGATGATTTTTTCTAATGTATGCTTATGTGTTATATATATTCTTGACGGTGAGGGCAACATTTGTGACCATTGGTTAAACATGGACCCATGCTACCACTTGATTACATTGGAGCAGTCCCGTCATTAATATTTCCATATCTGTGGATGTACTTAGGATCATTTTAGATCTCAGAATCCAACTGATTAATATTGGAGTAGCTCAGTCACCGTATATGTTTACCTGTGGATTTTCACAGGACAAATGTGGATTTCATAACCTTGAGTATAGTATGATGTCTGTATTTGGTAATTCCATGTAATACAATATAGGATAGAGACCATACATATTAACACATTGAAGACAAGATCCATAAATAAATTTATTACAACTTATTGTTTTTTCAATCTTTTCAATTTTTAATATTTTGCTTGCTTTTTATTTTAAGGATACATAATAAAGGTTATATTTTATGATACTTGGGCAATAGCCTTTATTCTCATATCCCAGATGGTGAATGAATTATACCAATGATAAATATGATCTTGTGAGTGCCTCAATAGGAACACATTTTTCTTTGTTTTTTTCTTAAGTTGATTTTGTTCCTGGGTGCACCCCTTCCATGACAAGATATAAATACTAAACAAGAAAGAAATATTATATTCAATTCTTGGAATATTAGTCTGTGCAGATACAATTTTGCTTTTGTTTATAACTATTCACGATAGATCGTGTGTCAAATTGGCAGCTTTTTTGACCTAATCGTGTCCACAACTGCCGGGGAGCTCCCGGGAAGAGTTCAGGGGAAATCGTACACAATGTCAGATCGTGAGCACATCGCTATGTGTGTAGACACCTTTAGTAGTTTTAATGGTTAGGGGCTTCTCACCTTGCAACATATTTTGAAAGGGTGTGGAGGTAGCCGCTAAACTCTGTAGAGTTGGAGTATGTCTACCCATGGAGGAGGCATAGGAGGCACATGTATCGCCTGACCTGTTGTGGCAACCCCATAGGGGGAATTACTGCCAAGGCTGAGGCGGTCTGCTATAGTAGCTAACACCTGTGAGAAGGAAGCCCAGTGGGGTTCCTGGGAAGGGGCTGATTGGCCTGGTGTCTTATAACAGGTTACACATAGCCCATCCTGAATTAAATCCTCCTGAGTTAAGCCTGCTGTACAGGATTTGCATGAGAGCAGTATACTGTAGGTGCAGCAGATTTCTTGCTACCCTTGCCTTTGCTAGATGTAGCTGCAGGATAGTATAGCACACAATATGGCACTGAGTAGCATGCAACCACTAAGTATGTGACAGCTTTTCACAAATACAAGTGTATATGTAGTACAGTAGTCCCTGCCTTAGTTTAGATACACCTGCAGGGGAACACAGCACAGAATATGGCACTGAGCAGAGTGCAATAACACAGTATGTGACAGCCTTCACAAATACAAGTACATGTGAAGTACAGTGGACCCTCTATACAAAAAAGTACATGTGAAGTACAGTGGACCCTCTATACAAAAAAGGGAAAGGCATAAGCTGACAGAACAGTGAGAATACACAGACAGCACTAGCATAAGTCACATACAATGCAGAAATCAATATAACTGCAAAGGGCACTACAATCAGCTACTCAGACCGCAGTATCTGGTAGGCTTTAGCGCTACATAACCTGGCTCTTAGGAGAGGTATGAGGGGACCAGACCCAGCGTTGTGTGGCTGTCACAAACTAGAAAAGGGAAGTCGGGGAATATATTTTGAGCAAAGGATCATAGAAACAGTATAGATGATATAAAACAGTGTATAATTATCCACAATTTTTCAGAATTATACCCTAGTCAGAGTATCACAAATAACAGGCATGGAGGTGCTCCCCTGAGTATATAGACATGGGAAAATGGTTTAGAAGAGAAAAAAAACTCTGTTTGGGAACACTCAAAGACAAATATTGATAAACATAAAATAAAAGCTACATTGTAAGTTTATCAATATTTGTATTTGAGTGCCCCAAAAAGTTATTTTTCTCTTCAAAACAGCTGTGGCTGTGCCTGAAGAAAATGGATGCCAGGGATCTGAGGGGGCGTAGGAGGATGAACAGCTCAGGGCAGCAAGTTGGGGGAGGGGTCACATGAAGGGTGAGCTGACCTCCCCAGGCTGATTATTAACCACTGGGATGCTGGACTCCCACTCCAATATGTACCCTGGTGGTGCCGTGGAGTTCCGGATGCACTGTTGTCCGCACTCAGCGCCTCCGGCCTGTCCCCTCAGACAGAGGTAAGTGCTGAAATGCGGGTTACCGCTTCTGTCCCCTGAAGTTTTGGCTGCAGCCTGGGGTCCATCCGCAGGGCCCGCTAGCACGGTCCCCGGGAGCCCTGCTGAGTCGCCGCAGAGGGGTGATGGAGCGGCAGCCCAGACGTCTAGTGCTGCTTGCTCATTGTAGAAAAAAAATAAAATTAAATTAAAAGCTTGGGTTGCATAATGCTGCCCAACGTTATAGATGTGATCCAGCTCCTGCCGGACACCTGGCAAACTGATTTGCCTCAGGGTATAGGAGGGAAGGACTGGAGCATTCTGAGAGTCCAAAAGCTTAACTGGTGTCCGGTCTTCATCCACCATCTACACTTCCCTTCCCCCCAATGTCTCCCTGTGGAGCCCTATGGAACCTGAAGAAACAAGGTTTTGCGCTAATTAATTCCACCTATTAACTACACAAGTACTAGGCATGGCAGAACCAATAATGGTCAAGATGCAAGAAAAAAATTTAACAAATCTTTTTACACTCAACAAAAAATATATTAAATCACAATAAGCATATATAAAAAAATATAGGCACTGAATAATATGCCCACTGGATCTCACTTCTAGATAAAGATGGATCGTTACTTCCCAAGGTAATTATATCTTATTATTACATATGATCGCTCTCACGTGTCCAGTTGAAAACAATGTTTGTTATAACAATCAATCTGGTTGGTATCTCATCAAATAACTCCTGTATGTTAAATACAGACCTCTGGGTTTATATTAATGAGAGCTGTATCCAGCCATTTCTGTGTCCAGCTGTGGTGTTCCTCTAAAGGACTGTAAGTATATGCCCAGCTTCAATCTCAATGTTCATGCTTGGCTATAGAGGGTGGCTCTGAGGGCAGAAATTCCGTCTGGAAACAGCATAATTTGTGTTAGGTATATCGGTCTATTCATAACTCAAACACAGATATACTGAATAAAAATAAAAGCTTTTAATTATACTTTAATTATACTTCCTTTAGTTAATTAGCATATGACATTCCCTCAAATCCCAATAGTGGAAAGTAGATGTTCGTCTGGCATTTTGTACATGGAAATCCATATTACAATGTAGCAGGTATATTGTATTAGTACATACTGCACAATATTAAGTTACATAAATAGATCTTAATAGCATCATCCTCTAATCTCAGTTAAGAGAAGTAGACAAAAAGTAGTTTATTTAAAATAAAAGATACACATACTGGGGAAACCACCTGGAGCACCAGGGACACCCACATATAGGACAGTCCTCTCTCCTCACTGTTGTGTCCTGATGGTGTGCGACAGCTTTTATTTCTTTCTCTAGCAAATTAATCTGATATAACTGTTTATATCATCCCATTGCTCTGGGCACTTGGCCTCCCTGCAGCATATAATAGGTATTACATAGAGGGGAGGAGGTGGATGGCAGGAACTGGTCTGTCAGGTCTCAGACCTTATGATCTATTATTAGATGACAGAACTCTGTTACCACCTTAGCCACTGTTCCTCATGACTTCCTACACACTTTTATACCATTCAGGTGATCCAATACCAAATTGATATAAAGGCTGCAGTTACTAAATAACTCAAGGATACAATTAAAAGTTTAATGAGATTAGTTCTGTCATTTCTAACAATCAGATCATGAGAATAGCTAATCTGAGTAATGTCTGTGATGTTTAACAAGATATGATTTTTGTGAAAAACATTTCCCACACTCAGAACATGGAAATGGTTTCTCACCTGTATGACGTCTCTGATGAGCAACAAGATCTGATTTTTGTGTAAACCTTATTCCACACTCAGAACATGGAAATGGTTTCTCACCTGTGTGATGTCTCTCATGTGTAATAAGATTTGATTTCTGTGTAAAACATTTCCCACACTCAGAACATGGAAATGGTTTTTCACCTGTGTGACTTTTCTGATGTGCAACAAGATTTGATTTTAGTGAAAAACATTTCCCACACACAGAACATGGAAATGGTTTCTCACCTGTATGACATCTCTGATGAGTAACAAGATCCGACTTGTGTGTAAAACTTATTCCACACTCAGAACATGGAAATGGTTTCTCACCTGTATGACATCTCTCATGTGAAACAAGATCTGATTTCTGTGTAAAACTTACTCCACACTCAGAACATGGAAATGGTTTCTCACCTGTGTGAGTTCTCTGATGTTTAACAAGTTGTGATTTTTGTGTTAAACATTTCCCACATTCAGTGCATGGAAATGGTTTCTCACCTGTGTGAGTTCTTTGATGTATAACAAGATGTGATTTCCCTATAAAACATTTCCCACACTCAGAACACAAAAATGGTTTCTCACCTGTGTGACTTCTCTGATGTCTAACAAGATCAATTTTATATGTAAAACATTTCCCACACTCAGTGCATGGAAATGGTTTCTCACCAGTGTGAACTCTCTCATGTATAACTAGTTTTGATTTGTATGTAAAATATTTCCCACACTCAGAACATGGAAATGGTTTCTCACCTGTGTGACTTCTCAGATGTCTAATAAGCTGTGATTTGTTTGTAAAACATTTCCCACACTCAGAGCATGGAAATGGCTTCTCACATGTGTGACTTCTCAAATGTCTAATAAGCAGTGATTTGTTTGTAAAACATTTCCCACACTCAGAGCATGGAAATGGTTTCTCACCTGTGTGACTTCTCTGATGTACACCAAGTTGTAATTTCCAAGTAAAGCATTTTCCACACTCAGAACATGGAAAAGGTTTCTCACCTGTGTGACTTCTCAGATGTATAACAAGCTGTGATTTGTTTGTAAAACATTTCCCACATTCGGAACATGAAAATGGTTTCTCACCTGTGTGACTTCTCTGATGTGTAACAAGATGTGATTTATATTTAAAACATTTCTCACACTCAGAACATGGAAATAGCCTATCACCTGCCATAGCTGGCTGATTGGTAATAGGCTTTGTATTCTGTGTAAAACATTTGTCATCTATAGAAGAGAGAAATACTTTATCTACTCTAAGAGCAGCGATAGAGGTACCAGGAGAACATTCCTCATTATAAGCAGGATCAGGTGATACATCTGCACTGAGAGGTACTGGATGTATAATTGGGGTAATGGGGTTTTCTCTTGGAGAATCTTCTTTGATGTCATTATCTTCTATTTCGCAATCCGGAGATAAATATAGATTTTCCTTCAAGATATTCCTGCTGTTACCTCCATCTGCTGGGAATAAAATTAATATATGACTGATGCCACATAAATTTCATTTTCCAATAAAGACTTATCAAATTACCTTAAATCACCATCAAACGGATAAATTCACGATGCTCTAAGGCACAATATAAAACTCATCACCTGACATTTTATGCTCCGTTATACATAGAGCAGGGATTACAGCTTTAATATAATCATTTGTGCTGGAATTTACTCTGTAACATGACAGCAACATGTGGTGATAATACAGCTATAACATGTGCTGTAATATATCAGACCGGTGTTTATATAAAATGACAGCAGAAATGTGAGAATAATACGGCTGCCTCCAGGCTTGTAGGTAAGATGAGCAATATCCAGGAGAACTGTACCTGCGGCAATGCAGAGGTCTTACCTCTAGAACAAGCTATGGCTACATATACATTGTACACACTGGTGCCCATATATATACCCAACACCTGCTGCTCTGAGCCTGCAAGTTACACGCTGTCCTGATAATGTACACGGTGCTGCTATACATTACAGGTGTGTCATAGTGTAATTATTACATATACATTGTACACACTGGTGCCCATATATATACCCAGCACCTGCTGCTCTGATCCTGCAAGTTACACTCTGTCCCACTATAAAGTACAGAAGTGTCATAGTGTAAATATTGCTATGCCTGTGCAGCCTTGCAGTCCATCAGTACGTGTGCCTCATACCTCACTGCTCCTACACAGCCCTGCATCCTCAGGCTTTCTTTTCCCACACAGCTCATCAGTGCATTTGTTCTGTGCCTCCTATCCTGCCTCTGTGCTCTACTCCCCATGGCTCACTCCATTCCGCTATCCACCAATAAGTCTGCCTTATATATCTTGTGAACATTTTAGTTTCTAAATATCCGTTTACATATGTGCAAGATTACTGGGACTTGTAGTTCAAGTCCGTTATTTATAACAATTTCATTATTGCCCCCGAGTGCGCTGTATCACTGCTCAATAAATCTGTTAGTACCTGTCCAGTGTCAGGACTGGGCAATCTGTATTGCTCAGTAGCGGCTCAGGTATCTGCTCAATGATTATATATATATATAAAAACCACAGTCGCAGAGGCTGGAGGTAATAATTGTTGTACTCAAGTCAAGTTTTAAAAAGATGCATATATATGCATGTGTGTACACTCCCAGACTGATTTATTAATTATTAACTTCTTTTGACTAGTATATGCTAGTCCACTAAGAAACAAAGGAACCGTGAAATATAAGATTATTTTAATGTGAGCTGTCTATTGAAAATAAACATCTAAAAAAACGTTTTTATTGAGAGAGTGTTTTATCACATTCCAATTTACAAATTAAACATTAAGTACAATTTCTGCATAGACTTGATTTATGCAGTCTATACTCCCTCCTGTTTGAATCTCTCATCAGTATTTTAAATGGTTGTACTCAAAATCAAATATTTTAATTAACAGCTGGATTGAATGTAGCTCATTTAGAATGCTATTTAAGTATCTGGAAATGATTACATTGTAGCCACCTTGAAAAAGATGTCCTTGAGACGTTGAAACGCGTAGGTGTTATTCTATGCTAAAAATCCCGTGGATACGGCTCAACTCAACTCCTGTCTGCAACTCTAAAGACCTGTGGCTTTTTGCTGGCAGCACCCGGCTCAACCATCTCCCAGGGAGTAGCAAACATCATCCTCACCAACGAGCAAGTTCTCACTGGGAAGCCAGCTGGGGAAACGGACCCTACCTCATTGCTGCACTGCCTGGAGGTATACGGAGCACAAGACAGGACTTTCAATTCGGCCGCAGGCTAACACCTAGATCCTTCTCCCAGAACCAATACAGCTGGAGCTGTGAGTGGCACCGAGCGGGGACTTCATCATCTGCGACCCCAGAATACTAACGGACAACCACCTATGGCAGGCGCTCCCCGCTGGTCGGGTTGAGCGTTTAAACATCCAGGCACAAGGTGTGTATTTCCAATGGTCTCCGTTATACACTCTGGCAATAAGGGACAGGAGTTTTACAGGTATTATACCTATTAAAAGAACTCTTTCCACCTATCCAATTGTATAGGCTAATTAGCCTCACTATTAATTAGTGACTATCTTAAAAGACTACTCTTTCAATATCTGGAGAAAGGAGAGAATCTAATATTGGGCCATATCCAGGGATTATACATTTCATGCTACATGTTCATTATTAATATTGTTAAGGTTGTTATTGTTATTATTATTGTTTTACTTGAGGTCACTTGTTGACACTATTAATATGATTGATTTATAAATAAATGTTTATGCATCTTTTTAAAACTTGACTTTAGTACAACAATTATTACCTCCAGCCTCTGCAACTGTGGTTTTTCTATATATACATCTTTATATTTATGAGTGTGACTATCTCATACAGCCGCATTGAGACTGAAGAGAATCTATCAACTCCTAAGCGCCTGGGTTTTATATTTGTTTGTATTTACCTGCTCAATGATGGTACAGAAGGTTTGCAGTAAAGAGGGTCGTATATAAGTCCTCCTCATAGATGGAATATAAGCAGCAGGGCGATATAACGTAGATTATATCATAATAGTCAGAACCAAGAATGGTACTAATAATAGACACTGGGCTGGACTAAGGCCAGATTTGCAGGTAGAGGACAGATGGGACTGTACTAGAGACCAGGGTGGACCTTGAGTTGGAGAAAATACCAGAAATGGAAGGAGATCAGACTTAGTTATAATACTGGTGCTGCAGTAGGACCAGACTTGGAGAACACACTGGTGCCAGACATTGAAAATAATACTGGAGATGGAGTGACCCAAACTTGGATGAATACACAGGAGCCGGAGTCGTTAGAATGACAGGTGCAACCTTAGCATGGGAGCTGGAACCAGATGCATGTATTAGTAACAAAGCTTACGCACTGAATGCTGACAGGAGCAAGGCTTTATACCGACTGTTGCAGGGATTGGCTGAAAACGTCGGGTAGCCGCTGACCTGGATACCCATTGGAGACATAGTGGACCCCTGACCAGGACCAACATGGCAATGCCCAACCCCGAGCCCCCTGAGACCACCAGCACACGGAGGACCCCTCAGTGACACATCTAGTTGGATAGGAGCCGCCATGACCGTATTCAGTGTCCAAAGCCAGTGTGAATGCTGCCGGAGCTCCCAACCTGAGACCACCATCAAGCCGAGGACCCGCCAGCAGCACTCTCCGCGATACCACAGAAGTGAGTACGGTTCCTGACATCAAGTTGGCGGCTGCACTTCCAAGTGTAATCGTGGCAGTGCCGTCTACCGGAACCCCGGTATCAGAATCCCGAGACAACACCAGCGCCAAAATCCCGACAAGACTCAGGATGCCAAAGTTGGGATCCCGGGAGACGGCATCCCGATCGTAAGGACACCGTGGAAAAATATCAGTCTTGGGAGGGAGGAAGATCTTAGACGCCCCTGGGGGTGTTAGCATTAGGCTGCGGGCGGGGAGAAGTTAGAGTTAGGCTCCGGGCATTGTGGGGTTTGGTTCAGGCACCACCAGGGAGGGTTTAGGGTTAGGCACTAAGGGGGGAGGGTTAGGCACTTACCGGGAGGGTTAGAGTGCAGGGTATGGAGGGTTAGTATTAGGGTACAGTAGAGGAGGGTAAGGGTTAGGGGTTAAATATGACAGGGGAACAGTACTCACCGTTCCCCCATCGGGATTTGCACCTAAGGGTTGCCGCTGTCAGTATACTGACAGCCGGCATCCCGTCCATCTGTATTTCATACCGATTCCGGCTAACCATGTCTTTCTCTGGCCTCCATACAGCTAGCATTACTTTATTGTACAGATGAGCCCACAAACCCTTAGAGTTTGTATCTATCATTTCTATTACTAAGAAAAACAATTGAATCGCCCCTGAGAATAAATCTTACAGACTCCATATAAAAACGTTTGTTCCTTGCAAAGTGATTGAGATCTCACACAATCAGAGATTCTTCTGAAATTTTTCTTTCAGCTAGAAAATATTTGTCAGTTCTCTTCCGGGAAGCGCAGAACATTTGTTTCTCCAGGTGTCAGCTGAAAACCGCGATCTTCTTCACTTGGGATTATGGGTTTTGTGACGTTCCATAAATAGTTCTTGGGCACTACTTGGATTCTGTTTTGCATCTAGTAGAAGAGATTTTCATGGTTCAGAAACTGGGCAGATCTTCTTGACCAATTCTTATCTAGAAAATGCCAAATGGTTCAGATTGTGGGACAAGAGTACACGTGACCAATCGTCACCAGTATTGACAATTGTTGAATGTGTGGTGTCCATGGACATCAAAGAAGTACCTGCTCCAAATCTGGAAGGGACCATAGTTTCTTCTGAGACTGACCGGTACATTACATCACTTTCAGTTTTGTGCTCCGCCTTTCGCCGAGGGAGTAGTGATGACTGCCCTTCTCAGATCACAGGGTAGGGGGCGTGGTGGGGGGGAATGGGACTTCTATCCATTAGCTAGTTGACTAATCAAGGTGTAATTCCCAACCTTGTCACCTATGGGACAGCAGTCCCACCTTACCTGTGCACCACCATCCCGTTGTGCTGGGCCTCCTCAGAGCAAGAGAGGTGTCTACAACACAGATCACCCATGGAAATAAGGTAAGTGTTCGGGAAGGCTTATATGAACTTGGTGCGTAAGGACAGGGAGGCGTACTAACTTAATGGTGAGGGTGAGTTCTAATTATTGGTGTGCGTAATTTTATTTATGAAGGGACTATTTAACTTAATACAGGTTGAGTCTCCCAGATCCAAAATGCTTGGGACCAGGGGTATTTTGGATACTGGATTTTTCCATATTTTGGAATATGTACATACCATAATTAGTGAACTTGAGGCTGGGCTCCAAGTCTAAACACAGAACGCATTTATGTTTCATATACACACAGCCTCAAGGTAATTTTATACATTATGTCATGCTAAAACAAATTCCTTATTTTGGAATATTTCGTATTACTGGATATGGGAGCTTTAACCTTTAGTGAGATTATGATGGTGCCTTTTAACACAATGTGGAATGGATGGGACTTTCTACTGGTGTGTTTAAAGCTGGGTAGAGCTGGAGCGATGTCGGGCCGATATGCCATTTCATAATGACATATTGCCTACATCACTCAGTGTGTACTGGCGATTGTGCACTCCCATGGTCGAGCTGCACATCAAACCTAGCGATATCGCTAGCATCCAGTGTATGGTTAATGAATGATGTAACGGTAATCGTTCCGTTGTTCATTAAAGTGATCCAGTGTGGGCGCACAATCACTGTTCACAGGTGATGTCTGAAAGAATGCCCATCGCTCGAGTGTGTACCCAGCCTTAGAGTACTGGGGGTAATTATTCTGTGCTATATTGTTTAATAGTATATCACTGAAATATACATTGTCCTCATTAGTTTGTACTGGCAGAGGAGGGTGTAGATTAAGAGATTATTGTAATGAGCAAGGAGAATATGTGACTATTATGTAATAAGTGATTATTACTCACCTGTGCTGATATCTGTAGGGATTTCCTCCTCTTTACACTGCTGATCACCGATCACATAAGTCGGTTCTTCTCCCTCTATCCCTTCTTCTCCCTCTGCCTTCATATCAGTCACATACGTCTCTTCTCCCTCTATATCTTCTGCCTTCATATCAGTCACATACGTCTCTTCTTCTCCCTCTATATCTTCTGCCTTCATATCAGTTACATACGTCTCTTCTCCCTCTATATCTTCTGCCTTCATATGAGTTACATACGTTTCTTCTCCTTCTATATCTTCTGCCTTATTATCAGTAACATACGTATCTTCTTCTCCCTTTGTATCTTCTGTCTTATTATCAGTCAGGGCTTCACCCTAAATGAATAAAAAAAAAATTGTTAAAACTTTAGTAGGGTGTGATTTTATTGATATTAAACAATAGAATATCATTGTATAAAGCAGGTTTAACAAAATAGAGATATATCGACCATTTGATTACCCCTACACATGCTGCAGGGACCAGCCAGTGATTGATAGCTCAACTGGATGGGCAATTTAAATGCCTGCCCAGTTGAGCTGCCAAGTCTGGCACATCGAGCAGACTACTGGTAAGTGTGTAAACACTAACCAATCGTTAGATAGGTCGGCCGATCGACCTAGTGTCTACCCATCTTAAGACATACACAGCTGCTGTACACATCATATAGTGACAGTCACTTTGGTATATGGTGAGACCTTAAATACCACCTACTGTACCTGATGCTCCAGTGAAATCCTGTGATTCTCCTCTGTACACTCCTGTGAATAAAGAGAATGGGGACATCTCTCTGGGGTAGTTCTGTTACTGGGTCCATCTGTAGGAGACACACAGTGACTGAGTACATTGTATATATGTGATTATCAGGTGATGTGTGTATATACAGGGGCCCCATACTAGTCTCCTCTTACCCAGAGATGTGAGGGGCCAGTGATTCTCCATCATCATGTCCTTGTACAGACCCTTGTGTTCCTCTATATACTCCCCCACCTGCATGGAGACATAGACAGTGACATCCTGACACCTTATAGTTACCTGACACACACAATGATACAGGTATCACCCAGACACATCCCCTGGTGTTACTGTATAGTGTCCCATTCCCAGCAGTCACCTCTCCTGTCATCACCCAGACACATCCCCTGGTGTTACTGTATAATGTCCCATTCCCAGCAGTCACCTCTCCAGTAATCACCCAGACACATTCCCTGGTGTTACAGTATAATGTCCCATTCCCAGCAGTCACCTCTCCAGTCATCACCCAGACACATTCCCTGGTGTTACTGTATAATGTCCCATTCCCAGATATATGCCTAGATATATGGAAACAAGCAGATATCTCTGCCCTAGAGAGGCAGAACAAGGAAAGAAGTCGGCATCTGAACATAGCCAATGTACAGTGAGGAGTCAGTGAACGCACTGACAAGTTATGTAGGTCCTAGGGACCAATCAATAATATGGACCCAATACCAGTGTTACAGGGTCCCATAATAATGTAAGGCAGGTGTAACAATCTAGAACCATGTGAAATAATTAATGAGGAACCTGTAGTGTAACCAAACACTGTGACTTCCCCCCCGGCCTCCTACATGAACCTCAACGCTTTATTTATTAGGTGCACATCAGGAGCTTGATCTTTTACCACAGAGGTGTTTGCAGTTTAGATTAGGTAATGGGGGAGAATGACACACACTGTACGGTCACTACATCTCATTTGCTCCAACTGTGACACACATATAATTGTATTTCATAGACAAAAAACCTTACGGTTTCACATGTCCCATTAAGGCTTCTTACACATGATCTGAAATTTCACAAAACCTACTGAATTTGTGCCACTCAAACAAAAAAAAATAAAAATGAAATTACGATCATTAAGGCTGACACCTTAATGGACATGTTCCTTTCGCAATACAGATATGGTATGCCATCACATCCTGTGGTTAACTGCAGAGTGAGACTGCTGTCACTCACAAAGTGGTGGAACTGCTAATTCACAAAATTGTGTGCTCATTGGTTCTACCAGCACATTGGCATGGGCTGGTAGAACTGTCGCTCGGTGCATGCCAAATTTTAGGGCAGAAAACATTTTAAAAAAAGAGGTTTTGGGAGTAATCTAAAGTTCCAACTATAAGTTTTTTCTGATACTCTCAGTTGGGACCACTTTTCTGCTGTTCTCTATGGGGGTTTTTTGGGCAAATTTAGACATGGGGTTTGTTTTATTTGGTAGCTATTGTTCCAGGGTATGTGCTTTTTGGGGTTTAGATAATTGAGAAAGTTACAGTTTTTAAACTATTACCTCACGAATCTGCCATTATATAGATAGGAAGTTTCAACTTGATGCGCAGCCTCAGTAGGAGCGTCCATCAGTTGTACCCACTGTGGCTTCACTTGGGTTCACCAAGATGGCAGGTCAGTGCGGGCGGTGGCAGCAGTGGGCTCGGGGGAAGGAAGCAGCCGTATACTACAGCCAGAACACGGGGGGGTAGCAGGCGTTAGCTGCGGCCGGGAACCGGGGAGTTAGCGGTAGGGCAGGCGGCAGAACCGGGGGTTGCAGTAGACAGATGCAGGCTCGGATCTGAAAGATTCCTGATACCTCCATCTGTGTATAAATAAACACAGAAGCGCGGATGGGATCAGTGAGACCTGTCTGTGCTTCTGTGTTTAAAAAAAGAAACCGTGTAAAAAAAAAAAAAAAGAAAATGGTGTGGCCCGCCCCTCAAAGGACCACCAGTACCGGGCTTTGGAGACCCAGTACTGGTTGTGCTAAATACAGGGGACAAATGATGTAGGGGTCCCCCGTATTAAGCGCAACCAGCACCAGGCTTTTCAGAAACAGTCCTGGTTGCCAAAATACGGGGGACAAATGACGTAGGGAAATTACATATTCAGCGCAAACAAGCACTGGGCTCTGAGACAGTCCTGGTTCTGAAAATATAGGGGGGGAAAATGAGTAGGGTGCCCCTCTATTTACCAGAACCAGCACCTGACTCTTTCTAGCAGGGGGTGATGCACAGCCAGGGGAGCCCTTTCACCGGGTCCCCCAGCCGAAGCATCACCCCTGACCGCTAGTCAGCCCAAGCCGGGGATCCCTGGGGAGCTGGGGACCCCCCAAATAAAGGGTCCCCCTCTTCAAGTTTGGTGGTTTGATGGCATGCAGGAAGATTAAGGTGGTCTATACAAGTTTTCATATATTTTGGTCGCGGACGAAAGTCTGGTTCAAACTTTTAAGCTGGCACCTAGATTTTACAAAAATGTGTCAAGCCCTGGTAAAGGTATACATAGGAGGCAATTATAATAGTATAGGTATATATAGGAGGTAATTATAGTAGTGTAGGTATATATAGGAGGTAATTATAGTAGTAGTGTTGGTATATATAGGAGGTAATTACAGTAGTATAGTAGGTATATATAGGAGGTAATTGTAGTAGTAGTGTAGGTATATATAGGAGGTAATTACAGTAGTAGTGTAGGTATATATGAGGTAATTACATAGTATAGTAGGTATATATAGGAGGTAATTATAGCAGTAGTGTAGGTATATATAGGTTATTACAGTAGTAGTGTAGGTATATATAGGAGGTAATTATAGTAGTAGTGTAGTTATATATAGGAGGTAATTATAGTAGTATAGGTATATATAGGAGGTAATTATAGTAGTGTAGGTATATATAGGAGGTAATTATAGTAGTAGTGTAGGAGGTAATTATAGCAGTAGTGTAGGTATATATAGGAGGTAATTATAGTAGAAGTACAGGTATATATGAGGTAATTATAGTAGTATATATATATATATATATATATATATATATATGTATAAGACATAATTGTAGTAGTATAGGTATATATAGGAGGTAATTATAGTAGTAGTTCAGGTATATATAGGAGGTGATTATAGTAGTAGTGTAGGTATATATAGGAGGTAATTATAGTAGTAGTGTAGGTATATATAGGAGGTAATTATAGTAGTAGCACAGGTATATATAGGAGGTAATTATAGTAGTAGTGTAGATATATATAGGAGGTAATTATAGTAGTGGTGTAGGTATATATAGGAGGTAATTATAGTAGTAGCACAGGTATATATAGGAGGTAATTATAGTAGTAGTGTAGATATATATAGGAGGTAGTGTAGGTATATATGAGGTAATTATAGTAGTAGTACAGGTATATATAGGAGGTGATTATAGTAGTAGTGTAGGTATATATGGGAGGTAATTATAGTAGTAGTTCAGGTATATATAGGAGGTGATTATAGTAGTAGCACAGGTATATATAGGAGGTAATTATAGTAGTAGTGTAGATATATATAGGAGGTAGTGTAGGTATATATGAGGTAATTATAGTAGTAGTACAGGTATATATAGGAGGTGATTATAGTAGTAGTGTAGGTATATATAGGAGGTAATTATAGTAGTAGTGTAGGAGGTAATTATAGTAGTAGTGTAGGTATATATAGGAGGTAATTATAGTAGTAGTGGAGGTATATATAGGAGGTAATTATAGTAGTAGTGTAGGTATATATAGGAGGTAATTATAGTAGCAGTGTAGGTATATATAGGAGGTAATTATAGTAGCAGTGTAGGTATATATAGGAGGTAATTATAGTAGTAGTACAGGTATATATAGGAGGTAATTATAGTAGTGGTGTAGGTATATATAGGAGGTAATTATAGTAGTAGTATAGGTATATATAGGAGGTAATTATAGTAGTAGTGGAGGTATATATAGGAGGTAATTATAGTAGTGGTGTAGGTATATATAGGAGGTAATTATAGTAGTAGTATAGGTATATATAGGAGGTAATTATAGTAGTAGTGTAGGTATATATAGGAGGTAATTATAGTAGTAGTGTAGGTATATATAGGAGGTAATTATAGTAGTAGTACAGGTATATATAGGAGGTAATTATAGTAGTGGTGTAGGTATATATAGGAGGTAATTATAGTAGTAGTATAGGTATATATAGGAGGTAATTATAGTAGTAGTGGAGGTATATATAGGAGGTAATTATAGTAGTAGTACAGGTATATATAGGAGGTAATTATAGTAGTGGTGTAGGTATATATAGGAGGTAATTATAGTAGTAGTATAGGTATATATAGGAGGTAATTATAGTAGTAGTGTAGGTATATATAGGAGGTAATTATAGTAGTAGTGTAGGTATATGTAGGTGATTATAGTAGTAGTACAGGTATATATAGGAGGTAATTATAGTAGTAGTGTAGGTGTATATATAGGAGGTAATTATAGTAGTAGTGTAGGTATATATAGGAGGTAATTATAGTAGTAGTGTAGGTATATATAGGAGGTGATTATAGTAGTGTAGGTATATATAGGAGGTAATTATAGTAGTAGTGTAGGTATATATAGGAGGTAATTATAGTAGTAGTGTAGATATATATAGGAGGTAGTGTAGGTATATATAGGAGGTAATTATAGTAGTAGTGTAGGTATATATAGGAGGTAATTATAGTAGTGGTGTAGGTGTATATAGGAGGTGATTATAGTAGTAGTACAGGTATATATAAAAAGTAATTATAGTAGTAGTGTAGGTATATATAAGAGGTAACTATAGTAGTAGTGTAGGTATATATAGGAGGTAATTACAGTAGTGGTGTAGATATATATAGGAGGTAATTCTAGTAGTAGTGTAGGTATATATAGGAGGTAATTATAGTAGTGTAGGTATATATAGGAGGTAATTATAGTAGTAGTGTAGGTATATATAGGAGGTAATTATAGTAGTAGTGTAGGTATATATAGGAGGTAATTATAGTAGTGGTGTAGGTATATATAGGAGGTAATTATAGTAGTAGTACAGGTATATATAGGAGGTAATTATAGTAGTAGTGTAGGTATATATAGGAGGTAATTATAGTAGTAGTGTAGGTATATATAGGAGGTAATTATAGTAGTGGTGTAGGTATATATAGGAGGTAATTATAGCAGTATAGGTATATATACAAGACATAATTGTAGTAGTGTAGGTATATATAGGATGTAATTATAGTAGTAGTGTAGGTATATATAAGAGGTAATTATAGTAGTAGTGTAGATATATATAGGAGGTAGTGTAGGTATATATAGGAGGTAATTATAGTAATAGTGTAGGTATATATAGGAGGTAATTATAGCAGTATAGGTATATATAGGAGGTAATTATAGTAGTAGTGTTGGTATATATAGGAGGTAATTACAGTAGTATAGTAGGTATATATAGGAGGTAATTGTAGTAGTAGTGTAGGTATATATAGGAGGTAATTACAGTAGTAGTGTAGGTATATATGAGGTAATTACATAGTATAGTAGGTATATATAGGAGGTAATTATAGCAGTAGTGTAGGTATATATAGGTTATTACAGTAGTAGTGTAGGTATATATAGGAGGTAATTATAGTAGTAGTGTAGTTATATATAGGAGGTAATTATAGTAGTATAGGTATATATAGGAGGTAATTATAGTAGTGTAGGTATATATAGGAGGTAATTATAGTAGTAGTGTAGGAGGTAATTATAGCAGTAGTGTAGGTATATATAGGAGGTAATTATAGTAGAAGTACAGGTATATATGAGGTAATTATAGTAGTATATATATATATATATATATATATATGTATAAGACATAATTGTAGTAGTATAGGTATATATAGGAGGTAATTATAGTAGTAGTTCAGGTATATATAGGAGGTGATTATAGTAGTAGTGTAGGTATATATAGGAGGTAATTATAGTAGTAGTGTAGGTATATATAGGAGGTAATTATAGTAGTAGCACAGGTATATATAGGAGGTAATTATAGTAGTAGTGTAGATATATATAGGAGGTAATTATAGTAGTGGTGTAGGTATATATAGGAGGTAATTATAGTAGTAGCACAGGTATATATAGGAGGTAATTATAGTAGTAGTGTAGATATATATAGGAGGTAGTGTAGGTATATATGAGGTAATTATAGTAGTAGTACAGGTATATATAGGAGGTGATTATAGTAGTAGTGTAGGTATATATGGGAGGTAATTATAGTAGTAGTTCAGGTATATATAGGAGGTGATTATAGTAGTAGCACAGGTATATATAGGAGGTAATTATAGTAGTAGTGTAGATATATATAGGAGGTAGTGTAGGTATATATGAGGTAATTATAGTAGTAGTACAGGTATATATAGGAGGTGATTATAGTAGTAGTGTAGGTATATATAGGAGGTAATTATAGTAGTAGTGTAGGAGGTAATTATAGTAGTAGTGTAGGTATATATAGGAGGTAATTATAGTAGTAGTGGAGGTATATATAGGAGGTAATTATAGTAGTAGTGTAGGTATATATAGGAGGTAATTATAGTAGCAGTGTAGGTATATATAGGAGGTAATTATAGTAGCAGTGTAGGTATATATAGGAGGTAATTATAGTAGTAGTACAGGTATATATAGGAGGTAATTATAGTAGTGGTGTAGGTATATATAGGAGGTAATTATAGTAGTAGTATAGGTATATATAGGAGGTAATTATAGTAGTAGTGGAGGTATATATAGGAGGTAATTATAGTAGTGGTGTAGGTATATATAGGAGGTAATTATAGTAGTAGTATAGGTATATATAGGAGGTAATTATAGTAGTAGTGTAGGTATATATAGGAGGTAATTATAGTAGTAGTGTAGGTATATATAGGAGGTAATTATAGTAGTAGTACAGGTATATATAGGAGGTAATTATAGTAGTGGTGTAGGTATATATAGGAGGTAATTATAGTAGTAGTATAGGTATATATAGGAGGTAATTATAGTAGTAGTGGAGGTATATATAGGAGGTAATTATAGTAGTAGTACAGGTATATATAGGAGGTAATTATAGTAGTGGTGTAGGTATATATAGGAGGTAATTATAGTAGTAGTATAGGTATATATAGGAGGTAATTATAGTAGTAGTGTAGGTATATATAGGAGGTAATTATAGTAGTAGTGTAGGTATATGTAGGTGATTATAGTAGTAGTACAGGTATATATAGGAGGTAATTATAGTAGTAGTGTAGGTGTATATATAGGAGGTAATTATAGTAGTAGTGTAGGTATATATAGGAGGTAATTATAGTAGTAGTGTAGGTATATATAGGAGGTGATTATAGTAGTGTAGGTATATATAGGAGGTAATTATAGTAGTAGTGTAGGTATATATAGGAGGTAATTATAGTAGTAGTGTAGATATATATAGGAGGTAGTGTAGGTATATATAGGAGGTAATTATAGTAGTAGTGTAGGTATATATAGCAGGTAATTATAGTAGTGGTGTAGGTATATATAGGAGGTAATTATAGTAGTGGTGTAGGTGTATATAGGAGGTGATTATAGTAGTAGTACAGGTATATATAAAAAGTAATTATAGTAGTAGTGTAGGTATATATAAGAGGTAACTATAGTAGTAGTGTAGGTATATATAGGAGGTAATTACAGTAGTGGTGTAGATATATATAGGAGGTAATTCTAGTAGTAGTGTAGGTATATATAGGAGGTAATTATAGTAGTGTAGGTATATATAGGAGGTAATTATAGTAGTAGTGTAGGTATATATAGGAGGTAATTATAGTAGTAGTGTAGGTATATATAGGAGGTAATTATAGTAGTGGTGTAGGTATATATAGGAGGTAATTATAGTAGTAGTACAGGTATATATAGGAGGTAATTATAGTAGTAGTGTAGGTATATATAGGAGGTAATTATAGTAGTAGTGTAGGTATATATAGGAGGTAATTATAGTAGTGGTGTAGGTATATATAGGAGGTAATTATAGCAGTATAGGTATATATACAAGACATAATTGTAGTAGTGTAGGTATATATAGGATGTAATTATAGTAGTAGTGTAGGTATATATAAGAGGTAATTATAGTAGTAGTGTAGATATATATAGGAGGTAGTGTAGGTATATATAGGAGGTAATTATAGTAATAGTGTAGGTATATATAGGAGGTAATTATAGCAGTATAGGTATATATAGGAGGTATTTATAGTAGTAGTGTAGGTATATATAGGAGGTAATTATAGTAGTGGTGTAGGTATATATAGGAGGTAATTATAGTAATAGTGTAGGTATATATAAGAGGTAATTATAGCAGTATAGGTATATATACAAGACATAATTGTAGTAGTGTAGGTATATATAGGATGTAATTATAGTAGTAGTGTAGGTATATATAGGATGTAATTATAGTAGTAGTGTAGGTATATTGTGCAGCGATTGGGGGGGTGGGGGGATGACACAACTTCCTAGCCCTCCCCTCACACCCTATTGTACCCTATGCCTTATTACCATTTATATATATATATATATATATATATCTATCTTAGAGGGATCTGCACTCACATCGAAAATATAAATTGTATGCAAGGTGCACCTTTAAGGAGAAGAGAAAAAGTCAATCCAATAATATAATCTAGGGATTGGCACAAAAGCCAAAATCAGGGCACTCACCGCTGTAAGAAATAATCCACTTTTAATTAAACCAATATTCAAGATGTATAGTGGACGTTTTGGCCCCAGAGAGTCTTTGTCAAGACAGCTTTTAGAGAGACATCCATTCAGCATGCAACCAGAGAGCATACTCTATTGTACCCTATGCCTTATTACTGTGTTTTGTCTGTCTGCACTGGAGGTGTCTTGGAAAAAAAACGCGTTTCTGCGGTCGAAACGTCGACTCATACTGCACCAATGCTGGTATTATTAAAGTAGGTGTTTTTACACCTACTGGTGAGTTACCTCTGGTGAGTGAGCCCTGTCTTTTCATTTCATTTTATATATATATATATATATATATTGCACAGCAGGGTCAGGGGGATATATACTGTGGGACGGGGTCACTCGGCCCCCTAGTCCTCCCCTCACACCCTGTTGTACCCTATGCCTTATTACCATTGCCAAGTGATCTCGCTGAGCGAATAAAACTGTGGGTCCCAGGTGGGGCAAGGATGGAGCTAGGGGCAGACAGTGCTAGGGGTATGGGGGTTAGGGTAGAAATCATCTGGGGCATCATTTGAGCAAGGAGGTGGTTAGGGGCAGACAGTACTGGCGACAGTGCTTTGGGGGTAGGGAGGAGGTAGATAGCAGCTAGGACAGTACTGGGGTGCAAGGATTATGTTAGGGGCAGGCAGTAATGGGGGTACGGAGGGGGCAAGGGTAGATAGCAGCTAGGCAGGACTGAGGGGCAAGGATGGGGTTAGGTTAGGAGTAGGGAAGGGGCAAGGGTAGATAGCAGCTAGACTGGACTGAGGGGCAAGGATGGGGTTAGGTTAGGAGTAGGGAAGGGGCAAGGGCAGATAGCAGCTAGGCAGGACTGAGTGGCAAGGATGGGGTTAGGTTAGGAGTAGGGAAGGGGTAAGGGTAGATAGCAGATGGATAGATAGTACAGGCAGTACTGGGGGTAGGCACTGCAGGCACAGGGGACACACACTACTGCAGGGGAGACACATCTACACATACAGGGTCAGAGCCTTAAGCCTAACCATCTCTCCTGGCATAGATGCAATGCAGGGGAGTGTAGGCAGGCAGACAGACCACACATCATGGGGCAGTGACAGAGAGCAGCGCTTACCTTTGCGGAGAAGGAGGGTGGCTGCACAGTACTGGGTGAGTCGGGACAGTCTCTGCGGCCGGAATCACGCGTCCGGTGGAGGATGCAGAGGCACCGCATGAGACCGACCTGAGCTGGAGGAGAGACCAGCAGATCGACGCGCTGTGCTGGCGGGCTCAGAGAGGGGGAGGAAGACAATGCAGGCTGCAATTGGCTAAAGAGACAAAGCCAGCGATTGGCTGGAGGTGCTGCTGCTGTTTCTCCGGGGGCGTGGGCGGAGCCTGGCTGTCCTGGTGTCTGGTCGGAGCTGCCTGGAGATTGGGAGAGTTGCGGGGACTAGATGTAGATCAGGAAACGCTGCCGGCGGCTATTGGTTGTGAGGACGCCGCCATTACCCGTACAGTACAAGCTGACAGTAAGGACACGTCATTACCAGTACAGTACAAGCTGACCATAAGGACACATCGTTACCCGTACAGTACAAGCTGACCATAAGGACACATCGTTACCCGTACAATACAAGCTGACCATAAGGACACATCGTTACCCGTACAGTACAAGCTGACAATAAGGACACGTCACTACCCGTACAGTACAAGCTGACAATAAGGACACATCATTACCCCGTACAGTACAAGCTTACAATAAGGACACATCATTACCCATACAGTACAAGCTGACAATAAGGACACGTCATTACCCGTACAGTACAAGCTGACAATAAGGACACGTCATTACCCGTACAGCTCAAGCTGACAATAAGGACACATCATTACCCGTACAGTACAAGCTGACAATAAGGACACGTCATTACCCGTACAGTACAAGCTGACAATAAGGACACGTCATTACCCGTACAGCACAAGCTGACAATAAGGACACGTCATTACCCATACAGTACAAGCTGACAATAAGGACACATCATTACCCATACAGTACAAGCTGACAATAAGGACATCATTACCCGTACAATACAAGCTGACAATAAGGACACATCATTACCCGTACAGTACAAGCTGACAATAAGGACACGTCATTACCCGTACAGTACAAGCTGACAATAAGGACATCATTACCCGTACAGTACAAGCTGACAATAAGGACACATCATTACCCGTACAGTACAAGCTGACAATAAGGATATATTATTACCCGTACAGTACAAGCTGACAATAAGGACACGTCATTACCGGTACAGTACAAGCTGACAATAAGGACACGTCATTACCCGTACAGTACAAGCTGACAAAAAGACACGTCATTACCCGTACAGCACAAGCTGACACTAAGGACACGTCATTACCCGTACAGTACAAGCTGACAATAAGGACACATCATTACCCGTACAGTACAAGCTGACAATAAGGACACGGCATTACCCGTACAGTACAAGCTGACAAAAAGACACGTCATTACCCGTACAGCACAAGCTGACACTAAGGACACGTCATTACCCGTACAGTACAAGCTGACAATAAGGACATGTCATTACCCGTACACTACAAGCTGACAATAAGGACACGTCATTACCCGTACAGTACAAGCTGACAATAAGGACACGTCATTACCCGTACAGTACAAGCTGAGAATAAGGACACATCATTACCCGTACAGTACAAGCTGACAATAAGGACATCATTACCCGTACAGTACAAGCTGACAATAAGGACACATCATTACCCGTACAGTACAAGCTGACAATAAGGATATATTATTACCCGTACAGTACAAGCTGACAATAAGGACACATCATTACCCGTACAGTACAAGCTGACAATAAGGACACGGCATTACCCGTACAGTACAAGCTGACAAAAAGACACGTCATTACCCGTACAGTACAAGCTGACAATAAGGACACATCATTACCCATACACTACAAGCTGACAATAAGGACACATCATTACCCCATACAGTACAAGCTGACCATAAGGACACGTCATTACCCGCACAGCACAAGCTGACAATAAGGACACATCATTACCCGTACAGTACAAGCTGACAATAAGGACACATCATTACCCATACAGTACAAGCTGACAATAAGGACACATCATTACCCCGTACAGTACAAGCTGACAATAAGGACACATCATTACCCGTACAGTACAAGCTGACAATAAGGACACATCATTACCCCGCACAGTACAAGCTGACAATAAGGACACGCCATTACCCGTACAGTACAAGCTGACAATAAGGACACATCATTACCCATACAGTACAAGCTGACAATAAGGACACATCATTACCCCGTACAGTACAAGCTGACAATAAGGACATATTATTACCCGTACAGTACAAGCTGACAATAAGGACACATCATTACCCGTACCGTACAAGCTGACAATAAGGACATATTAGTAAGATCTGCTGATAGGACAGTCTGTGATCTCTGTGCCAGGTACATGACATATTATATCCCCTTCTACCAATGATCTTATTACTGACCATGTATTAGCCCTGACTCAGCTATCGCACAGTAACTTTCTTTTCTCTCGGGCTAGTAATGATTAGAGTCAGAGGAATGTGGCTTTTAGACCTTGTGTCACTTTGTACAAACGTATTACTACAATCCTAATACTATGTTACAGGAACACTCTGCAGAGTTAGGGCCGTATTCAACTAGTGGCGAAAACAGCAGTTTTTTTCCCCATTGGCGAAATTGGTTGACATTCGCCAAAAAACAGGCAAAAACAAAAATCCCTATTTTTGGCTAAAAATATGTGGATTTCTTTCAGAACCCTTTGGGACCCCCTCAATAATAAATTACCCCCCAATTTTTTTCGTAAGTTGCGTACTTTGGTGAAAAATGACCACGCAAATCTTGGGTGAAAAAATAATTGAAAATGGTTTTAACGTATCGTGTCTGATTTTTTGGAGGGCGGTATGGCTGCGTCAAGTGTTTTAAACATCACATGCGGTCGCAGCAGGCGGTTTTTTAAAAGGTTTTTAAAATTGCGTTTTTACGACACAAAAATATACTTGCGCCCATTTTAACGTTCCCCCACTTTACGCGGGACAGTAATTTCATGGAAAAAAAAATAGCTTTCTACCATTTTCAACTATTTTTTTTTTCACCCAAATTTTGCGTGGTCGTTTTTCACCAACGTACGGAACTAAAGATTTTTTTGGGGGGTAATTTATCATTAGGGGGGGTCCAAAGGGTCCTGAAAGAAATCCCCACATTTTTTGCCAAAAATGGGGATTTTGCATTTTTTTCTCCTGGTCTGGGATGGAAAAAACTTTTCTCCAGTTTTCTTTCTCCATTTTCGCCTGTTTTTGGAGAGAATCAGCCATTTACGCCGTTTCTTTTGGCGAGAATCGAACAATTTCACCAATGTCGAAAAAAACATGTTTTCGCCGCTAATTGAATACGCCCCTTAATTGGTGCTGAACTATATTTTCTCGTAGCATAAAGATTGAAATTATAAATCTGAGAGATTGAAATGATACGTTTAAGTACATTGGTTTGTTTTATGTTTTATTGTCTATACTAAATGTAATGTGTTATTATTATATACTCTTACCTCACTCCTATTATATAATAACACCTGACAGCACAACCACAATTTCCCCTGACATTTGCTTATAATTAGGGCCAGAACCGTAACTACACTTATTGGTGCCTTGTGCCAGAAAGAGCGTTGGCGTCCCCCTATTTTTCAAATAGGGGCATAAAGCACCCAAAATAGGGGCATGGCGTCATGGGGAAGGGCCAGGGATAAGACAGGGGAGGCCAGGAGGTGCTGGGGATAAAATAAGAGGAAGCTACAAGTGAAAATGATAATAAACAGAAAAATGACAGTGCCAAACAGCGCCCCCTGCCCTGCTGTTACCCTAGTTACGGCCCTGATTAGGGCATCTCGGTAACCCTTAGGAGCGCTGTTGACTTGTCTGATTGCAAATGTGGGCGTAATACTGACCTCTGGATGGATACTGGCGCTAATTATACCTTAATAGTTACAGCTCAGGGAG
This sequence comes from Taudactylus pleione, assembly GCA_031769625.1. Lineage (NCBI taxonomy): Eukaryota > Metazoa > Chordata > Amphibia > Anura > Myobatrachidae > Taudactylus > Taudactylus pleione. The sequence goes on along the minus strand of JAUIMM010001913.1, from coordinate 313,723 downwards.
TGCAGCCTTATATCCTTCCCCAGCTCCTGTTATGTATCATATGGTATATACAGTACATATGTGTTATACCTATTATGTGTTATTCCCTGACCACTCATTACTGTTATTATTATTACTCTGCAGCTGCTGCTATAACAGGACACCACAGGTCACTCCCCTGTATAATAATAACAGGACACCACAGGTCACTCCACCTGTATAATAGTAATAGGACACCACAGGCTGCTCCCCCTGCATAATAATAGTAATAACAGGACACCACAAGTCACTCCACCTGTATAATACTAACAGGACACCACAGGCTGTTCCCCTGTATAATAATAGACACAGGAAACCACATGCTGCTCCCCCTGTATAGTAGGACACCGTTACCTGCTGCTGCCGGACACTCTGGGCGGACATCCGGAAGCTGCAGCAATGGGAAAGATCACATTTCCTGTGTGTGGAATGCACAATCCGGAAGTAGGGTGGAATGCACATCCCGGAAGTAAAGTCGATCGCACAGCCCGGAAGTAGGGTGGAACGCACAGCTCGGAAGTAAGGTGGACCGCACAGCCGAGAAGTTTGGTGTGATTGGCAGGGTATTGGTTCCTTTCTTCTGACGTCATCAGGTAGCGCTGGATTATGGGATCAGACCATGTGACTGCTCACACACAGAGTTCCCGGGTCCTGCAGGCTGCATTGGAAGAGACAAAGGTGAGAGAAGGCGCTGGGGGCATGTGGGGCAGATGGCAGTGTGAGGGGGAAGCAGGGGCAGATGGCAGTGTGGGGGGAAGCTGGGGGCATGTGGGGCAGATGGCAGTGTGAGGGGGAAGCTGGTGGGCAGGGGTACCATGCAATGGAAGGGATGGGAATGTAAGATAGCAAGATGGAATTGATAGGCTAGGCAGGGCTGTGTCTATAAAGTTTCTTGCACGCCCCCTCTGCCCACCCCCCACTGTTTCATGTGCCCCCTCTGCCCACCCCTCACTGTCTCATGTGCCCCCTCTGCCCAGCCCCCCACTGTCTCACATGTGCTCCACCAGCCATTGCACCCAGCATGTATACTGGCACAGTTTCGTCACTGCCAGCCTGGGGCTTATGCAGGTGTGGTGTTACCCTGGGGTGTTACATCACTGAGGGTCACTGGCTGACACCATGGGAAGGGCTGGGGTCACAGCTGGCAGTTCTGTGACAAGATGGCCACACAATATCTAGTCAGGATCCCTACATCTATCACATGGGTTCTGTCTGCAGCTCCGTCCTGTTCCCTGGCCCCCGCATCCTGCCCATCAGCATTACTGACCATGAGCAGATCAGGGACTGGGCACCGGTCAGCGTACAGAAGGAAGGGAAGTGATGGCAGGAACGGGCAGCTGTACCCTCTGTGTAGCACTGAGATGCCCATTCCAGCACCTGCCCTAGGTACTATTCCCTCTCCCCTGGCAGCGCCAGCTACAGCCACATGTTTTTCTATAGAGATTCTCTAAAAATTGTTACATTGTGCATATGAGCAGCGTCCATTTAGTGTCGAGAGGGGGTTGGGGGATCTGATAGTGTCACAGTGACATCACTTATATCTATAGTAATAATACAGGGACATGACTGGGGAGGTGAGGGGATCTGGGAGTGTCACAGTGACATCACTTATATCTATAGTAATACAGGAACATGACTGGGGAGGTGAGGGGATCTGGGAGTGTCACAGTGACATCACTTATATCTATAGTAATAATACAGGGACATGACTGGGGAGGTGAGAGGATCTGGGAGTGTCACTGTGACATCACTTATCTATAGTAATAATACAGGGACATGACTGGGGAGGTGAGGGGATCTCTGAGTGTCACAGTGACATCACTTATATCTATAGTAATAATACAGGGACATGACTGGGGAGGTGAGGGGATCTGGGAGTGTCACAGTGACATCACTTATATCTTTAGTAATAATACATTACAGTACAACTTGGGGATGTGTCTGGGTGATGACACTATCATTGTGTGTGTGTGTCAGGTTCCTATAAGGTGTCAGGATGTCACTGTCTATGTCTCCATGCAGGAGGGGGAGTATATAGAGGAACACAAGGGTCTGTACAAGGACGTGATGATGGAGAATCACCGGCCCCTCACATCACTGGGTAAGAGGAGACTGTCATTTATTGTACAGGGGAGAGCAGGTATGGGGGCTCCCTATATACACATCACCTGATAATCAAATATATACAATGTACTCAGTCACTGTGTGTCTCCTACAGTTGGACCCAGTAATAGAAATACCCCAGAGAGATGTCCCCATCCTCTTTATTCCCAGGATTGTACAGAGGAGAATCACAGGATCTCACTGGATCATCAGGTAGATACCAGTATACCAAAGTGACTGTGACTATATGATCTATAGATAATCTGTGTGTGTATTATACACTGATATTTTATTGTTTATTCTCAATTAAATTAGACTTGATTATTTTATGGGTCATTTAGAGTGATATTAAGGTAGAAGATACAGTGGAAGAAGAGACGTATGTGACTGATATGAAGACAGAAGATATAGAGGGAGAAGAAGAGATGTATGTGACTGATATGAAGACAGAAGATACAGAGGTAGAAGAAGAGACGTATGTGAGGTTTGATCAGCAGTGTAAGGAGGAGAAAATCCTTACAGATATCAGCACAGGTGAGTAATAAACACTTATTACAGAAAAGAGTCACATATTCTCCTTTCTCAGTCACTACAAAAATCTCTTGTCCTACACCCTCCACTGTTAGTACAAACTAATGAGGGAAATGTATTTGCCCAGTTGGAGAGTCAGGACCCATCAGTCCCTATTATACTCCTGCTCTCCCCCTCACATCATGTCACTGTGTGTTACCAGCCCAGAGATCTGACCAGTCTCCTCCTCACACTCTCTGGTGTATCTCATACATCAGGAGCCATCAGCCCCTATTATACTCCTGCTCTCCCCCTCACATCATATCATTGTGTGTTACCAGCCCAGAGATCTGACCAGTCTCCTCCCCACACTCTCTGGTGTATCTCATACATCAGGAGCCATCAGTCCCTATTATACTCCTGCTCTCTCCCTCACATCATGTCACTGTGTGTTACCAGCCCAGAGATCTGACCAGTCTCCTCCCCACACTCTCTGGTGTATCTCATACATCAGGAGCCATCAGCCCCTATTATACTCCTGCTCTCCTCCTCACATCATGTCACTGTGTGTTACCAACCCAGAGATCTGACCAGTCTCCTCCCCACACTCTCTGGTGTATGTCATACATCAGGAGCCATCAGTCCCTATTAGACTTTTTCTCTTCTCACATATTGCACTGTATGTTATCAGCCCAGAAATGTAACCAGTCTCCTCCCCACACTCTCTGGTGTTTCTTCCTCACTTATCCATAGGGGACGCTGGGATATATGCTGGTATGTGGAGTCTGGGCAACAAACAGTTAAAATCACCAGGAACATGCAGCCGAGGCTGCTCCTTCTCTATACCCTGCCTCAAGCCTAGGCAGGTCACCTATGTAATGAGGCTGCATTAGCAGCCCCACTACATTTATTCATTTTAATATTTATTTTATCTTTTAGTGAGCAGGCAGCATCGGGTGTCCTATAGGATGCCTACACTGCCGCTCCACCAATCCGTGGTGCAAGCAAGTGGGTTGGTGACCTCGGGCTGGTCCTTTCTGAACACAGAATTGTCGCAGCCGGGGGCAACATCAGGTAAGAACTTGCTTGTAGGGAACCGCATCAAGCACAGCTGTCACTGCCATTGTGGAGACCACCAGCTGTGCTGACAAGCGGGCAGCCAGGATGTCAGAACCCCGCTAGACCACAAGGCACGTGGGGTCTGCAGAGCTCAGCGGCCCATCACTATAATATTGGGTGAGTGCCAGCAGGGGCCTGTAGGTGGCCATTGCCCTGGGGCTCTGTCAATAGGGTGAGGTAGGCTCTCCCCATTGGCCCTTCTCCCGGCCCATGGTGTGATCCCTCATGTAGGCTTCCTGCCATGGGTTTCCTCCTCCTCCTCTCTGAGCAGCCATTTCAGAACTGTGCTGCCTGCAGTTAGTCTCAGAGAGGTTTGGCTCCTGTTTCCCTGTACTCCCCTCAGGTCAGGTTATACAGTTTAGCTCCATTCAGCCGACTGGAGTTGGATTGTTGAGCATTATCTGCTTATTATATTGCATTGAATGTGTCTGTGTGCTTGTTCTCATTTTTCACACTATTGTCTCAACCTATCTTTCTTTCTATAGCTATGAAAGGGGTTAACTCCCCCTCTGTTGCCCCACTCATTGTATAATTTGTGTGGCCCATACATTCAGTGCACTGTTCCCTATTGTGCACCCCTGTTATATAAATAGGTGCGTGGGACTTTTCTTGGAACACAGTAACATGTCTTCCAAGAACAAAGCAGCCAAGCAGATGGAGGCTCTTTTGCTACATGTAGATCTTGTTCTGCTGGTATTTCTCCACAGGATGCGGTCCAGGATTGTCTCTGTATCCGGTGTTGCTCAGGCATGCAGCGAGACGTCCCATCTACTGCTTCCAACCAGGAACTGACATGGGCGGCCAACTTGTCGCAGGTAATGTCACAGTTGGTGGATCGCCTTACAGCTCCCGAGCCTGTCCTTCATACTTTGGGGCTTCCTACCATGCAGCCTCATTTGCAGCTACCTGCGCTGTAACCCCCCTGGATGAGCACCTTCTCACAATCCGTGCAGGACTTAGATCAAGTGTCTGCCTCCTTTCAGCAAATGCTGGATATGGGCCATACTGTTGGACGCAGAACGTCCAGACATGAGAGCTTTGTCCCCCAGACAGTTGAGGTTTCTGATTCGGAACTCTCCTTGGAGCAGGAGGAGGATTTTTCCGGTGCCTCTGAGGATGAGACCTTGTCTGTTCAGGAGGATCCTCTCCCTCAAGTAAATATTGTTGCCTTGGTTAGGGCAGTCAGATCGGTCTTTTCTATTGAGGACGAGGAACCGGCTCCTAGACCCAAGGCGCCAGTTTTCAAACGTCAAAAAAATATCTCATTTGAGTTTCTTAAATCTGAACAGCTTGAGGAACTACTAGCGGAGGCTTGGATCGCAGACGGTTTCAGGACTCCCAAGCGCATTGCATCCTTTTACCCACTCCCTGCCGAGGAGCTTAGCAAGTGGGAGTCTCCTCCTCCTGTGGATGCGCACATTGCGCGTCTTATCAAGCGTTCTACCCTTCCTATTTCAAATACCACTTCCCTCAAGGATCCGACGGACAGGAATTTGGAAAATTTCATTAAGGGAATTTATGCACATGCAGGTGCTATCGCATGTCTGGCCATGGCGTCTGCATGGGGGACTAAGGCGCTTGGCCCTGGGGCCCTGTTGGATTCACGGGTTCAGAGAGAGTTTCTCCCAGTGGACAAGATTCAGGATCTACAGGACAGGATTTGTGGGTTCTTACTTCATCCCTGGGTGTCAATTCACACCTGCATGCGGATTCTGGGATCTCTGGTCTCAACCTTCGACATGGTGGAGTACACCCAGTTTCACTCACGGCCTCTCCAGGTGGAGGTTCTGACTATTTGGAACGGATCCCATCTGCAGATTAAGCTGCAGTCAATCGTCCTATCTCTGGATGTTTGTCTCTCCCTTGCGTAGTGGCTCCAGAGCTCCCACTTGGACAAGGGTCATCCCTTCTGGATTCTGGACTTGGTCCAGGTGCCAGTGTTCGAGGGTGGGGAGCTGTAACCTGCCAGCAGTCCATCCAATATAGACAGATGGCTCAGAAGAGCCGTCTCCCGATAATTGTACTGGAACTTCTAGCTGTCTTCAGGGCTCTCTGTCAGGCTCAGCAATTCCTTCAGCATCACCCAGTTCAGGTACAATCAAAGCGAAGGCCATCGCTTACATAATCCATCAGGGCGGCAGTTGAAATAGGTCAGTTGCATCCTCCGTTGAGCGGAGTATCATGTTCTGGCTCTGTCAGCAGTTTTCAGGTTCCAGAATTGGGAATCAGGCTTTCTACGTCACCAAGACATCCACTCCAGTGAGTGGGCCCTTCATCCGGTTGTCTTTCACCTTCTAGTTCATTGTTGGGGCCTGCCAGAAGTCAATCTAATGGTTTCTCGGTTCAACCACAAAGTACGGATCTCGCACCAGAGACACGGGGCCCCTTCTGGTTGATTCATTGGCAGTTTCCTCTGATCTCATTTCTGTCGAGGGTTCTCCACAAATTCAAGTTGGAAGGCAGCACAATGATTCTGGTTGCTCCCAATTGGCCGCAGAGGGTTTGGTATGCAGATCTTCTGAGCCTCTCCATGGACGCACCGCTGCGTCTTCTTCCACGGCTGGATCTCCTGTCACAGGGCCCGTGCATCCACCTGGATCTGACTCGCCACGCTTTGATGGCGTGACTCTTGACACATCCGTCTTGAGAGCTAAAGGTTTTTCGCGGTCAGTAGTTCGCACAATGTTGAATGTGTGGAAGCCTTCTACCGCCAAAGTTTATCATTGGATTTGGCACGCTTACTTCTTTTGGTGTTATTCCAGAGGTTTTAATCCCAGATCCTTCTGACTTTCCAGAGTTCTCTCGTTTCTACAGACCGGCCTAAATTTGGGTCTTCGTATGTCTTCATTGAAGGTACAGGTCTCGGCCCTTTCAGTTCTTTTTCAGAGACCGATTTCCTTGATGCCGGATATTTGTTCTTTTTTCAGGGAGTTCTGCAAGTCCTTTTGTTTCTCCAGTGGCTCAGTGGGACTTGTCCCTGGTGCTTTGGGCTCTTCAGTCACCTCCTTTCGAGCCTTTGGATTTGGTGAGCCTTCATTGGCTTGTGTGGAAGACTTTTTTTTCCTTCTAGCTATTGCTTCGGCTCGGAGAGTGTCGGACCTGAGCGCTCTGTCGTATCGTTCTCCTTTTCTGGTCTTCCATTTGGCCCAGGCCATTCTTTGGACTCCACTTGGCTACCTTCCAAAGGTGGTTTCCAGATTGCAAGTGAATCAGGAGATTGTGGTCCCAGCTTTTCAGTCTCTGGACGATTCAACGGATAACGCCTCTTTAGATGTTGTGAAGGCATTTATGTAGAACGTACCAGGGATATCTGGAAGTCTGATTCCCTTTACATTCTCTATGGTTTCCACAAGCGTATCTGGCCGACTATGTAGCAGACCTTGGCCAAGTGGCTCCGCTTAACCTTCCGGCCCTGGCCGTGGTGACTGTTCATTCCACAAGATCGGTTGGTGCCTCTGCGGACTAGCTTTGCAAGGTTTTGCACGTGGCCTTCTGTTCACACATTTATCCGCTTTTCTACTGTTGATAACTTTCCCTCTGGAGCGTCCCCTCCATTAGAGGGATTGCTTTAGGATGTCCCCAGCGTAGTTCCTGTGTCCTCTATGGACAAGTGAAGAAGAAAAGGAGACTTATGTCTTGCCTGTTAAGTCCTTTTCTTCGAACTCCATAGGGAACAATGGATGCCCACCCTGACGCACCTGACTGGCGGGGTTTTTTCCTCATTTTCTGGATTCCCTGTCCCTTCAGGTGTTTGTCTTTGTGTGTGTCGGTCTTCCTTCCCACTCCTGCCTTAGGTATGCTAACTTGACTGGCCTGCCTTGACTGGGGGCAGGGTATAGGGGAGGAGGAGCCTGAGCTGCACATTCCAGAAGATTTTAACTGTTAGGTGCCCATACTCCACCTGCCAGCCTATACCCCAGTGTAGTCCCTGTGTCCCTTATGGAATTTTGAAGAAAAGGACTTAACAGGTAAGACCTAAGTCTCCTTATCTCATACATCAGGAGCCATCAGCCCCTATTATACTCCTGCTCTCCTCCTCACATCATGTCACTGTGTGTTACCAGCCCAGAGATCAGACCAGTCTCCCCCCACACTCTCTGGTGTATCTCATACACAGGAGCCATCAGCCCCTATTATACTCCTGCTCTCCCCTCACATCATGTCACTGTGTGTTACCAGCCCAGAGATCTGACCAGTCTCCTCCCCACACTCATCATATCTTTGTCTGCTACCAGCTACTCTTGTTCTTTACTGTCCACTACAAAACTGACCTTTGTTGATGGTCCTCCCCATGCCCTTCAATGGGATATTATCCATGATCCTTCCTGACCACTACTGCCTGACATTATCAATGATCACTGATGGTAATAACATCTTTGCATGTGATTTCTTGTACTGATTTTATTCTGTTTTACCAGAGATATGAACCACATCTGTATAGATATCTTTTAGGAAAGTATTACCTTTTCTGCCTGGAGGTCAACAGCGAGAGCAATGGTGGATCCCGATTGTTTAAAATGTGGATTCTTCTGTTCCATTGTGTTTTTGCTGATTAATTTGAGTCCAGCTGGTTCTTTTGCATGTTCCAGTAGATCCCCTTAGAGGTTAGAGCGTATCTAACCTCCAGTGAAGATATTAATTCCTAGAGAGATACAAACTGGTCCTTTTACATTTACTGAGATAGAGATCAGGAGAGTGTGAGGACACAGCAGGATACAGCTAGTATGACCTGTGTGTGATATAATGTATAGACCATGCCTGCACTCTGTTACACATACTGAGATGGAGATCTGGAGAGTGTGAGGACACAGCAGGATACAGCTAGTATGACCTGTGTGTGATATAATGTATAGACCATGCCTGCACTCTGTTACACATACTGAGATGGAGATATGGAGAGTGTGAGATCACAGCAGGGTGCAGCTACTGTGACCTGTATATATGTATAGAACATGTGTGCTGTGACCAGAGAACCTTAGCTCGCCACCTGATAACTGATTCATTTTTATCCCCACCGCCTGTTACTGACTCCACCCAATGCACAGTGGATGTGTAGCATTGCTGCCACCACCAAACTCCTACTATTGGTGCTTGGAACTGGTTACGTACACCCAAGCTCCTACACTGGCACTTGGAACCACTTTTCCCAGGCTCCTATGTCGGCACCTGGAACTGCCTCTGCTGTGTATGCGTAAACAGTCTTCAGCCGCACATCCTGATTGGTGTTGGCTGATACTCACTGATCCCTCCCTATGGACCAGGCCCTGCATGTTAGCTGGCAGAGGGCTTGAGCTTCGAGATACTGGGCTCAATCCAGAACAGCCGGAGTAAGGAATAGCATTTGGCACGATTCTGTTGTTGCTCAAATAGTCTTCAAAAAGACTTAAGGGGGTCAACACACAGATGTTCACAGTAGTACAATCCTTCTTGATGTTCAAAAAGATACACAGAAGACATGCTTGCAGACCTTCTTTTATCTTACTCCAATACACATTACCACATGGGGTAAGTCTGCCCTGTTCTTTTTACCCAATCAAATTAAGTGCATGCACCTTATATGCCCAAGGCATGTTCACCTTTAACATTGTCCCTAATGGACAGTGGGGAATGGTCACTCCTCTGGGCCAGGCGCTGACACGTCTGGGATGTACAAATCTTCCCCCCCCAAAACATACATACACGCTTCTATTGAGGGGGACTTGGCTATCTACTATACCCAAATCTGGGCTCCAGGACAAGGCAGCAAAACACTCAGCCAGCAGTCTCCTGGACGCCAAGGGGATGCTTGTTGGAGCTCCCTGAAAATAGTTAGGTGGCTGCATTGGCCAGCTCCCCATGCACCTCCTCATACCTGCCTCTAACACAGGGTGTCCAGGGAGCGGGCTTTCCCTGTCCCCCAGCAGGCATGCACAAAGCTCTGTTTACTGGCCAGCTCTCCCGGTCCCCAATGTTGTTAACGCTCCAGACAGGGAGCTGGCTAGTCCGGTTCTCTTGTGTGCGGCACTCGGCTAAGATCCCGGTCTCCAGCAGCCGGCACACAGCTCTCTGTGTGCAGTCCCCCGATGCAGCGCACCAGGTGTTAACCAACAGCCTTGTTGTGCGGCTCCTTCCACGCAGTCTTTCCCCACCCCCGAGTGCAGTGCACCGGGGGTTTACAGGAACCATCGCCAAGCTGGGGTGCCCGGAGCTAGGCCAGTCCCCAGCATGGAGCACACCGCTTACCTCTAGTCCCCCGGTGCAGTTTAGATGGACATGGTCCAGGGCTGCGACACATATCTACAGTCCCCCCAGTGCAGTGCACCACGGGATAACACTTTGCTGCAGCAGTCAGAGGGTATCCGGGCTGTGACACATATATACAGTCCCCCCAGTGCAGTGCACCATGGGATAACACTTTGCTGCAGCAGTCAGAGGGTATCCGGGCTGTGACACATATATATATATATATATATACAGTCCCCCCAGTGCAGTGCACCACGGGATAACACTTTGCTGCAGCAGTCAGAGGGGATCCGGGCTGTGACACATATATACAGTCCCCCCCAGTGCAGTGCACCGTGGGATAACACTTTGCTGCAGCAGTCAGAGGGTATCCGGGCTGTGACACATATATACAGTCCCCCCAGTGCAGTGCACCGTGGGTTAACACTTTGCTGCAGCAGTCAGAGGGTATCCGGGCTGTGACACATATATACAGTCCCCCCCAGTGCAGTGCACCGTGGGATAACACTTTGCTGCAGCAGTCAGAGGGTATCCGGGCTGTGACACATATATACAGTCCCCCCCCAGTGCAGTGCACCATGAGATAACACTTTGCTGCAGCAGTCAGAGGGGATCCGGGCTGTGACACATATGTACAGTCCCCCCAGTGCAGTGCACCATGAGATAACACTTTGCTGCAGCAGTCAGAGGGGATCCGGGCTGTGACACATATATACAGTCCCCCCCAGTGCAGTGCTCCGTGGGATAACACTGTGCTGCAGCAGTCAGAGGGTATCCGGGCTGTGACACATATATACAGTTCCCCCAGTGCAGTGCACCGTGGGATAACACTTTGCTGCAGCAGTCAGAGGGGATCGGGGCTGTGACACATATATATACAGTCCCCCCAGTGCAGTGCACCATGGGATAACACTTTGCTGCAGCAGTCAGAGGGTATCCGGGCTGTGACACATATATATACAGTCCACCCAGTGCAGTGCACCATGGGATAACACTTTGCTGCAGCAGTCAGAGGGGATCCGGGCTGTGACACATATATACAGTCCCCCCAGTGCAGTGCACCATGAGATAACACTTTGCTGCAGCAGTCAGAGGGGATCCGGGCTGTGACACATATGTACAGTCCCCCCCAGTGCAGTGCACCGTGGGATAACACTTTGCTGCAGCAGTCAGAGGGGATCCGGGCTGTGACACATATGTACAGTCCCCCCAGTGCAGTGCACCGTGGGATAACACTTTGCTGCAGCAGTCAGAGGGGATCCGGGCTGTGACACCTATATACAGTCCCCCCAGTGCAGTGCACCGTGAGAAAACACTTTGCTGCAGCAGTCAGAGGGGATCCGGGCTGTGACACATATGTACAGTCCCCCCAGTGCAGTGCACCGTGGGATAACACTTTGCTGCAGCAGTCAGAGGGGATCCGGGCTGTGACACCTATATACAGTCCCCCCAGTGCAGTGCACCGTGGGATAACACTTTGCTGCAGCAGTCAGAGGGGGGCTGTGACACATATATACAGTCCCCCCAGTGCACCCTGGGATAACACTTTGCTGCTGCAGTCAGAGGGGATCCGGGCTGTGACACATATATACAGTCCCCCCAGTGCAGTGCACCGTGGGATAACTTTGCTGCAGCACTCAGAGGGTATCCGGGCTGTGACACATATATACAGTCCCCCCAGTGCAGTGCACCGTGGGATAACACTTTGCTGCAGCAGTCAGAGGGGATCCGGGCTGTGACACATATATATACAGTTCCCCCCAGTGCAGTGCACCGTGGGATAACACTTTGCTGCAGCAGTCAGGGGGTATCCGGGCTGTGACACATATATACAGTCCCCCCAGTGCAGTGCACCATGGGATAACACTTTGCTGCAGCAGTCAGAGGGTATCCGGGCTGTGACACATATATATATATATATATATATATACATACAGTCCCCCCAGTGCAGTGCACCGTGGGATAACACTTTGCTGCAGCAGTCAGAGGGGGGCTGTGACACATATATACAGTCCCCCCAGTGCAGTGCACCGTGGGATAACTTTGCTGCAGCACTCAGAGGGTATCCGGGCTGTGACACATATATACAGTCCCCCCAGTGCAGTGCACCGTGGGATAACACTTTGCTGCAGCAGTCAGGGGGTATCCGGGCTGTGACACATATATACAGTCCCCCCAGTGCAGTGCACCGTGAGAAAACACTTTGCTGCAGCAGTCAGAGGGGATCCGGGCTGTGACACATATATACAGTCCCCCCAGTGCAGTGCACCGTGGGATAACTTTGCTGCAGCACTCAGAGGGTATCCGGGCTGTGACACATATATACAGTCCCCCCAGTGCAGTGCACCGTGGGATAACACTTTGCTGCAGCAGTCAGAGGGTATCCGGGCTGTGACACATATATACAGTCCCCCCCAGTGCAGTGCACCGTGGGATAACACTTTGCTGCAGCAGTCAGAGGGTATCCGGGCTGTGACACATATATATATCAGTCCCCCCAGTGCAGTGCACCGTGGGATAACACTTTGCTGCAGCAGTCAGGGGGTATCCGGGCTGTGACACATATATACAGTCCCCCCAGTGCAGTGCACCGTGAGAAAACACTTTGCTGCAGCAGTCAGAGGGGATCCGGGCTGTGACACATATATACAGTCCCCCCCAGTGCAGTGCACCGTGGGATAACACTTTGCTGCAGCAGTCAGAGGGTATCCGGGCTGTGACACATATATATACAGTTCCCCCCAGTGCAGTGCACCGTGGGATAACACTTTGCTGCAGCAGTCAGGGGGTATCCGGGCTGTGACACATATATACAGTCCCCCCAGTGCAGTGCACCATGGGATAACACTTTGCTGCAGCAGTCAGAGGGGATCCGGGCTGTGACACATATATACAGTCCCCCCAGTGCAGTGCACCGTGGGATAACTTTGCTGCAGCACTCAGAGGGTATCCGGGCTGTGACACATATATATATATATATATACAGTCCCCCCAGTGCAGTGCACCGTGGGATAACACTTTGCTGCAGCAGTCAGAGGGGGGCTGTGACACATATATACAGTCCCCCCAGTGCAGTGCACCCTGGGATAACACTTTGCTGCAGCAGTCAGAGGGGATCCGGGCTGTGACATATATATACAGTCCCCCCAGTGCAGTGCACCGTGGGATAACTTAGCTGCAGCACTCAGAGGGTATCCGGGCTGTGACACATATATACAGTCCCCCCAGTGCAGTGCACCGTGGGATAACTTTGCTGCAGCAGTCAGAGGGGATCCGGGCTGCGGCACATAACATTCTTTTATACACTCGGTGCCTATCGCCGCTAACACACATTTAAAAATGGGCACCTAGTGCCTATAACAATTCAAAGATGGTGCCACAGCACGGGGGTGAACCCTTTCAGTGCTGCGGCTACCATTAATCACTTGCAGGGGGAGGGCGGGATCCAACATCGGGACTGGTACCTGGCCACATTCCCCCATCACCCCCACCCCAATTCCGCGTGGGCCACCAGTAGGCCATGTCTCTTTGGCTCCTGGTCCTGCAGTTCTTTGGGGTTACCGGGAGACCACATGGAGTTCAGGCTCTTCCTGCCGAGACAATCCATCCGCATTGCTGTGAGCCTTGCTTTGCAGATAATATGAAAGTCATAAATCTGAAGTACAAGGCTCCACCGCAACAGTCTGCCATTGTCCCCTGTGGTGTGTTGTAGACACTGTAAAGGGTTGTGATCAGTCACCACAGTAAATTGCCGGCCATACAAATGGAGCTGGAACTTCTTCACAGCCCAAGCAATCTCCAAGCTTTCCTTTTCAATTGTGGCGTACCCCACCTCCCGGAAATAAGACACAAATCATCCTAGCGCCCGAGTCAGACCAATGGGGAAATCACCTGCTGCAGTCATTTATATTGTGACCCCCACAAAAGCAACTGCGCTGGTCATTTCATATCTTATCAATTCTAAAATATATTCTTTAGTTTATTTATAATAAATACTTAGGGGTTAATCTAATTATTTGTTAATTGCGAGGTGCGATTTGCTGTTTTCTCTTCAAATTAGCGCAGCGAATTAATTTTGCAATCCAATTAGCAACTTGCATTGAACCAGAGTAAATTTGCATTTTTCCATTGGAAAGGAAAATCTTTATGTTAAGAACCCCTTGGACATCCCCCCTAATGACTAATCAGGCATTTGGAAATTTCAAATTGGCTTAATTAGTCCAATAATTACATGTCATTTTGGGGGGTAAAAAAAATGGCCTCAAATTACCCCAAAATTAACTTATTCGTTAGTTTAGGCACCCCAAATGTAATTAATTTTTTATTAATTGAAAAATAATTGTTTTCATAATTTTTTTTTAATTTTCAGTGTGCACAATGTACCCCAAAATCTCATTGTTTCCTAGTTTTTATTGCAATTTTCATTTGAGATTAAATGGATAAGTTGGCTTTTTATCTTTTTTTTTTTTGCATCTTTTTAAACAAAAACACAAATCGGCCATTTCAGACCATTTAAAAACCTTCAGTACTTTCCTTATGCCAATTATAATATTGTAATGTTCCAAATATGCGCAATCAATGACTGCAGCCTAGGGGAGACTTCTAAGAGGTTCCTCACTTGTCCTCTAAAAAAACATACAAATAAACAAAGTCAAGTATCACCCTTTGGTGCTGCCACACAATGTCTCCTTATATTTCCAAAATGGAACCACAATGAGATCCTCTGTATGTAAATCTTCCAGGATTTATTCCTCAAGATGTGTGGAATTCCAATTCCGCTTCCTTTGCATCAATATCTCAAAAAAGAGAAACCAAACATCGTGCAATAATGATAATAAAATTACACTTATAATGGTGATGACAAAGGAACACTCACATGTTTCAAAATAGGTAGAAAACGTATAGTATCTCCAGTCTGTAACACCATAGGAAATTCCAACTTCAAGTGTAGATCAACTCAAAAAGAGAAGAATATACCAAAAATAGTGCAATACTGTATGTATTGACAGAAAATTTTATTCAGACAAAGAAACACTCACATTTAGACAGAATAAAAACCGCTTATATATATGTATCACACCGGAAAGGCAGGATGGGGTTATCGATATAAGATGTAAATAGAAGGAAACCAGTGGTTCCGGATACCAACGTGATCCCTCCTGTAGTTCACGATTCCCCCATCTCAGCGTTCCATGTGCGGTCACCGGCTTTTGGAAATATAAGGAGACATTGTGTGGCAGCACCAAAGGGTGATACTTGACTTTCCTTATGCCCACAAACATCCCTATATGGTCCTGCTAACAAAATTATCAATTTTGGGTGGTCCAGGATGGTCTCCTCACTTTTTCATGCACTTCTCTTACATCGCATTTGGCAGTCAGTTCGCACCCCTCCGCTGCGAGCACCACAAATAGGCATCTTTAATTGGATTGGAGAATTCTCGGGAGCGCGCATTTGTGCAAAGTCTGTGAGTTTTGTGAAACAAACTCGCTACTCGCAATTCGCACCTAATTGGATTGACCCCTTATATTGAGTATTAGAAATTAACTACAATGTTGCTAAAAGAATCACATGGCATGAAGTCATCTCATAAAGGATTATCCTACACTGATAATCAGATTAGTATATTCAACACATATGTTTAGGAACCGCATAAAAAAATTAATACTAAAAATAATTTCTCAATTAGATGAGATTCAAAAGACAATGGCCCTCATTCAGAGCCGGACGCTCTGAGCAGAGTGCTCGCTCTGAATAAAAATGGAGCATCCTCCTGGACGCTCGTATAGCTGTGGGTCACCACCCACAGCACATATGAGCGTGCAGGATGATGGTCGCGATGGTCTTGACCATCGCGACCATCGCCAGTGCGACCAGAAGCCTGTGGTCGGGGTTTTCGACCACAAGCCCTGGAGTGATTTTGGCTCTATCAGAGCCAAAATCACTCCCACTGACATCACTAGTGATGTCAGTGGGGCCGGCTTCTGACGTCTGGGAGGCACGCCCCCGGCAGGCCCACCAAAGGGGGCGTGCTGTCAATCAACATCGACAGCACGCCCCCTTTGATCAGACACAACGAGCGAAGATAAGTCCTTCGCTCGTCGCGTCTGGCGCATGCGCACGACGGAGCTCCCTCCGTCGTGCGCATGCGCAGTGCACACCATCGACCCACTTGCGAGCGGACAGCCGCTTGCGAGTGGGTCTGAATGAGGCCTAATGTCCAAAGTCAGAAAATTATCCCATGTATTTCCTTAAGGTGACCATATCTCTCTCTTGATAATATTTCGGAAGAAGTTTAATGGGTTACCTACTCCTTACTTAGCCGACACAAGGAAAACCAGATAAGCGCTGGATGGCTGTATATTGTTGCCGCACTGAGTCTGCACTTCAGTGTAGTACATCTGCGGCCGTCACAGATTTTAGTCGCTCTGGTTCCCGATCACAATGCGGCGTACTTGAGCTGCAGGACCCGCCTGCTCTAAGGTTTTTTGCCGGCAACTGCCACAAATATAGCTGCTCGGGCTCCCGGTCTCTAAGCGGCGTGCTCGGGCTGCAGGACCAGCCAGCTTCACAAATATAGCCGCTCGAGCTCCCAGTCTCTAAGCGACATGCTGCAGGACCCACCGGCTTCACAAATATAGCCGTTCTGGGTCCTGGTTTCTAAGGGCTGCAGGACCCACCAGCTTCACAAATATATCCGCTCAGGCTCCCGGTCTCTAAGCGGCGTGCTCAGGCTGCAGGACCCACCGGCTTCACAAATATAGCTGCTCGGGCTCCCAGTCTCTAAGCGGTGTGCTCGGGCTGCAGGACCCACCGGCTTCACAAATATAGCTGCTCGGGCTCCCAGTCTCTAAGCGGTGTGCTCGGGCTGCAGGACCCACCGGCTTCACAAATATAGCTGCTCGGGCTCCCGGTCTCTAAGCAGCGTGCTCAGGGCTGCAGGACCCGCCGGCTTCCACATCCAGTGTAACTTCAGGAAGTAATCTGACCCTTGTCAGTTCTTGGTTAATAAAGGAGAATAGTCCCAATTCGTTGGCTCACCATAGGAAAATTATAGAAGATAATGTGGACACCAATTGATGCGGACAGCGATGCGTTTCATCCACGACTGTGGATTATTCAAGCTGAAACCTCCTGCTGTAGCAGTTTTCTTCTTAAATAGGCCAGAAGGTGCTCCTGCCCATCTGGTCCCTCCTGGCTCAGTACTCCTCCAAGTCCGTACTGTGATGAATCAGTCTGTACAACAAAGTTCTTACTGTAGTCTGGAACCATCAGTACTGGAGCTCTTGTACCAGAGCCGTTTTAAATGACTAAAATTCCAGCTAACAAGAGGGTGTCCAGTCAACTACCTTGGGGAGCTTCTTCTTAGTCAAATCTGTCAGGGGTTTGGCTACAAAACTGAAGTCAGGGATAAAGCATCAGTGGTACCTGTTACAAGTCGCGGTCACGACTTGACACTTTCTGACAGTATACCCAGGCAGGACGGGGTTACTCCAGTTCTTCCTGTTGCTAGGAGATCGGCACGCCTCAGGAAGTGATGTGTATTCCACAAGTGCAAACCTGATTGGGACTTCAGCCTATTTATACTCACTGATCTATTGCACCTGTGCCGACTATAGAGTGTCTGTGAGTTTCCTCGGCCTGGCTGCAGAGTCAGGTTGTTCCTGTTCACTGAACTCCCACACGGCTTCCTAGCCGCATCCAGTAGCCCCCGTGCTGCCGTCTGCTCTCCAAATGGCTTCCTAGCTGCATCTAGCAGCTCCCGTGCTGCCAACGTTCACCATACTGCTTCCGAGCCACACCAAGTAGCTCCCGTGCTACCACCATTCTTCACTCGGCTTCTTAGCCACTCCAAGCAACTCCCGTGCCGCAACATCGGCACACCTGCCGCACCATCGGCTCTCAAAGTCATTTTCTTACCCTAGATTGTTTATCTACGGCCATCTGCAACATCGGCACACTCTCAAAGCCATTTTTCATACCCTAGACTGTTTATCTACGGCAATTGCCACAACCTTGGCACCATCGCTGCAACATCGGCACACTTGCCGCACCATCAGCTCTCAAAGCCTTTTGCTAGCCCTAGACTGTTTATCTATGGCAATTGCCACAACATCGGCACCATCGCTGCAACATCGGCACACTTGCCGCACCATTGGCTCTCAAAACAATTTGCTAGCCCTAGACTGTTCATCTACAGCTATTGCCGCACCAGCAGCACCATTGCCGCACCATCAGCACCATTGCTGCACTGTCGGCACAGCTGCCACTCCATCGGCTCCCAAGCCATTGTCCAAAAAACAAACTGTACTCTCACAACTATAGCCGCACCATCGATATCCTTATTACCGTCAAATGTGTCAGTCCTAACTGTACATTTTTTCCCTATTGAATTCCCTTGTATCTCCATGTGAGCCGCTACTACCTCGAGCATAAGTCCAGGCGGCCGCCCAAGTACCGGTGAATGTATCCTAGTTCTAAGGGAAGAACGGGCGGTTGTTATTGGTGGAAGATCTCGCTAGCTGGGTTCTTGTGGTGTTACATGGAGTAGGCAGCGGAATTCATAACAGTACCCTGCCATTCCTAATAGAGCCGGGACCAGTCTCTGATTGTCTCTACTTTCACTGGTTCAGGCTTCACCTTACCTCCCACACGGTGCCCCAGGTACTCTACCGCTGACATCCCCATTTGGCACTTGTCTGCCCTGATGGTCAGACCTGCCCACCGAATCCTTTATAACACCAGCCCCACATGCATCAGGTGATCTTCACAAGTTCCGCTGAAGATATCAGTCATCCAAGTAGGCCTAAGCAAAATCTCTGTACCCCTTCAGTATGTCATCGACAATGCTCTGGAAGGTGGCTGGTGCATTCTTCATCCCAAATGGTCTTGAACTCAAACAAGCCAAATGAGATGATGAATGCAGATCGCTCTTGAGCCTCGGGGGTCATTGCTATCTGCCAATGGCACTTGCTCATTTCAAAAGTGGAGATGTATTTTGCTCCTGCCCACTCGTCTAACAACACATAAATGTGGGGTAAGGGATAAGTATCAGATTTGGTTACCTCAGTCAACCGGCAGTGTTCTACACAAAACCACGTGGTACGGTCCATCTTGGGAACCAATACAACGGAGGCAGCCCAGGGTCTGTTATACCTAGCACTAACATCTCCTGCACCTCATTGTAGATTTTCGCCTGCGCCTCTGGTGAGACCAGATATGCAGGTTACCAGATCGGCCTATGCTCACCAGTGTCTATGTGGTGTGCACGCAAAGAAGTCGCTTCCCACTGAAATGGGCTTCAAAGGACTGCTGAACTGACTCAAGCTGCTTCCTCTTGAGGTTAATAAATTCCTTCCTCCAGCTTACTTCCTCTACACCACCCTCACCTCGGGCACCCGCGAAGATCTCAGGGATTGGATCATTTCCTGGTTCCTCCTGTAAGCAGCACGCGACTGCTACTGACTCCACATGCTCGTGGTATGCCTTCAACATATGCACATGGTAGGTACCCTGCCTCCTTCCCTCGTTGGCAAATGACACCACCTAGGGGATGTCACTTAGTTGTTTTGAGACTGTGTATGGCCCCGTCCAGGAAGCCTGGAGCTTGTTTTGGCGTGTGAGCACCAAAACAAGCACCTACTGCCTAACTTCAAAGACCCTGACACATGAGCCCTGGTTATTCCAAGTTTACTGCTTGGTTTGCAATTTTGCAAGATTTGCTTGCGTAAACCTCATGAGATTTTTTAACCGATCTCTGAACTTTAACACATACTCCACCACAGACACATCTTGGTGAGTCAACTCCCCTACCGAAGACACAACAGTTTGAGGGGTCCACGGACTCTGCGGCCATATAGTAACTCAAAGGGTGAGAAATCGGTGAACTCCTATGGCACCTCCAGATAAACAGGAAGTGCGTCAGGGTTCACTACCAGTCACCCCCCTCTGAAGTCACAAATGCCCGGAGCATCTGCTTCAGAGTTCCATTAAATCTCTTGCATAGTCCATTAGTTTGTTTTGTGTTCTGGGAGAGCAGCTCCCGGTAATGCCAGCAGTAATATGATTAAATACCCAGTACTAGTATTCCAAATATGTAAATATAATTTAAAAAAAAGTTAATTTTTTTTTCTGTATTTATTGCCTTAGTACTTGTGCTATAGGGCACCAGTCACACCAAATGTGTGTGTGTATATGTTTATGTGTGTGTGTGTGTGTGTGTGTAATAAATATATATATATATATGTGCAATGCATTTGTTAAAAATGTTTAAATACATTTTAAATAATTGCACTTACCTGTGTTTCCCTGGAAGTCCGGGGGATGTAGAGCTCTCTGTGGGCTGCTGGATCCCCATCCCCTTCCAGAGAAAAATGGACTGTCCCACCATGCAGCCTCATGCCTGAAAGAAGTGCATGGGGAACTGGCCAGTGCAGTAAGCTAATTATTTTCAGGGAGCTTCAAAGTGACCAGGAGACTGCTGGCTGGGGATCTTGTCTGCCTTGTCTGGAGCCCAGATTCAGGTAGAGGAGGTAGCCAAGTCCCCCTCAGCAGAATCCTGGAAGTACTTATTGTAGGGAAGTTTTTTCTCATCCCAGACATGCCGGCACCTGGGCGTCTAAAATGATGACAGGTGGGCTCAGGCATAGAGGAGTGAGCACTCACCACTGTCCATTAGGGACAATGTTAAAGTTGAGCATGCCTTGTGCACTTAATTGGGTAAAAACCACAGGGTGGACTAACCGATTGTGGTATTGTGTATTGGATTAAGATAAAAGAAGGCATGTGAGCCTGTTTTGTGTATCTTTTTGAACATCAAGAAGGTATGAACTGCCGTATCATCTGTATGCTGTGATACTCCCAAGGGGAAATGTCTTTTTGAAAACTATTTGAGCAGTAAACATCTAAGATGACTACATAAGTATCCTGCGACAACAGAATTGCATCAAGCGATATTCTGTTTTCCGATTGGTTTACATTGAGCGCAGTGTCTCCAAGCTCAAACCCTCTGCCAGCTTCCCTGCTGGGCCTGGTCAATTGCGAGGGACCAGTAGGTATCAGCCGACATCAGTCAGGAGGTCTGACTGCTACTAGTCTAAGCATATGCAGCAGAGGCAGTTCAGCTGCCAATGTAGGAGCCTGAGAGAAGTGCTTTCAGGTGCCAGTGTAGGAACTTGTGTGGTAATAAGTGGTTCCAAGATATTGGTGGTGGCAGCAAAGTTGCATGCCCATGGCACAGTGGCCGGAGTCCGTAACAGGTGGTTACTGACGGTAAGAGAGAATCCCTACAAGATCCAAGATTTAGAGGAAGTCCCCGCAAGATCCAGTGGGATCAAAAAAATATCTCTGGCCGTTGGCGGAGGCAAGGTTATCCAGTCACAATTATCTATTTGCTATCTGGCTTCTACATTCACAAGTGAAACTTGGAAATGACACTGACTGTATGAGATGTTAGGGTGCAGCCAGGCACGTCTTATTATAGTTACACAGTATGGAGATGTTGGGATACAGCCGGGGATGTCAATTATAGTTACACAGTATGGTATAGTTCTGCAGAGAGCCTAATTCCCATATAATTATTCTGTTCCCAGCAGATGGACACAGCAGCAGGAATAACTCGGGGAGACGTCTCATATTACCTCCAGATTGTGACCTAGATGATAAATTCTCACAGTACTCTCCAGGAGAAAACCTCATTATACCCAGTATACATCCAGCATCTCACAGTGCAGATACATCATCTGATCCCTCTATCCATGAGGAATGTTCCGCTGATAATCCCAGTAGTGTTACACACAGCTCAGATCACACAGGTGATAAACCTTTTTCATGTTCTGAATGTGGGAAAAGTTTTACCAAGCAGATCAGTCTTTCTATACATCAGAAGAAAGTTCACGCAGCTGAAAGACCTTTTCTATGTTCTGAGTGTGGGAAATGTTTTAGACTGAAAAGCTGTCTTACTAGACATACAAAGCTTCACACACATGAGAGACCAAATTCATGTTCTGAGTGTGGGAAATGTTTTGCGCAGCAGAGCAAACTTGATGTCCATCAGAGAACTCACACAGGTGAGAGACCATTTCAGTGTTTTGAATGTGGGAAATGTTTTATATGGAAGTCCGCTCTTGTTACACATTATCGAGTCCATACAGGTAAGAACCCATTTTCATGTTCTGAGTGCGGGAAATGTTTTAAAAATAAATCCACTCTTGCTACACATCAGAGATATCACACAGGTGTGAAACCATTTCCATGCTATGAATGTGGGAAATGTTTTATACAGAAATCAGTTCTTGTTACACATCAGAGAAGTCACACAGGTGAGAGGCCATTTCCATGTTCTGAGTGTGGGAAATGTTTTACATATAAATTAGCTCTTGTTACACATCAGAGAAGTCACACAGGAGAGAAACCATTTCCATGCTCTGAATGTGGGAAATGTTTTACATATAAATCAGTTCTTGTTATACATCAGAGAAGTCACACAGGTGAGAGGCCATTTCCATGTTCTGAGTGTGGGAAATGTTTTACATGTAAATTAGCTCTTGTTACACATCAGAGAAGTCACACAGGAAAGAAACCATGTCCATGCTCTGAATGTGGGAAATGTTTTTCAAATAAATCACGTCTTGTTAGACATCAGAGAAGTCACACAGGTGAAAAACCGTATTCATGTCCTGAGTGTGGGAAATATTTTGCACAGAAATCACATCTTGTTACACATCAGAGACCTCACACAGATGAGAAATAATTTCTTCTTCAGGGTCCATAGGGCCCTTGGGTGTAGGTGGTGGTTGAGGACCGAGCACCAGACAGTTAAAGCTTTGCTCCCAGGATGCAATGGTCCTTCCCCCTATACCCTGCTCCCGAGCCAGAGGCACTTCAGTTTTGTCAGTGCCTGGCCAGAGTCGGGTCACCATTTTAACAGTGGGCTGTTTCATGCATCCCAAAAGCTTTTATTTTATAATTCTTTTTTCTTTTATGCTTCTGAGCGGGCAGCAGTAGACTGTCCGTGGGACGTTTGTGCTGCCGCTCCAACACCCCTATTGGAACTGCAACGTCAGCTCTGCCTGGTGCTCTCAGCGGGCATCCCAGGGACATTGCTAGCCAGTTCCGCTGTCAAAACAGACTGCAGCCCGGATTCTAAGGGGACAGGTAAGGCGGGTCACCGCTATGGGGTTGCCACAACATGTACAAGCAATACAGGTACCTCCTATGCCTCCATCAGTAGACATACTCTCTAACTCAGTACAGAGTCTGGCGGCTACCTCTACAGCCTTTCAAAATATGTTGCAATGTGGGAAACCCCTACCCAGTGAAGCTAGGTACAAACTGACCGATATATTGGCTGATCAATTGATCGGCTAATATCTGGTGGCCATCGCCAAGTGTGTACCTGTACTATGTCTGTGAACCACATAGTTCTCAGACATATCGCATTGGCTGTGCTGCATAGCTGATGGACAGATATGTCTGCAGACATATCTGTCCATCGGCAAGTGTGTACGGGCGGTCTGCATACTGCCCATACACAGCGGCAGCCACCGGGGAGGGGGGTGGGACACGCCACTTGGTCGCCGGGACCCACGGCTAGAAGCAGATGATGGCCTTTCAGTGTGTATGAACGATCATCTGCAGATATATCTGTATAGTGTGTATCCAGCTTAAGTTTACTAAGCATTCTCTGCTATCTTCACAGTCCACGCAGCTGTCATCTGAGGAGGCAGAAGATGCTGATCTCTCTACTGCGGAGTCCCCTTCGGGGGAAGAAGTATAGAGTCTAAAATGAATATACCTGCTTTGGTGCAAACAGTTAGATCTATCTTACAAATAGAAGAAGATGAGCCTGCCCCCACATCAAAGCATCCACTATTTGAATGACAAAAAGTGGCCAGCAGAGTTTCCGCTCTCGGATCAACTAGTTGAGCACATGGCAGCAGCTTGGCAGATTCCTAGTAAGAGGTTTCAGCCCCAAAAAGGCCTGACCTCTTGTTATCCTTTTCCTGCAGCTCATTGTACAAGATGGGAGACTTCCCCAGCGGTGAATTTCCATGTTACACGTTTGATTAAAAGCGATACATTACCTATCCCTACAGTTTCCTCACTGAAGGACCCTATGGATAGAAAAGATTGAAACTGGCCTTAAATCTGTGTACTCTATCAGGTGCCATTGCTTGCGCGACCATGGCTACTGTATGGGTGGCTAAAGCAATTTACAGCTGTGCAGACGCCCTTGAAGAATCTTTTCCCTCAGATGCCTCTTGGGATCAGATGTCTTATGTAGCTCAAATAAGAATATAGCTTCATATATTGGAGAAGCGCCCCTGGGATGCCAGTCTCCTAGCTTCTAGAGCTTCGGCCACGGCTGTATATGCCCACCGTATTCTGTGGCTGTGGTCATGGAAGGAGGATGCAGAATCTAAGAGAGCCTTAGAAGCATTACCTTACAATGGGGAGATCTTGTTTGGCCCTGACTTGGATAAGATTGTGGCCACATTAGCAACATAAAAAACTGCCTTTCTGCCATCAGCAACTACTGCAAGGCCTCAGACAACGTCCTTTAGGTCCTTTTATCCCCAAGGCAAACCTAAGGGTCAGTCCTTTCCTAAGCAATCGGCTTCCACTAGGCCACAAAGCCTATGACCAAGCTGACCTGGGCCACCAGACGTCCTGCTTCAAAATCCAAGGACAAGCTTTCAGCCTGACGGGGCAGGCCTCCCCTTGGGGGACCCCAGAGTAGGAGGCCAACTCCTTCAGAATGGCATCAGACAACCACAGATGCGTGGATAAGAGAAGTCTCACGGGTACACCCTCTCATTTCAGAGATGGCCACCCCACCAGTTTTTCTACACAGGCCCTCCATCACACCTGAACAGTGTCCTGCTCATGCAGAGTCATTCAAGTGGAGGTAATAGTTCCAGTTCCTCCTTTCACAGCAAGGGAATGGTTATTATTCTACCCTGTTTCTGGTGCAGAAACAAAATGGGTCTTATCGGCCTATCCTCAACCTCAAATTCCTAAACAAATTCATCAGGGTGCCCAAATTTCACATGGAAACCCTGCACTCTATTGTACTGGCTATGGAGCCTGGGGACTTTATGGTATCTCTGGATATTTGGGATGCATACCTACAGTACCCTCTCATCAGAGATATCTCCGGTTTGCTGTACTATAGCAACATTTTCAATTTCAAACTCTGCCCTTTGGACTTTCTACAGCCCCACGGGTCTTTACCAAAATTATGGCGGTCATGGCAACCAACCTGTGTTTTTCAGGGAATCAGTCTCCTGCCATACCTGGATGACCTCTTGCTCTTGGCAAGCTCACCAGAGGTCCTTCAATGCCACCTTCAGGTAACCATTGCCTTCGTGCAGAGGCACAGCTGGTTAACTGGAAAAAGTCCTCCCTGAACCCTTCACAGAGAATGGTCCATCTGGGAGCTCTTTTAGATTCTCAGGGTCAGAGAATCTTCCTAACAGACAAGATCTCCACACTGCAAATATGTGTGCGCAGAATACTACGCAGTCGCCGAGTGTCAGTCCACTCAGCAATGCAAGTTCTACGATCCATGGTATCTACCTTTGACATGGTGGAGTACGCTCAGTTCCACTACAAGCCCCTGCAACAGCTAATCCTATCCAGGTGGAACGGGTTGCCCCATCACATAAAAGCTCAGGCAATGGTCCTTTCTCCAGAGGCTTGTCTGGTGGCTACAGATGTCCAATTTAATCAGAGGTTGCCCCTTTTGCATCCAAGAATGGGTACTCCTTACAACGGATACCAGTCTCCTGGGCTGGGGCGCAGTGACCTGTCAACATTCCTTCCATGAATGTTGGACATCGGCTGGATACGCATCCTCACATGGGCCGAAGGTCACTTCCCGGCCATCTCCACAGTGTTCAATTCCAGGAGTTCTAAATTGGGAAGCGGACTTCCTCAGCCATCACAACGTGCAAACCAGGAAATGGTCTCCACTCAGAAGTCTTTCAACTCCTAGTGGACAAGTGGGGCCTACCAGAGGTGGACCTCATGGCCTCCAGACAAAATCACAAACTGCCAGTGTATGGGTCCAGAAAAAGGGACGCCAAGGCAGCCTTGGTAGATGCATTGTCCGTGAAGTGGACCTTCCATCTGGCATATCTATTCCCTCCAGTCTCCCTTCTTCCTCGAGATCTTCGGAAGTTCAAACAAGATGGAGGCACTGTTCTGTTGGTGGCTCCAGCATGGCCCAGACGACATTGGCACTCAGATCTTTAGAGCCTCTCCATAGATGCCTTGTTCCTGCTACCTCAGTGGCCAGACTTGTTGTCTCAGGGTCCTTGTCTTCACCCGCACCTGGGTTGTCTGTCTTTGATGGCGTGGCTCTTGAGACATCCCTCCTGAGGTCTAAAGGGTTTTCTTGCTCTGTGGTCAAGACTATGCTGAGCGCATAAGCCGCCCTCTGCCTGGATTTACCATAGAGAGTGGCATACATACTTTCAGTGGTGTGATGCCAGAAACTATGACCATCAGGTGTTTTGCGTTTCTAGAGTCCTGGCCTTCATCCAAGCAGGCTTGGACTTTGGACTCCACCTTACCTCACTGAAGGTGCATGTCTCTGCTCTGTCCATTTGGTTCCAGCATAGAATGCTTTACTGCCGGATGTCCATACCTTCCTTCAAGGTGTCCTCCACATACATCCTCCCTTTGTCCCTCCTGTGGCGCTGTGGAATTTGTCAGTGGTTCTTCAGACCCTACAGGGCACTCCGCTTGAACCTTTGGAATCTGCGGATCTCAAGTGGCTCACAGCGAAAACTCTTTTACTTCTGGCTATGGCGTCCGCCTGAAGGGTGGCAGATTAAGGGGCGCTCTAATGCTGCTCCCCATTTCTAATCTTCCATCAGGACAGGGTAGTTCTCCAAACTCAACCTGGCTTCCTACCCAAGGTGGTTACTCGTTTCCATATTAATAAGAAAATTCTAGTCCCGGCCTTTCATTAACCAGACCTCCCAGCAGGTGAGGCCTCCTTCGATGTGGTCCGTGGTCTCAGGATCGACGTGGACTGTACCAGTTCTCTGAGGAAAACAGAGTCCCTATTTGTGCTCTATGGAGTTCACAAGAAGAGATAGCCAGCCAATAAAGACATTGGCTAGATGGCTTTGCATGACTATCTCACAGGCTTACACACAGGCAGGCCTTCCTGTACCGGCTACTGTCACTGCCCGTTCCACTTGCTCTGAGTCCCTTGGCAGCGCAATGTGGAGCCCCAGCTGAACAGCTTTTTAAGGTGGCCACGTGGTCCTCTGTCCACATCTTTCTTAGGTTCTATGCCTTCAATACATTTGCCTCTAGGATGCCTCCATTTGTACGCTGGATTCTCCTCTCAAGTCAGGAGCATCACCATCCTTGAATAACTGCTTTGAGACATCCCCAAGGTCTCCCTGTGGAGCGCTATGGACCCTGAAAAAGAAAACGAGCTATGGTAAAACATAACAATGGTGGACTTTCTTTGAAGTCCACAGGGTACCCGCTCTGACGCACCTGGCTTCTATGGGCTATGTTTCCTGGTCACATGTTTCTTGTCTCTTTCTGTGTGAGAGTGTGATACTAGTGTGTACCTATCTTCCTTCTCCTCTCCTCCAGCATTAGGCTTGTTATGAACTGAAGTGGCTTGGGGGCAGGGTATAGGGGGAAGGCCCGTTGAATCCTGGGAGCAAAGCTTTAACTGTTTGGTGCCTGGACCTCAACCACCACCTACACCCCAAGGTCTCCCTATGGACTTTGAAGAAAGAGAGTTAATAAAGGTAAGTTTTACCATAACTCTCGTTTTCCATGCTCTGAGTGTTGGAAATGTTTTATAAAGTAATCCGCTCTTATTAGTCATCAGAAACATCACACAGGAAAAAAACAATGTATGAGCATCTAGAAAAATATAGAAATTGCAGTGATATTTGCAGTACTGTATTGTTATTGAAAATGTTAAAAACAAACATGAATTCAATCATAGCCTAGATTGCTGTCCCTGCTTAGCAAAGGGTAAATGATATTTGAATTATCACACTATATACTAATATATTACAATTTAGTATAAACCCACACGTTTGTCACCAGCATAGGGCTCCAACAGGTTCCTCATGTAATGGCTTTCAGTTTCCTTATTCTAACAGATCAGTTTTCCAAACTTCGCTATTACAGGCCGGGTATTAAGGATATCCACGCTTGAGCACAGGTCACTTATTGTCAGTTTGATTTAACCATTTGGACTCCACCATGGATATCCTTAAACCCTGTACTGTAATGGCAGAGTTTGGGATGCTCTGTAATAGATAGTATTGTGCTATTGGCCTATTTGTGCAGTATCAAGACCACATGATGTAATATAGGGACATAACTACTCTGTCATCATGACAATGTGCTGGGGATGTAATATGGGAAGTGGGAAACTATGACATCCTGTGATGACTGGGCTGTAAGTGACGGTGTGAGATGGGTGATATAATGACATCTGTAACCTCTGATGTTATCTCACTGGATCCAGTATTCTCTGGTTGGGTTTCCTGGTAAATCTATCTCTAATCTCCTTACAGCAGTCTGATGTCTGGTTCTTTCTAATTAGATCCCCTGTAACCTACTATTTATACTATTCCAAAAGATAAGGACATTACAATGATGATCACTTATGTAATTTATACATTATTAGATAATGTAATTAGTGTAGGGACACAGGAAGCTGCTGGTCCTGGTATAAACCACTAACAGTAATGTACATTAAGTGCATCAGGCTCCGGATATCCCCAGCAGAATACTGATGTGAGCAGGGTACGTAGTAATGGAGGAATAATACAGGGACATCACAGGATAAGTAGGATCAGTACAGATTGTCCTCAGTATGTCCTGCACTGTCACCTCCCACAGTGGTGACACCACCAGTAATGTGCAGGGTCAGGAGATGAAGATTATTTGGTAATGAGGAAATCACAGGAAGGACAATACAAGCTTTGTTATACACCTACAAAAATATATGAGATAAAGAGTTTGGTAACAAGTAAGAAAACCAAACTCTGCACGGATCTGTCTGACGTCCATGTGGGGTAACAGCTGCGTGTGGCGCTTGTTTGTTAGTATTTACCACACTTATTGACATGAACGATTTTGTAAATTGTTAGTAAGGCTGGAATAGTGACAGTTGTCCTCTCGGTGGTGCACATGTTCTGTGATGGCTGTCATGGAGAAAATATAATTTTCCTTATGATCAAAAGCATTTGTATGAAGTGAATTATGCTATTAAAATAACTTTTGAAATTATTATAAGTGATACAAATATTGATAGGCAATATTACCATATATATCTGATCTAGAATTAATGTTAATATAACATAACATATAGAAGATACACATTGTAGAAATGTATGTATTTTACACTTCCAAGATGACAAGATGCCAATAAGCAGAGTGATATATAACTCATGTATCTGAGACTCATATAAACCTGTGGCCGTATGAGAGCTCATAGATTTGAGCTGTCCTGGTGGGTCACACCAATGACTAAGCACAGTCACAATGACCACCCTGCTGTACAAGATCCCAAGTGTGAGATAACCAGCCCTGTGTTACCATCTGAGAGCCCATAGATAAGAGCTGCTCTGGTGGGTCACACCAATGACTAAGCACAATCACAATGACCATCCTGCTGTGTAAGATCCGGCGTGTGAGATAACCAGTCCTGTGTGACCATGTGACTTAATTTCCTGATATTGTGGAGAGGAGCCAAACCAAACGGGCATGGTGTTAGCTGAGAGCCCATCCCCTGTATGATGTATGAGTCATTTCTGGGATCCAAGAATACTCTGGACCTTTGGACATTGAGTTACAGCATAGGACATTTGCATACAAGCAATAGGAATTGGGTAATGTCACTTTACATTCTCCAAGATGAAGATTGAGGACACAGATTACATGTTGGCACTGGTTAGTTATGAATATTGTAATGAGCTATATATAAAGTGACTGTTGTAATGAGATAATAAGCTTTCAGAATTGAAGCTCAGACATACATGTCACTGCTGCTGACTGGGTGATATCTATATGCTAATAACTGCTGACTTGTAATTCCCTGATATAGAAACATATAAAGAAAATGATTTAGATTTACCTTTTGTCTAGTGTACAAGTTATTCCCAACTTCAATACTGGGGTAGTGAATTTAATACGACTGATGTGTAGTATTATTTTTATTATATAGGGGGAGAGGGGACTGTACAGTGATATGAGTGATATGATATGACACAGCTCCCAGCACACACTATGTGGTATTATTATTATATAGGGAGAGGGGTCTGTACAGTGATATATGAGGGGGAATAACACAGCTCCCAGCACACACTGATATGTGGTATTATTATATAGTGAGAGGGAACCATACAGTGATATATCAGAGGGAATAACTTAGCGCCCAGCACACACTGATATGTGGTGGTATTATTATTATATAGTGAGAGGGGACCGTACTGTGATATATGAGGGGGAATAACACAGCTCCCAGCACACACTGATATGTGGTATTATTATTATATAGGGGGGAAGGGACCGTACAGTAATATATGAGGGGAAATAACACAGCTCCCAGCACACACTGATATGTGTTCCTTAAGGAACGCCTGCCGTTTTGTGGGCGGCCGCACTGACATCAGCAGTGATGTCAGTGGGGAGCTTCCTGCTCGATCAGAGCAAGAAGCTCCCTGGGGCTTGCGGTTGCCAAGACTCAACCTTAGGAGCTCGTCGAAAGCCCCGATGGTCTTGACCATCGAGACCATCAGCCTGGTCGGTCGCTAAAGCTCTGGGTGGTAACAGCTTAGCTAGCGACCAGGAGGCCGCACTTGAAAAGGCAAGCGGCCGCCCTCATTCAGAGCGAGCGCTCGCTTCTTGCGACCGCCTCTGAATGAGGGCCTTAGTCCTTTTGAACTCCTCTATAGGATGAAACCTAGAGGGAGTTTAGATCTGTTGAAAGAGGGCTGGGAATAGCAGTCATGTCAAGAACCTAACATTGTTCAGTTTGTAGCCCAATTGTATGGCTGTCTAAGGCAAATTGCAGCACTACTGAACGAGCACATCGATAGAGCACAACAGCGGTAAAAACTTCATTATGACGTGACCACGGTTAACCGGTCTTTTATGCCGGGAGGCAATGTATTGATTCTGGTGCCCACCAGTGAAAGCAAAATGTGTGCCCAGTGGCAAGACCGTTATGAAGTTATAGAGACAGTGGGACATGTTAATTATAGGGTTTGACAAGAGGGTAGAAGGAAGGAGGTGCAGATCTACCATGTAAACCTATTAAAATCCTGGAAAGAGAGCGCTGGTCAGCCCTCTTTGGTCGCCAAGAAAACCCCAGAATGTCAGGTACCCATTGAAAGTACCCTTAATCCCCGCCAGAAACAAAATTAATCGAGTGGCCTTTTGGGGGTCAGCACAAGAATTGGGTAACCAGACGAAAAAGGCAATTCATGAGAAGGGCAAAAACAAGAGATTAGACGCTAATAAAAAAGATATATGTATATATATATTTTTGCGGTCAAATGACCAAAATATTTTGTATTAATAGCAGCAAACTGACATGGTGTAACAAAGACATACAAAGAGAAAGGTCTATTTGCACTAATAAGACATCATATTGGTTGTACGTATTTTTTTTAATATGCGGTATTTGTTGGTATTTATGTATGTGTTACATGTCTCAATATTAATGTTTACATTATGGCTAGTCATATTCTAGTCTGAATAAATACACATTGCATATAAAATATACTAATAAATGTATATATATTTTTTAGTGAACATCAGACCCCTATTATTCTATTTTTATTTAATAATATATGGTGTGTTATTAGCACAAATAGACATTTCTCTTTGTAATTCATTAGAAGTGGGCAACAGTATAAGAGACAGGGGATGGATGAGACGTACACCACTATCCAGAAAGACAATTTTTAACCTCTCCTACGATCTGTCCAATAGTGAATATAGTTTATTTTCTAAAAGACTATCGTTTGTACCCACCACAAATTTTGATGAATTTACATGGAATATTGGGAAACGTAAACTAACATGCAAGTTGAGATTAAAATAATTGTTTAAGGATGATAAAACATTAACTTCAGACCCGATCCCACGACAGCTAAAATAAATGCAAAAATAAATCATCGTTTGAGCCTCAGTCACACAATTCGAGCATAAAAACTTTTTCTAGTTTATAGGAACAGGAAGTAAAAAACAATATGAAAATAATACCGCCACCACCACATCCTAATTTGTCTCCATTGGAACGGCAGGCCTTAAACAATATGTCACGCAACAATAACCTGATAATTTGCCCTGCTGATAAGGGGGCACAATTGTGCTTCAAGATTTAGCAGACTATAACAAAGAAATTGTGCAACAATTACCGGAACCATTGGTTTGTAAGAAACTTAGTGGCGATCCAACTAACATCTGTAAGAAAAAGCTGTTTAATACCTAAGGCTCTTTACTTCAGCCACAGTGACATTTTTGGACTCTCTACTTCAACCATTAATTAAAAAACAACCTACATTTCTTTTAGATACAACTAGTTTGTTGAATAAACTGGGTACACTATCAGAACTTCCTGATGAATGTTGGTTCTTTAGTATTGATGTTATCAATGTATATACCATAATTCCGCATGACATGGGCCTTATGTCGGTTAAGAATTTTTTACATCAAGAAAGTACTTATGACATGACACAAATTGAGAATGTACTTTATGTATTTGATTTGCTTTTGAATAATAATTATTTTGTGTATGATGACCATTTTTTTCTTCAAACTCAAGGCTGCGCTATGGGTTCTGCTGTGGCTCCATCATATGCAAATATATTCATGTTTGCAGTTGAACATCAAATATTTTTTTGCAAATAAGAAAATGGTTGATCAAATTTTACTGTTTAGTAGATTCATACATGATCTCTTATTTGTTTCGTGTGGAGATAAACAAATTATTTGTGATCTGACAGATGATCATAACAGCTCAGACAGCCTAGTGAAATTCACATATCAATTTAGTTGTAATAATATTGATTTTCTTGATGTAAACCTTGTAATTCTAGATAAGCATATTAAAACCACCGTATATTCCAAACCTACCGATCGCAACACATTTTTGAAAGCTCAAAGTTGTCACCCTGGGAGCCTTATCAATGGCTTACAATATTCCCAGTTGATTCGGATTAGACGAATAAATAGTGATATAGGCACAGCGGAACTTCAAATTGACTCATTAATAAAAAAAAATCTACAAAGGGGATATGATAGAAATAACCTTTCTACATGTAAAAATAAAGTATTCGCTCTGGAAAGACAAACATTATTGCAGAAACCAGACTAGTAGAAGATCTAGCAAAATTTCCATGGGTTAATAAATACCATTCTGCTTCATATATTATCAACAAAATGGCTAAAAAGGTTTGGTTTATAATCCACTCAGATGAGGCAGTTCATGTGTCTGATTATAATTTAATGTAACTTGTAATAACTTGTTATTACAGAGGCCATAATCTCAGAGACATTTTAATAAAAACTGAAATTTCAACTAAAGTGCAGTGAAACAATACTTTCTGAGCAGAACTAAATTAGGCTGCTTTAAATGTACATGCATTAAGTGCCAATATTTATTAACAGGGGATACATTTGCACACCCCCATATGGGTAAAATGTTTAAAATATGACATTACTTTAATTGTGATTCCACTTTTGTAGCTTATCGAATAATTTGTCCATGTGGGCTGAGCTATATCAGTAAACCTGAACAAAAATGTAAAGAACGCATGGGAGAACATAGAGCGGCTATTCATGCTGCACTTACAAGTGGTGGGAGTGAGCAAACTGTTGCTCGCCACTTCCAGGAATTTAAACATGCGCTAAGTAGTCTCAGATATTGAATGATTGAGTTTCCATCGTTAAGAGGTGGGAATCGCCCTCTTAAGTTATTATAGAGGCGAGATGGATACATCACCCTAAAGGATTGAATGATAGTATCCCATATTCATGTTTCCAATAAAATTACAAAGTGTATTTTAGTGAAGCGACGTAACCATTAAACTATAGGACATATGTTTTATGATATTACATTGTATGGAGTGAGATATAGTGATGGTGTCTATGCCTCATCTCTGCTACAATGTATATTTTTGTATAGCTATGTTACTTGATTTTGCTGTTCCTTTAACTTTGTAACCATGGTGATGGGTAAACACTTCTGTATCATTGTAGCGTCCTTTGTTGATGACGTCTACAATGAGCACGCTGCTGGGGCGGGAATGTGATCCCAGCCTGGAAGCCACCATTACACATGGTGGATAAGGTATATAAGGTATGTTGTTTTGTTACTTATTTATCCTGATGACAATATGATAAATATATTGAAATGTTGAGAAAGTATCTCCGTAGCTGTGATCATTTCTAGTTTATGCCTGGAGTGCCGCACCTTTATGGTTATTATCTCAGTATTTGTGAGGGCACCTGCAGTAGCATTGAAAGCAAATTGGAGTGCCAGACCTTGAACTGTATGTATATTATATATATATTACAGTATAATATTGTACAACGGGGATTGAAATGAGGACACCAGACAGGCAGGTACTTGGTAAAGCAGTGTCATTTTAATGGTAGCAGACACTGCAGCTTAGCATACATGGGGATAGGCCTGGGCACATACAGGCACATAACAAAAACAAACATAAAAGTCTCAGCACTCCTTGTGCTAATCAGCAGTGGCTTGAAGCCACAATTTCTCCCAGCATACCCTTTTGACCTTCCAGGTCCTGGCAACTTAATGCTAACCACCACCCCCTGTCTATCGCCTGGCTAGCTTATCCAGCACCAGGAGCAATGAGCAATAGGTGTGTGAGAGTTTTAAACCCTTCCTATGCTGCTGACTTCCTAGTGGCTCTGGGAGACCAGGAAAACCCGGAATTCTATATTACCAGTTTGAGCTGTGCAGCCCAGAAAACCTGGAATTCCAAACTTCTTTTGTAGGTGCAGAATGTGCTAATCTTGTTTTCCTCTCCCTTGGAGGGAGTCGATCATACCAGAATGTGGGCAATTAAGATGAGAGACAACCCCTCTCACCACAGTATATTATATACATATAGCAAATTAATATTCATCCTAGGTCCCTATCGGAGACTTAGGGGTGAATTCAATTACTCACGATATTGCTTTAACTTAGCGGGTGTTAAGTTATCGCACACTTCATGACGTTTGTGCGATCATTTCGTCTTTCTGCTATGCTCGCCCCATTATTCGCACAAATCTATTACAAAAGTCACAAAGCCGCACACACGTGATAATCTTTCAGGTATTTTGCTAGGATAATTATAAGAAAAAAATAGGTAAATCTGCCTGTACCCCAAAAAGGCAAAGTGATGTAGGATAATAATATAAAAGTGTATTAGTGGCCCTAATAGAAGCATTTGGGGTTCTTATAAAGGGTGAATGACTGTTATAGGCACGTTTCTAAAACAGTTAAATAATGACAGTAAGTTTTTCTTCCTGCAAAATAAATGTTCTGCTTTCATCGGGGGGGTGGGGGGGGGGGGCATAAAAATGCATATAAGTATATTTTTGGATTATTATAGGCAACTTTTAAAAAACATTAAAAATACGCTTGTAACGCCTACCTGCAAACTAAAAAACACCTGTCCCATCCATACAGCCCCCCAAAAAACCTGTCCCACTACTTTAAACCCACTTTTTCCAACATGTCAATATTGGCCAAATTAAGCTAATTATAACATTCTTTTTTCCTAATTAGTCATACAGGAGGGTGTCCCAGTGGTTCTAAACCAAGTCCTGACATTTTTGGCCTAAAATAGGAGTTGTGCACTTTTTATCATCTACTCAGGAGGTGCTGAAAACTTTTTGTAGATTTTTCCTATGGAGCAAGAAGTGGCTAATTGAATTCCCTCCTTAATCTTTAGTGATCTATTAAATATACAGTATAACCAAGTTATTAAATTATTATTCATCCTACGTCCGTATTGAAACCTTAGGGCCTGATTCAGACCCACTCGCGAGCGGCTGTCCGCTCGCAAGTGGGTCGATGGTCTGCACTGAGCATGCGCACGACGGAGGGAGCTCCGTCGTGCGCATGCGCCAGACGCGACGAGCGAAGGACTTTCCTTCGCTCGTTGTGTCTGATCAAAGGGGGCGTGCTGTCGATGTTGATTGACAGCACGCCCCCTTTGGTGGGCGTGCCTCCCTGACAGGGGCGTTCCCAAGGGAACGCCTACCGTCAGAAGCCGGCCCACTGACATCACTAGTGATGTCAGTTGGAGTGATTTTGGCTCTGATAGAGCCAAAATCACTCCGGGCCTTGCGGTTGAAAACCTCAACCGCAGGCTTCTGCTCGCAGTTTCGATGGTCGCGATGGTCACGACCATCGCGGCCATCAAACTGCACGCTCGTATAGGCTGTGGGTGGTGACCCACAGCTATACGAGCGTCCAGGAGGACGCTCCATAATTATGGAGGGCGGCCCTCATTCAGAGCGTGCGCTCTGCTCAGAGCGTACGGCTCTGAATGAGGGCCTTAATCTGTAATTATGTAGAATATGGATAGCTTAGATTTAGGCATAATGACAACCTCCCGTAAAATATCTTGGTATATTCGAATATGGAATCATACTGATATATAATATATACATACACAGATGGTGTAATGGTTAGCATTACTGCCTCACAGCACTGAGGTCATGGCTTCAATTCTTAATACGGCCCTAACTGTGTGGAGGTTGTATATTCTGGGTTCAATTCTCACTACGGCCATAACTGTGTGGAGTTTGTATATTCTCCCTGTGATTGCGTGGTCTTCTCCGGGTACTCCGGGTTCCTCCCAAATTTCCAAAAATATACTGATAGGTTAATTGGCTCCAAACAAAATGAACTCTAGTGTGTGAGCAAATGGTAGGGAATATAGTGTAATATCCACTGATGTGAATGGCCAAATATTCTTTGTAAAGCGTTCCAGAATATGTGTGCGCGCTATATAAGTAACTGATAATAAATAAATAATATACATACATACACATATAAACAAAAAGGTATAAAATCACATAAGTGAAGTCACACAGAGGATTATAACATATCTTGGTGGTCGGTAGGACCAGGTGACTCTTGTCTATCTAGTCTAGAAGACCACAGAGATATCAGGTGATAGTGATGAGTTTGATTGATTAGTTGAAACCATCTTAGTGAAGCGAATTCAGTTAGCACAACCAGATCAACTACTGATGACACAGACAGCGAAATCTGTCACTGCCCCTAGGGGTGTTACTATTAAATACTATAAATTTTTATTGCATCTTTATCAAGCCCTATATTAATTATGTATCATTGTTTAGATTTCTCTAGCACTGTATAGCCCTCCTCTTTTTATATTGACACACATCCCAATTATCTGCGGATGGATAACTTAAACTGTTACTGTGTGGTTGGAGTGTTGCTACAACCCTGTTTTGTATCAGCTCAGAAAAATGCTTTTCTCCTTTGTGACAGGTGATGTCTAACAAGATGTGTTTTTAGTGTAAAACATTTTCCACACTCAGAGCATGGAAATGGTTTCTCAC
Source organism: Taudactylus pleione (assembly GCA_031769625.1). Taxonomy (NCBI): domain Eukaryota; kingdom Metazoa; phylum Chordata; class Amphibia; order Anura; family Myobatrachidae; genus Taudactylus; species Taudactylus pleione. Next base: position 276,133 of record JAUIMM010001913.1, on the reverse strand, counting down.
CTGTGTGACTTCTCTGATGTGTAACAAGATCTGATTTCTGTGTAAAACATTTCCCACATTCAGAACATGGAAATGGCTTCTCACCTGTGTGACATCTCTGATGTATAACAAGACCTGATTTCCGTGTAAAATATTTCCCAAATTCAGAACATGGAAATGGTTTCTCACCTGTGTGAATTCTCTCATGTCTAACAAGATATGATTTCCGTGTAAAATATTTCCCACACTCAGAGCATGGAAATTGCTTCTCATTTGTGTGATGTCTAACAAGATGTGATTTCTGTGTAAAACATTTCCCACACTCAAGAGCATGGAAATGGTTTCTCACCTGTGTGACTTCTCTGATGTATAAAAAGATGTGATTTCCGTGTAAAACATTTCCCACATTCAGAACATGGAAATAGTTTCTTACCTGTGTGACTTCTCTGATGTGTAACAAGAAACAATTTACATGTAAAACATTTCCCACACTCAGAACAGGGAAACACTGTAGCAGGTGTATGAGCTGCACTATGTGTAACAAAAGCTGAGGTATCAGGAGAACAGTCCTCGTGATTAGAGGGATCAGATGATATATCTGCACTGTGAGGTACTGGATGTTTATTAAGTATAACTGATTTGTCTCCTGGAGATTCCTGTGTGATGTTATCTTCTATCTTAATATCTGTAGACAAGATGAGATCTCCCTCCAAGTCATTCCTGCTTGTGCGTCCATCTGCTGGGAATACAATAAATGTATTATGAGATCTTTATACAGCTCACACACATTACACAGCACTTTACAAAGAATATTTGTCCGTTCACATCAGTCCCTGCCCCAGTGGAGTTTAAAATCTAGAATCCCTACCACATGGATACACATGTACCCACACTAAGATAATTTTGTGTCAGAAGCCAAGCAACCTACCACTATGATTTTTGGAGGGTTTGAAGGAAAAACATACAAACTCCACATAGATATGAAGATGGTACATCACCAATGGAAATCTCACCCCAAATGCAGACTTTGCTGGGTAACGTTCCCTAGCCATCATCACAGAGCAGGAAGCCTCATTAGCCAGTGACGGTGGTGAACCACAATATCCATCTAGACCACCCTCACACATACACACGGGAAACATGTGGGCTAATCACCAACTGCGTCACTACACAAAGTTCCCCAGGATATATATGTAGCAAAATCAGCCTCTATATGGTCCTCTGGTCATCCTCAGGGAGAGTAGCCCCACCAGAGTCATGTTACTAAATTAGGGTAATGAGTCACTGTATATAACCGCTGAGAGGGAAGGAGAGCGATAGGACAGAGCAACACAGAATGATGGCGGCACAGAGCGGGGGGCAGCAGCACAGGGTAGGGGAATAGCACAGGGCACAGAGTGGAGGAGGCAGCAGGACAGGGTAACGGAATGGCGCAAGGCACAGAGCGGGGGAGGCAGCAGAACAGTGTAGGGGAATGGCACAGGTGTAAAGTGGGGGAGGCAGAGGGACAGGGTACTAGAAAGGCGCAGAGCACAGACGGGCAACAGCAGAAAAAGCAAAACAGAAGGACAGAGCAGGATTCAGAGACAGGTCAGCAGATAAAGCGCAACAGTACAGAGCATCTAAGCAGAGAGACTGGAGGAAGCCATTGTGCAATGACGGGTGTGTGGTTATAGCTCTGTGTGTGTGTGTGTGTGAGTGTGTGAGAAGGTGGAGTTCATGTGACGTGTGCATTGTGATGTGTAGTATGCAGCACATTGAAAATCAGTCACATATTACTCAAGGAAGATAATGGCTATTACATGTATCTGTGCATGAGAAGGATCATGGGGTCTCATTACCTTAGCCAGTGATTTTATCATTTTAGTGACATCCCATGTACTGATATACAAGATACATCGGAGAGAGTGGAGAGGAGACTGGTCAGATATCTGGGTTGGTAACACACAGTGACATGATGTGAGGGGGAGAGCAGGAGTATAATAGGTGCTGATGGCTCCTGATGTATGAGATACACCAGAGAGTGTGAGGTGGAGACTGGTCAGATCTCTGGGCTGGTAACATACAGTGACATGATGTGAGGGGGAGAGCAAGAGTATAATAGGGGCTGATGGCTCCTGATGTATAAGATACACCAGAGAGTGTGGGGAGGAGACTGGTCAGATCTCTGGGCTGGTAACACAGTGACATGATGTGAGGGGGAGAGCAAGAGTATAATAGGGGCTGATGGCTCCTGATGTATGAGATACACCAGAGAGTGTGGGGAGGAGACTGGTCAGATCTCTGGTCTGGTAACACACAGTGACATGATGTAAGGGAGGAAAGCAGGATTATAATAGGGGCAGAGGAGGGTGTAGAATAAGAGATTGTAGTGACTGAATTATTATTCATGTTTACTTATAATAAGCCAATCTTAGTGCTATATGCAAGATATGTAGTTATTCACATGTCCCACACACATTGGAGCTTACTATCTAAATACCCGAACACACAGGTGCATTGTGTGAGAAGTCAATTAACATACCAGTATTTTTGGGGGATTTGAAAGGAAATCCACTCAAAACGGGTAGAACACACAAACTCCACACATATAATAAGATGGTTAAAATCTAACTGAACACTATATCATGGTGCAGAGAATGCGACTATTCTGTAATAAGTGTTTATTACTCACCTGTGCTGATATCTGTAGGGATTTCCTCCTTACACTGCTGATCACTTCTCACATACGTCTCTTCTTCTCCCTCTATATTTTCTGCCTTTATATCAGTCACATACGTCTTTTCTTCTCCCTCAATATCTTCTACTTTGATATCAGTCACATACATCTCTTCTTCTCCATCTATATCTTCTGCCTTCATATCAGTCACATATGTCTCTTCTTCTCCCTCTATGGCCCTCATTCAGAGCCGTACGCTCTGAGCAGAGCGAACGCTCTGAATGAGGGTCGGTCTCCATGAAAATGGAGCGTCCTCCTGGACGCTCGTATAGCTGTGGGTCACCACCCACAGGCTATACGAGCGTGCATTTTGATGGCCGCGATGGCCGTGACCATCGCGACCATCGAAACTGCGAGCCGGAGCCTGCGGTTGAGGTTTTCAACCGCAAGCTCCGGAGTGATTTTGGCTCTATCAGAGCCAAAATCACTCCCACTGACATCACTAGTGATGTCAGTGGGCCGGCTTTTGAGGGGAGGCGTTCCCGTGGTAACGCCCCCGTCAGGGAGGCACGCCCACGGCACGCCTACCAAAGGGGGCGTGCTGTCAATCAACATTGACAGCACGCCCCCTTTGATCGGACACAACGAGCGAAGGACTTTCCTTCGCTCGTCGCGTCTGGCGCATGCGCACGACGGAGCTCCCTCCGTCGTGCGCATGCTCAGTCCAGAACATCGACCCACTTTCGAGCGGACAGCCGCTCGCGAGTGGGTCTGAATCAGGCCCTATATCTTCTGCCTTCATATCAGTCACATACATCTCTTCTTCTCCCTCTATATCTTCTGTCTTCATATCAGTCACATACGTCTTTTCTTCTCCCTCTACATCTTCTACTTTGATATCAGTCAGATCTTCACTCTAAATGACCCATAAAATAATAACACTTTAAAAATGTATGTTCCATTAAGAATATTAGTGTATTAGATGCACACAGGTCAGAAAATGAAATATTGGATTTCTATACTTACATTATGTATCCTTCTATCTCAGTCCTCTAAGGGACACTGGATACTATGAGGTACAGTGGGCTTCATTCAGAGGCGGCCCTATGGTCTACGACCGCACGGCCACCTCGATGTTTGTCCAGTGCGCATGCGCATGAGGGAGCCGGCTCCTTCGTGCACATGCGTGAGACCCGCTACGACCGACAGCGCCAGTCGTAGCGGGTCTCTTTCCAAAGGGGGCGAGCTGTCGATGTTGATTGACAGCTCGCCCCGTTTGGAAGGTGGGCCGGGGGGGTGGCAGCCCAAACGGAGTCGTTCCCATGGGAACGCCTTCCGTTTGGGGGAGGCCCCACTGACATCACTAGTGATGTCAGTGGAGAGCTTCCGGCTCTGACAGAGCCAGAAGCTCTCCGGGGCTTACGACAAGTGAGATCCTACCCTAGGGTCTCGTTGTAAGCCCCGATGGTCGCGATGGTCTGTGACCATCGCGACCATCACCCTAGCGGTCATTAGAGCTGTTGGTGTAAACCCACAGCCTAACGACTGAAACAGAGGTGGCCGGTCAGGATGCAAGCGGCCGCCCAGTTTCTGAGCGACCGCTTGCATCCTCCGACCGCCTCTGAATGAGGGCCAGAGTGTGGAGACAGGAGCATGGTCACTTTATATTAACTGGAAAACATCCATAAGTGCTGGTGTTTCTGCACTGTGTACAGATCCCAACTGGTGTGTGACTACCCGCTTCTGCTCCTCCTGCTGATACAGTGTACAGATCCCAGCTGGTGACTACCCGCTTCTGCTCTTCCTGCTGATACAGTGTACAGATCCCAGCTGGTGTGTGACTACCCACTTCTGCTCTTTCTGCTGATACAGTGTACAGATCCCAGCTGGCGTGCGACTACCCGCTTCTGCTCTTCCTGCTGATACAGTGTACAGATCCAAGCTGGCGTGCGAATACACGCTTTTGCTCTTCCTGCTGATACAGTGTACAGATCCCAGCTGGCGTGCGACTACCCGCTTCTGCTCTTCCTGCTGATAGTGTACAGATCCCAGCTGGTGTGTGACTACCCGCTTCTGCTCTTCCTGCTGATGCAGTGTACAGATCCCAGCTGGTGTGTGACTACCCGCTTCTGCTCTTCCTGCTGATACAGTGTACAGATCCCAGCTGATCCCAGCTGGTGTGTGACTACCCGCGTCTGCTCCTCCTGCTGATACAGTGCACAGATCCCAGCTGGTGTGTGACTACCCGCTTCTGCTCTTCCTGCGGATACAGTGTACAGATCCCAGCTGGTGTGCGACTACCCGCTTCTGCTCCTCCTGCTGATACAGTGTACAGATCCCAGCTGGTGTGTGACTACCTGCTTCTGCTCTTCCTGCTGATACAGTGTACAGATGCCATCTGGTGTGCGACAACCCGCTTCTGCTCCTCCTGCTGATACAGTGTACAGATCCCATCTGGCGTGCGACTACCCACTTCTGCTCTTCCTGTTGATAGTGTACAGATCGCAGCTGGTGTGCGACTACCCGCTTCTGCTCTTCCTGCTGATACAGTGTACAGATCCCAGCTGGTGTGCGACTACCCGCTTTTGCTCCTCCTGCTTATACAGCGTACAGATCCCAGCTGGTGTGCGACTACCCGCTTCTGCTCTTCCTGCTGATACAGTGTACAGATCCCAGCTGGTGTGCGACTCCCCGCTTTTGCTCCTCCTGCTTATACAGCATACAGATCCCAGCTGGTGTGTGACTAACCGCTTCTGCTCTTCCTGCTGATACAGTGTACAGATCCCAGCTGGTGTGCGACTACCCGCTTCTGCCCCTCCTGCTGATACAGTGTACAGATCCCAGCTGGTGTGTAACTACTCGCTTTTGCTCTTCCTGCTGATACAGTGCACAGATCCCAGCTGGTGTGTGACTACCCGCTTCTGCTCTTCCTGCTGATACAGTGTACAGATCCCAGCTGGTGTGTGACTGCCCGCTTCTGCTCTTCCTGCGGATACAGTGTACAGATCCCAGCTGGTGTGTGACTGTCCGCTTCTGCTCTTCCTGCTGATACAGTGTACAGATCCCAGCTGGTGTGTGACTACCCGCTTCTGCTCCTCCTGCTGATACAGTGGACAGATCCCAGCTGGTGTGTGACTACTCGCTTTTGCTCCTCCTGCTGATACAGTGCACTGATCCCAGCTGGTGTGTGACTACCCGCTTCTGCTCTTCCTGCTGATACAGTGCACAGATCCCAGCTGGTGTGTGACTACCCGCTTCTGCTCTTCCTGCTGATACAGTGTACAGATCCCAGCTGGTGTGTGACTACCCGCTTCTGCTCTTCCTGCTGATACAGTGTACAGATCCCAGCTAGTGTGTGACTACCCGCTTCTGCTCCTCCTGCTGATACAGTGTACAGATCCCAGCTGGTGTGTGACTGCTCGCGTTTGCTCCTCCTGCTGATACAGTGTACAGATCCCAGCTGGTGTGCAACTACTCGCTTTTGCTCCTCCTGCTGATACAGTGCACTGATCCCAGCTGGTGTGTGACTACCCGCTTCTGCTCTTCCTGCTGATACAGTGCACAGATCCCAGCTGGTGTGTGACTACCCGCTTCTGCTCTTCCTGCTGATACAGTGCACAGATCCCAGCTGGTGTGTGACTACCCGCTTCTTCTCTTCCTGCTGATACAGTGTACAGATCCCAGCTGGTGTGTGACTACCCTGTTCTGCTCTTCCTGCTGATACAGTGCACAGATCCCAGCTGGTGTGTGACTACCCGCTTTTGCTCCTCCTGCTGATACAGTGCACTGATCCCAGCTGGTGTGTGACTACCCGCTTCTGCTCTTCCTGCTGATACAGTGCACAGATCCCAGCTGGTGTGTGACTACCCGCTTCTGCTCTTCCTGCTGATACAGTGCACAGATCCCAGCTGGTGTGTGACTACCCGCTTCTGCTCTTCCTGCTGATACAGTGTACAGATCCCAGCTGGTGTGTGACTACCCGCTTCTGCTCTTCCTGCTGATACAGTGCACAGATCCCAGCTGGTGTGTGACTACCCGCTTTTGCTCCTCCTGCTGATACAGTGCACTGATCCCAGCTGGTGTGTGACTACCCGCTTCTGCTCTTCCTGCTGATACAGTGTACAGATCCCAGCTGGTGTGTGACTACCCGCTTCTGCTCTTCCTGCTGATACAGTGTACAGATGCCAGCTGGTGTGCGACAACCCTGTTCTGCTCCTCCTGCAGATAGTATACAGGTCCCAGCTGGTGTATGTCTGCCCGCTATTGCCATTGAAATCCTCCCCTGAACCTCACTGGTTAAGTTTACACCCAGGTTATTTGACACACTGTGTGCCTGATTCAGAGCTGGCGTTTTTCTTTTTTTTTGTGCGGCCTCCTGGCCGCTCGCTTAGCTGTGGGTGACCACCCACAGCTATTGCGAGCGGCCAGGTGATGGTTGTGATGGTCTCGACCATCGCGGCTAGCGACTAGACCCTTGTGGTAGGGTCTCGTTCCCGCAAGCCCCAGTGAGCTTTCGGCTCTATTAGAGCCTGAAGCTCACCCACTGACATCACTTGTGATGTCAGTGGGGCCGCCCCCAAATGGCAGGCGTTCCTTCGGGAACGCCTCCGTTTGGCCAGCCACCCCCCTGCCCGCCTCCAAAATGGGGCAAGCTGTCAATCAAAATCGACAGCTGCCCCGCTTTGGTGCGAGACCTGTAGTGACAGAGCGCCCGTTGCTAGCCGGGTCTCGCACATGCGCACGTCGGAGCCAGCTCCGGCGTGCGCATGCGCAGTGGCCAAACATCGACCCGCTCGCGAGCGCATAGCGCTTACGAGCGCGTCTGAATCAGGCCCTGTGTCTTTGAAAAACTTCCCAAGCTAGAAATATATAATATGAACCAAGATAGGTGGGAACACTGGGCCGCCATGGAGTGCTGGGAGAAATAGGAATTATCAGGTACATAAATCACTGTTTTCCCCTTTAGTCCTCCTTGGCAGCCCTTACCATAGGACGTACAAAGGCTATACAATAGCGAAGACTACAAAGATACATATAAAGCAACATATGCTGCATACTAATACATTTTTTTCTACGATCCCCCATGGCAACCGTTACAATGGGATAACATTCCACCTCCTATAGTTTAGACAGGATGTTTTCTAGGGACCGCCCACCTGCTGGTATATAGCCTCACTCCTCTCCTTCCCTTTGTGTCTTTTCTTCTGTATCGTAGTGAGTGTAGATTGTGTAGGAAAGTTTATTTTTTTTCTTTCAGGGTTTACCTCCCTTTTTTAGCCAGCATAGGTGTGTGTTCCGTGGCTGTGCGGGATGCGACCTCAAGGGAGAGAATACAGCAGGTGGGAGTGTGGCCTTTACAGAATCCTGCCCAAAAAGTGTGCTGCCGGGACTGTACCATCAGTCACCCTGGACTATGGCTACGGTGTTGGGAGCGTGGCCTTTTCAGATTCCTGCCCATACTGCCGCTGGAGGGGCTGGAACTTTCTATTCAAGTGGCTATTTGACTTACCCATGTGGCTGCTGTAGAACCGGGACATCGGGTGTATGAACAGAGCAGTTCCCTGCTACTTCCGAGCGGGTCAGGTCACGCATGTGCAGCAGCTAACCAAAGGAACTGTGCCTCTTTAGAGTTGATGCCGGCTACCACAGAGCAAACATAGTAACTGAGTTGCGGCTGTGAATTGCTACTGAGCTAATTATTGGATTGAACCTCAACTAAGAAATGGATAAAGAACCTTCCCCCTTAAGCCTTATAATGCCTAAAAGTGGTAAGTCCTTTTCTAAATAGCTTGGTTTTACTCTGTTATTTTTAGGTAGAGAAAGGTTTTATTGTTGTTGTTAGTGTGTCTGCAGTAATTTTAGGACCTAGAAAAAAGGGTCTAAGGAGAAGCATTTATCCCTAACATGTGCTGTCTGTGATACGGTTTTTCCTGGGACTCTGGATAAAACTTTGTGTGGGGATTGTGAGGACAATCCAGTTTCTATTGCTAATCAGTCTAAGCAGCTTCAGGAGTCAATGGAATGGATGAAGAAAACTTGTGTCCAGAGAAGAGCTTTTGGGGATGCAGAGTGTTAAAAGGTCTAGATCTCAGATCTTGGATCTCCTCCGAATGATGAGGCTTGGGGCGACATGAGACTGGGGATAGCCAAAGTTCTATTGCAACCAAAATCAAGGAGACTGCATATAAAATTTATTATAGGTGGTATTATACTCCTGAGAGACTTCATAGAATTTTCCTATCTGCTTCACCCGGTTGTTGGCGGGGCTGTGGCTGCAGGGGCACTATGATCATATCTGGTGGACCTGTCCAATTATTGTCCCCTTCTGGGACTCGGTTCATGGACTACTAAATTCTCTTCTGGAAGCTCCAATCTCAAAAGATCCTTGGATATTTTTATTGTTCTATTCACCCCCGAATATTGGCAAATTTAAAAAAAAAATTGGCTGCACACATCCTCGCAGCAGCAAAATCCCTTATCGCTCTAAATTGGAAAAAGACCTCCCCACCACTCCTCTCTGTACTTAGGGATCAGATTTGGCATGTTGCGACCATGGAGGAGATAACTTATTACCTCCATGATCGAGGGCATGTTTTTTCTCAAGTTTGGACTCCTTGGCTGACTGCTGAGTATAGTCCCCCTCTTTCTTCCACACACTCTGTACAGGGACCCATGGGCAACGACTGATGATTACCGTCCAGAAGATGTTTGATATGTATTGGTTATTTGGAAGATGTGTCGTCTCCTCTTCCCCCCTCCCCCCTCTCTTACCCTCTGTTTACCCCTCTCTTTTCTACCAAGTATTTTGAGTAGCTTTTATTTTTCTTTCTTTGTTTAGTATTGTTTATAAAATTTGGTCTGTATTGGGTCTCTCTGACCCTTTTTTTTTCTTATGTACTAAATTGTATTTTGAATGCTCAAAGAATTATGAAAAAAAAGGTCTAGATCTCAAACTATCCTAAATTAGGGTTAGGTATGGGAGACCGGCAGTTGGGATGCCGGCTGTGAAAAGAACGACAGCGGCATTCAGATGCTCAGAATCCCGAAAGGGGCCAGATAAGTACTATCAACCCATCCCATTCACACCCTAACCCTCCTTCCTGCATCCTAACCCTCCCTACCCCACACTCTAATCCTTCCGGTTAGTGCCTAACCCTCGCCCCTTAGTGCCTAACCTTAACTCCCCCTGGGGGTGCATAACCCTAAGCCCCCCTCTTCACAGCCTAACCCTAACCTCCCCGTGGTGCCTAAACATAACCTTCCCCCGCGGCAAACAACTAACCCGGCCCGCTATACTTACGATCGGGCTGCTGGCTGTCAGGATTCCAGGCGTCGGTATCTCAACTGATGTCGGGATTCCAGCACTGGGATTTCGACTGCCGGCATCCTGATTGGAGGTAAATTGACTACATCCCCCTAAATTATGATGGTGCAGTTTCCTCAGAGGAGCCTTTGGAAGATGAATTATGTGACATTTCCAGTGAATAATCCGGTGAGATAAGGGAATAAGCTAGAATGTTTAATGTTGACCTGGTTGAAAGTATGCTAAAAAATATCTAGAAAACCATGAATTATACAGCAGCTGTGGTTCCTTCAGGGGAACACGATCCGTTATTTGAGGATAGGATAGAAAAAGGTCAATGATTTTCTGTGTATAAAGTAATGAAAGAGTTAATTTCTAAGGAGTGGCAGAATTTGGATAAGAGACAAGAAAAATTGTCCTGGATAGAGCATATGTATCCCTTTAGGGATGAACAGTTCCTTAATTGGTGTGTAGTGACTAAGGTAGATGCAGCTGTGGCAGAATTAACTTCTAGAACTACGATACCCTGGGAAGATGGTGCAACATTTTGTGGTTCTATGGACAGAAGAATGGAAAATTCTCTTAGAAGATTGCACATTTCTTCTGTGGCGTCTTTAAAATCTGGAGTGGCGACAGCCTCAGTAACTAGGTCCCTTAGGCTGCGGAGCTCTAATATGCATACGGATCTAGAGGAGAAGATTTCTAAGCCTTATATAATGAGACATTTGTAGATTATGCAAAAGCCCATAGAATTTCTATGTGAAGCATGTCTGGATGTGACATCTTTCTCAGCAAGGTCTCTAGTGTCTGGTGTGTACCAGAAAGGAGAGCTTTATGAATACGAGCTTGGGTGGCAGATGCCCATTCCACGAATAGGCTGGCAACATTACCGTTTGAAGGTACCTTACTATTTAGCGCTGAACTTGATGCTATGACACAGAGATCATCTTTTGAAAAATCAGTCAGGCTGCCGCAAGATAGAAGGAATAGATTTTCTTTGCCTCCATCCTCCAGACAACAATTGAGGCTAAAAGCTATAGGCCATGAGTTCCTGACGGTCAAGATGCCGCTGGTCAGAATACCGACAGTGGAAGTTCAACAGTGAGAATCCTGACACCCATATGTAAGTATAGTAATACTAACCCCTACCCTAACCCTCCCCAGTGCCTAAACCTAACCTCCCCCTCCCCGCATCCTAACTTCTTCCAGGAGAGCGGGAGATGAATGGCGACGTGTTCCGATTGATTGTAAACAAATTTGGCCAGTCAGATGTGGACTTGATGGCAACACATCTCAACAGGAAGGTAGAAAACTTATTTTCCAAATATTATCTTCCTGAGACAAAAGCAGTGGATGCTCTCTCAATACAATGGAACTTCCAACTGGGTTATATCTTCCCGCCATTCCCAATAATAGCTTGAGTTTTAAAACAGATGAGAAGACTAGGTGGAGGTAGTGGCGATTCTTTCTTTCAGGCCAAGGAGAGTGTGGTTTGCAACTGCCATGTACTTGGCAGTACAGGAGCTGTGGACTCTGCCAGTGAGGCCAGATCTTCTACATCAGGGGCCAGTTTACCACCCATACCCACAAAAACTCTGAAGGTATGGAGATTAGGCGGAACCAGTTGAAGGATAAAGGCCTAACCGACCAAGTAATCCAAGTCCTGCTGCAAGCAAGGAAGAAATGATAAAGTCTGGAAGAGATTTATTACCTGGAAAGGGTCTGCTGAGGATGTTACCAAGCCAATAACTCTGCAAGTCTTGCAATTCCTACATGAGAGGTTTTCAAAAAGTCTGACAATTTCACCTATCAAGCAGCATTGAGTGTCCTATTGGATAGAAGGCTGTCAGAAGAAGATTTCATTAAAAGATTCTGCCAGGCTATTAAAAGAATCCGTCCAACCATCAAATCTTTTGTAGCTCATTGGGACTTGAACTTGGCTTTAAATTCCCTAATGATGCATCCATTCCAACCTTTACAGGATGTTCCATTAAAATTTCTGACTTGGAAAATTGTATTTCTTGTCAGTGAGCTGCAAGCTTTGTGGGCAAAACAACCTTACTTGATTTTATGTATTATTGAATGAATATTTTGTTATGAATACACCAATCATACCAGCGCAGAATTATATTTGTATAAGTCTAGTGTTTGTATGAGGTGGGTAATTACCTCTTAATGATTCTGCAGCAGGTGTGGTGGTAATTGAGCTTAGGCATGGATCAAGCACTGAGAATAATTATTCTTGATTTACTTAAATGTTCTGCCCGATAAGGTGGTATTGAGAACAAACCCAGCCTTTCTACCTAAGGTGGTAACCTTTTTCAATTAAAATCAAGGGATCATATTACCCTCATTTTATCCTGAGCCTCAGAATGAAAAGGAGGAAAAATGGCAAACGTTGGACCTACGTTGGACCTTGTCAGAGAAATAATGAAAGATATTAGAAAATTCAAACACTTGTTGGTTATTCCAGGTGGAATTATAAAAGGTTATGCTCCCACAAAACCATTTCCAGATGGATTAGAGAGCTGATCATATTCCTGTGCAAAAATGAAGGTCGGAAGGTTCCAGTTGTGATGAAGGCACACTCAACTAGGGCAATGGCTACTTCATGGGTGAGGAAGACTCAAGCTTCAGTGAGGGATATGTGTGAAGCAGCCACATAGTCTTCAATTCATATGTTCTCTAAACATTATGCTCTTATGAGTCTATGTACTAAGCCTTATAGAGAGATAAAGTTCCAACCAATAAGCACCTGTCACTTTACAGGCTGTTTGAAAAATGGCATTTAAGAGCTGATTGGTTGGTACTTTATCTTCATCCACTTTACCTCTTTCTCTCGAAGTCTTAGTACATAGACCCCTTAATATTTCTACCGCCCACTTTGGGGGTCATGTTTTGCACGGGGCACTTGCTGAATAAATTGACATGATAAAGTATCTTGTTGGCGTTACTGACCCGACCCTTATTCTGCTTTGGTATTTCCCATTGTGATGTCTGCCATGGGGGGGGATCAGAGAAGAAAGTAGCAAATTACACACACCGATAATTCCATTTCTTCATAGAGACGCCATGGCAGCCTTCAGAATATCCTCCCCTTGTAGTGTTTTCCAGGAACCAACTATACGGAGACACTGGAAAGACACAGAGGAAGGGGAGGAGTGAGGATATATACCAGCAGGTGGGCTGTCCCTAGAAAATGTCCTATCTAAACTATAGGGGGAGGGATGTTATCCCATTGTAAAGGCTGACATGGGGTCTCTATGAAGAAATATAATTATCAGTGAGTATAATAATACATTTATTACATGGCTGTGTGGAGAACGTGTCGCACACTGAGAATCAGCAGAGGATAATATATCCCAGTGGTAATGACTAGTGAGGTCATCCAGCTGCCTCTGCTAAGTTCTTTCACTGAGGGCTGTGCTTCCTTTGTTCAAAAAGTTACCTCTGCTCCAGTATAGGGGCTTATTACCACCCCTGGTACCTTATGTGCACATTTCCTGTATCCCTGTGTGATTACTTCTGTGCAACGTATGGAAGGGGCACAAACTTATACACCAGATACACTGTCACAAAGATGAGGTAATCAGTGACCATGAGAAAAATTTACCCATTGAAACAAGGTGCGTCAGGGTGGGTGACCTGTGGACTGTCGAAGACAAAGAGTTAACTAAGGTAAGTCTACCTTAACTCTTATTTTCTTCTTCAGGCTCCATGAGGATAAACAGGGATACCATGGGCAGTAAAGCAGTTTTCCCTAAGGGTGGGGACGCTCTTGAGCAGAAAGGAGAATCTACCGCCCAAAGGAAGCATCCTGAGAGGCAAAAGTATCAAAAGCTTAAAACCTGATGAAGATGTGGACAGAAGACCACATGGCCACCGCCCCCACCCACAAATGGATGCAGCCTGCCAATCAGGCGAAGGTGTCCAGGGCACTGTAATCCGGGGTGGCAGTGATATCGCAGTACATGCGCCGTCCACCCACCATCGGGTTTGTGTACAGGTCTAAATCAGACCCCAGGCTTCTAAGAGACCTTGGGGAGATATATCAAAGCCTCTTAAGAGTGAACGAGTAGAGAAGTTGCCCATAGCATCCAATCAGCATCCACCTTTTATTTTATAGAATGTACATGATAAATGTAAGCTCACAGCTGATTGGTTGCTCTGGGAAACTCTCCACTCTTTAGGAGCTTTGATACCAAGGCTGTGGGGTTGGGAAGCCAAACCTTCAAGTCAGACTCCTCTATTAGTAACACCGACCCCACAGCCCTGTGTAATACATCTCCCCCTCCTGCATGGAGACATAGACAGTGACATCCCGACACCTTATAGGAACCTGACACACACAATGTTACAGTCATCACCCAGACCCTTCCCCTGGTGTTAACTGTATAATGTCCCATTCCCAGCAGTCACCTCTCCATCATCACCCAGACACATCCCCTGGTGTTACTGTATAATGTCCCATTCCCAGCAGTCACCTCTCCAGTCATCACCCAGACACGTCCACTGGTGTTACTGTATAATGTCCCATTCCCAGCAGTCACCTCTCCAGCCATCACCCAGACACATCCCCTGATGTTACTGTATAATGTCCCATTCCCAGCAGTCACCTCTCCAGTCATCACCCAGACACATCCCCTGATGTTACTGTATAATGTCCCATTCCCAGCAGTCACCTCTCCAGTCATCACCCAGACACATCCCCTGATGTTACTGTATAATGTCCCATTCCCAGCAGTCACCTCTCCAGTCAGCAGCTGAATGATCTTGTTGGTGAGATCCAAGATCTTCTGGACATTGTGTCTCACATGTATCAGTGAGTGAGGTGGAGGCACCGTGATGGGGCTCTGGGTCCTGCTCAGTCCTCCTGACACACGGGGACAGCTGCTGGGTGTCTCACACTCACTTGAAATCCTCTTCACTGCTGTGTAATCCTGTGTATTGGGGGAGACATAAATTAGGAGGTAAAATAACAAATTCATCCCTTTGGTGTTATAATTTTTAGTGGTTAATTGTTAAAATTGTGTAAATCTGCACATGCCACTAAGGCCCTGTGTCCTCTGCCTATGGCCGACTCCCATAGATGACTCATATGCTTTGTACAGAGTAGTGCAAACAGCGAGAGGATACTGTAGTGTAAGATCAATAAGAGGATTCAGACCAGCCGCCACTACACATGGCAGAAACTGTGGCAGAGGTAGGCTAAGCCTGTAATACAATTGTTACTATAAAGGATCTCTAGAAGCTAATGTCCAAAAATAAAATTCACATGTACTCACATGATATCCTAAATGTGTCTGCCTGAGTGCATCACAGAGAAAATAATTGGAGGGGAAAGAGCATCCCAGGATACCTTACCTCCCCAGTCATGTCCCTGTATTATTACTATAGCTATATGTGATGTCACTGTGACACTCCCAGATCCCCTCACCTCCCCAGTCATGTCCCTGTATTATTACTATAGATATAAGTGATGTTTCTGTGACACTCCCAGATCCCCTCACCTCCCCAGTCATGTCCCTGTATTATTACTACAGATATAAGTGATATCACTGTGACACTCCCAGACCCTCTCACTTCCCCAGTCATATCTCTGTATTATTACTATAGATATAAGTGATGTCACTGTGACACTCCCAGATCCCCTCACCTCCCCAGTCATGTCCCTGTATTATTACTATAGATATATGTGATGTCACTGTGACACTCCTAGATCCCCTCACCTCCCCAGTCATGTCCCTGTATTATCACTATAGATATAAGTGATGTCACTGTGACACTCCCAGACCCTCTCACCTCCCCAGTCATGTCGCTGTATTATTACTATAGATATGTGATGTCATGTGACACTCCCAGATCCCCCACCTCCCCAGTCATGTCCCTGTATTATCACTATAGATATAAGTGATGTCACTGTGACACTCCCAGACCCTCTTACCTCCCCAGTCATGTCGCTGTAATTATTACTATAGATATAAGTGATGTCACTGTGAAATTATCAGCTCTCCTCACCTCCCCAGTATTATTACTATTGATATAAGTGATGTCACTGTGACACTCCCAGATCCCCTCACCTCCCCAGTCATGTCCCTGTATTATTACTACAGATATAAGTGATGTCACTGTGACACTCCCAGACCCTCTCACTTCCCCAGTCATATCTCTGTATTATTACTATAGATATAAGTGATGTCACTGTGACACTCCCAGATCCCCTCACCTCCCCAGTATTATTACTATAGATATAAGTGATGTCACTGTGACACTCCCAGATCCCCTCACCTCCCCAGTCATGTCCCTGTATTATTACTATAGATATAAGTGATGTCACTATGACACTATCAGATCTCCTCACCTCTCCAGTCAGCAGGTAGATGATCTTCAGGGTGAGATTTAGTATCCTCTCAGTCATGTGAGTCCTGTCTGTGTCCATCCTCAGTGATTTATACAGGACACATCTCACCATCATGTGACTTCTAGTAAAGAATCTCTGGTTCTTCTTGTGTCTAGTAATAAACATAATAATTATCACAGATTACATGCATCTCTCAATAATCAATATATTATAATAAATATCACAGGGTATTTGTAATATATACTTGTTAAGTCCTCCTCTTCCCTGAGCCATTTCACACACCTGATACACAATGAACATCACTATACACAGGTCACACACCTGATAACCAGTGATTACTACACACAGTATAATATACACAAGTACACAACACCATATGACAAGATAATTCCCCAGGTCAGATCCCTCACAGCCCACCTACCTTTTCCTCCTCATTCCACCCTCAGGTCATTCTCCCCAGTAAGCTAGGATAAAGTCTCTGCCCCCATCATCTTACCCTACTTCTCTGCTCCCCCTCCCCCATTATACGCCCTCCGATAGCGCAGCACATCTCCCAGCCCACCCTCTCTCCCCACTACTGCCCTATTCCTCTGTCTCCTAATATCTGGGCGAGTTGTGTACAATCACCCATCTTATTTTCTCTGCTCCCACATCTGCAATAATTACTGAGAGCCTGATTCAGACCCGCTCGCGAGCGCTGAGCGCTCGCAAGCGGGTCGATGTTGGGCAAGTGCGCATGTGCACGACGGAGGCTGCTCCGTCGTGCGCATGCGTGAGACCCGAATAACAACGGCTAAGCCGTCGTTATGGGTCTCGCAAAAAAAGGGTGCGTGCTGTCGATGGTGAGTGACAGCACGCCCCCTTTGGTGGGCGTGCCGGGGGCGTTGCTGCCCAGACGGAGGCATTCCCATGGGAACGCCTACCGTCTGGGGCTGGCCCCACTGACAGCACTAGTGATGTCAGTGAGAGTGCTTTTGGCTCTGATAGAGCCAAAAGCACTCCTGGGCATACGGCAGACGAGACCCAACCGCAAGGGTCTCGTCGCAAGCCCGATGGTCGCAATGGTCTTGACCATCGCGACCATCATCATGGATGCTCGCATAAGCTGTGGGTGGTAACCCACAGCTATGCGAGCGTCCAAGAGGCCGCTACTAAAAAGAAAACGCCCATATTCAGAGCGGGCGCTCGTTCAGTGCGTCCGGCTCTGAATCCGGCCCTGAGTGTCAGCAGTGTTTTATAGTCTGACTTTGCAGCTGGAGTGGGACCATAAGTCCCAGCATGCCCGATCATGCTGGAGTCCACAGTAAGCCTACCACTGTAGGATGTACGTTCCATGTGTGACAATTCTCCAGGCCATATTTATGTAGCACAGGGGAGAGGCTGAAGCATTTCTTGGAGGATAATCACTTACACACTGAGAATCTAGAAAAGTGTTTCCCAGCTCCAGCCCCCAAGGTTCTTAAAAGGGCATGTTTTCCATATCTTCTTACAGAAGCAGAGGTACCTTCATCACTGACTAACACAATCTAAACGATACATAGGTGGTACTAATGATCTCACTGGTGATTCTGGAAGGAGACCTGGAAAACATGCACTGTTATGAATCCCTGAGGACTGGCGCTGGTCCTTACACACAGGATAGTGAGATAGAAAGTGCGGGGAGCAGAGGCAGCTCCATACAGGTTGGTGATAATTAGAGGAATGAAAAGAAAGCTAAGAAAGCCTCAGACAGGTGAGGACTCAGCAGGGCCTATTACAGAGGACGTCTGTGCATCTTATACAGCACCCGGTGTACACTATGGTGTCTCTCTGTGTATTCTGTCACTTCCACACTAATAACCACCTACTGAGGGTACTGACCGCCAGCTACAGCTGATACGTTCTGTATTGGGGTCTGAGTGCACTGGACACTTCCCTATCTCTATAGTCATTTACCCACCGAACATCGGCTGCTCCAGCTGTATTATAGTAACACCAGGATCTAATCCTCCTGTTTTATATGTAACACTGGGTCTGCTCCACCAGTATTATACCAACACTGGTGTCTGATCCACCTGTATGATGGTAATACAGCACATGGGTCTGCTTAAGTTGTATATGTAACACTGGAGTCTGCTCCACCTGTAATATATGTAACACTGAAATCTAACCTACCTGTATAAAGATAATGCAGCGCCAAAGCTGTATTATAATAACAACATTCTGCAGTGCACCCCCTGTCATATATAACATTGGAGTCTGCTCCCCTTATGTAACACAAATAAACACCATTACCTGCTGCCAGACACAACAATGGCCGCTCTCTGCCTCTTCCTACTGACACTGTAACCAGTAACATAAGTTGCCGTTCTAGAAGAAGAAACGCCCCTCTCATCTCCCTGTAGCTATGGCTACTGTCTGCCCCACCCCTCTTATCATAGTGACCGCCCAACTCTCATTCCCCTCAGTGCGATGATTGGCAGCAGCGAGTAGCCAATCAGGCAGCATATAGTAGGAAGGACGTCTTGTAACTAGAAGCCACCTGCACCTGCCGCTCACAGCTTCATCACTAGAGTAGTATAGTCTTATGGTGTCCTCATGTACGGTGACCGGCGGCCATATTCTTATAGTCTCCCAGTCACAGAGCAGTGGGGGTGGGGCCACAGGGGCTTTAGCTGCCATTTTGTCATAGATATCCCTGACAGCCAGAGCCAGGTAACGCGTCCTGTATATATTATTTTATTATTATATAGGGGGGAGGGGATCGTACAGTGATATATGAGGGGGAATAACACAGCTCCCAGCACACACTGATATGTGGTATTATTATATAGGGGAGAGGGGACTGTACTGTAATATATGAGGGGGAATAACACAACTCCCAGCACACACTGATATGTGGTATTATTATTATATAGGGTGGAGGGGACTGTATAGTGATATATGAGGGGGAATAACACAGCTCCCAGCATACACTGATATGTGGTATTATTATTATATAGGGGGGAGGGGACCGTACAGTGATATGAGGGGGAATATCACAGCTCCCAGCACACACTGATACGTGGTATTATTATTATATAGGGGAGAGGGGACCGTACAGTGATATATGAGAGGGAATAACACAGCTCCCAGCACACACTGATATGTGGTATTATTATTATATATGGGAGAGGGGACCGTACAGTGATATATGAGGAGGAATAACACAGCTCCCAGCACACACTGATATGTGGTATTATTTAGGGGAGAGGGGACCATACAGTGATATTTGAGGGGGAATAACGCAGCTCCTGGCACACACTGATATGTGGTATTATTATATAGGAGAGAGGGGACTGTACAGTGATATATGAGGGGGAATAACACAGCTCCCAGCACAGACTGTTATGTGGCATTATTAGTATATATGGAGGAATGGGACTGTATAGTGATATATTAGGGGGAATAACAGCTTCCAGCACTCACTGATATGTGGTTTTATTAGTGTTCATTCTCGGTCCGGCAAGGGGTATGTCACTCGAGCGCTCGCCTGCAAAGTTGGCATGATGCGCCCACTGTTTACTCTTGGGTACCCAGCTAGGCTGCCCCCAAGCTCTCCCTTCTCTGTGAATATTCACCAGCGTTGTGCGCTGCACCGCAATTTTTCTCACCCAAGGGGCACTGCAGTCCGCAGTTGGGGACCACCCAGCATGTTGTTTTAGCGGTTTGCCAACAGGGCACCGCCAAAGGGGCAGGGTGCATTCTGCCCTTTGAAATTGGCCCATTAAAACAGCCTAGTCAGAACACTATATTATTAATATTTAGAGGATAAGGGACTACAGTGATATATAATGGGGATTAAATCAGCTGTTACGACAGACTGATATGTTTTAATAAAATAAAGAGAAGAGGGGACTGTTTAGTGATACTTCTGCATGCAAAAATAGATCTCACCACACACTTATATGTGGTAGAATTATTATATAAGGGAGAAAGGACTTGACGGAACAGTTTTTAACTCAAGCGTGAAAAATGCAACCTTGCTGTGTCAAACGGCAGAAGGTAATGGCATCTTACTGTACAGAGGGAGTGGCCTGTGGTGTCCTTCACTATATAGGTGGAGCTGCCGGTGGTGTCCTATTATACAGGGGGAGTGGCTTGTGGTGTCCTATACAGTGGTTGCAGCCTGCATTGTCCTATTGCACAGGGGGATCGGCATGTTTTGTCCAACACTATGCAGGGGGAGTGGCCTGTGATGTCCTACTATGCAGGAAGAGCGGCCTATTGTGTCCTACTATACAAGAAGAGTGGCCTATTGTGTCCTACTGTGGTATCTTATTATACATGGGGAGCAGTCTGTAGTGTCCTACTATATAGGGGGAGCATCCAGTGGTATCCTACTATACAGGGGAAGCGGCCTGTTGCACTCTACTATACAGGGGGAGCAACATGTATTGTCCTACCATACAGGGGGAGCAACCTGTGGTGCCTTCCTATACAGGGGGATCAGCTTGTTGCACTCTACTATACAGGGGGAGTGGCCTGTGGTGTCCTACTTTACAGGGAAGTGGCCTGTGTTGCCCTACTATACTGGTCGAGTGGCCTGTGGTGTCCTACTATACACTGGGAGTAGCCTACGGTGTCCTACTTTACAGGTGAAGCGGACTGCAGTGTCCTATTATACAGTTAGAGCAGCCTGCAGTGTGTCCTGCTATACAGGAGGAGCAGCCTTCGGTGTCCTAAAATACAGGGAGAGCGGCCTGTGGTGTCCTTATATACCAGGGGAGTGACCTGTAGTGTCCTACTATACAGGGGGAGCAGCCAGTGGTGTCCTACTATACAGGGGAAGCGGCCTGCGGTATCCTACTATACAGGGAGAGCAGCCTGTGGTGCCTATTATGGCCTGTTTCGCTTTACTATTCAGGGGGAACATCTTATGTTCATACAGGAGGAGTGGTCTGAGGTGCCTTATACAGGGGGAGCAGCCTGTGGTGTCCTATTATACAAGGGAGTGGCCTGTTGAGCTCTAATAAACAGTGGTAGTGGCCTATGATGTCCTACTATACAGTAAGAGCAGCCTGTTTCTACCCTTATGTAAAGGGGGAGCAGCCTGCAGTGTCCTATATACAGGGAGAACAGGCTGCAGTATTCTACACTATACAGGGGGTGTGGCCTGTGGTGTCCTACTATACAAGGTTATCGGTGTGTGCTGTCCTCGTTTATAGGGTTTTCTGTCTATTGTATCCTACTATACAGGGGCAGCATCATGTGGTGTCCTACTATACAGGGAGAGCATCCTGTTGTGTCCTGTTATTTTAATTATACAGGGGGAGCAGCCGGTGGTGTCCTATTACTAATATTATACAGGGGTAGCAGCCTCTTGTGTCCTGTTATAGCAGCAGCTGCAGAGTAATAATAACAGTAATGAGTGGTCAGGGAATAATGCATAATAGGTATAACATGTATGTACTGTATATACCAGATGATATATAACAGGAGCTGGGGAAGGATGTGTGAGAAGTACACAGACAGGCCATGTAACAAAGGGCTGCACTCCCTGAGCTGAGACTGTCTGTTAGGGCGTCTTGTTATCCTGAGCAATAGAGACTCTCTCAGAGACAGCCAGTGGCTGTGACAGTCCCCAGATCCTCAGAGTGTCACTGATTATCCCCCAGGACATGTCTCACCCCACCCTACGCTGAACACACACGGCCGGCAGGCTGGTCACACATGTAACATACATCTGAGGTGCGGTCATTTGTCATTTCATCATTTGTGCAGAGTGACTGATGGGATTCTGTATTGTGTAACCCTTTGTGTGTGCCCTGGGCTGCCTGCTGTCCTATCCCTGTGTTATTAACCTCTTCTGTTCCCTTCCCCCTCCCCTGTGTTACAGACACCTCTGTACAGCTGTTACACCCCCTGTTGTGTGCTCTGTATTCCTACATTACTTCCCCTCTCCCCATATCTGCACCCCTTCTGCTCTCCTGTGTACTCTACCCTCACACCCCTGTTATCTGTATGACCTCAGTATAGTCACAGATTCTCTCAGTTTCTGGAATAAATTTAAAACAAAAGTAAAAAATCCCAAAATCTCTAATTCATGTGTTTGTACAAGATTCACGTGGAGCAAATTGCACCAAATATGTGTCTGGGAGGAATAAGACCCCCGGCCAGGAGAGGAGCATTGGTGTAACCTTATGCAGTACAGCGTTGTATGACGGCCTCTGAGGAGCCTTATGGGGCTGTCACAGGAACCTCTGACAGACACTGACCAGGGCTCTATGGCTGGGGGGAAAGGGGAGACTTACTGGTCACTCAGTGTTACATGTCTGTCTGTGTTACATGTGTTCTCTGTGATGTCTATTATATTTATTCTATTTATTCCTAGATAATCCTGCTGTGAGGAACCAGAGTTTTTATCACACATCACACGTTCTGTATTCTCACTGATTCACTGAGGATGGACAAGGACTGGAGTCACAGGACTGAGAGGATCTTACATCTCACCCTGGAGATCATCTACATGCTGTCTGGGGAGGTGAGAGGGTCTGGGAGTGTCACAGTGACATCACTTATATCTATAGTAATAATACAGGGACATGACTGGGGAGGTGAGGGGATCTGGGAGTGTCACAGTGACATCACTTATATCTATAGTAATAATACAGGGACATGACTGGGGAGGTGAGGTGATCTGGGAGTGTCACAGTGACATCACTTATATCTATAGTAATAACCGAGCAGCAGGGAGCCGGTCTCAGATATAGTATCAGTCCCACAGTCCTGGCTAGAGTTGGTATTTAGTACATTGTTCACAGTATGAGGTTTGCACTGACCAAAGATGTTGGAGCTGCATGATAGACTATAGACTCTTCATTTTCCTGTACATAGGAGATTGTTACAGGACAAGTATTTGTAAAATATAGTTTTCTTGTATATTATTTAAAATGAACACCTGAATAAACAGTCTCATTTAAATGGAGTTTAAGTGACCTTTCCATTGATGTTTCCCCCAATACACAGGGTTATACAGTGCTAAAGAAGAAATCCGATGAGCATGAGACACCCAGCAGCCGACTCCATGTGTCAGGAGGACTGAGCAGGACCCAGAGCCCCATCACGGTGCCTCCACCTCACTCACTGATACATGAGAGACACAATGACCAGAAGATCCTGGAACTCGCCAACAAGATCATTCAGCTGCTGACTGGAGAGGTGACTGCTGGGAATGGGACATGATACAGTAACACCAGGGGATGTGTCTGGGTGATGACTGGAGAGGTGACTGCTGGGAATGGGACATTATACAGTAACACCAGGGGATGTGTCTGGGTCATGACTGGAGAGGTGACTGCTGGGAATGGAACATTATACAGTAACACCAGGGGATGTGTCTGGGAGATGACTGGAGAGGTGGCTGCTGGGAATGGGACATTACACAGTAACACCGGGGGGTGTGTCTGGGTGATGACTGGAGAGATGACTGCTGGGAATGGAACATTATACAGTAACACCAGGGGATGTGTCTGGGTGATGAATGGAGATGTGACTGCTGGCAATGGGACATTATACAGTAACACCAGGGGGTGTGTCTGGGTGATGACTGTATCATTGTGTATATCAGGTTCCTATAAGGTGTCAGGATGTCACTGTCTATGTCTCCATGCAGGAGGGGGAGTATATAGAGGAACACAAGGGTATGTACAAGGACTTGATGATGGAGAATCACCGGACCCTCACATCACTGGGTAACAGGAGACTGTAATTTATTATACAGGGCAGGTCAGGGCAGGCATGGGGGGGCCTCCTATATGTACACATCACCTGATAATCACATGTATTCAATGTACTTAGTCACTGTGTGTCTCCTACAGATGGACCCAGTAACAGAAATACCCCAGAGAGATGTTCCCATCCTCTTTATTTACAGGATTATACAGAGGAGACTCACAGGACCCCACAGGAGCATCAGGTAGATGGGATTTAGGGTCTCATCAATATACCACAGTGACTGTCACTATATGAGCTGTAGAGATGCTGTGTGTGTCTTATACACTGATATTATAATATTATACTGTCTAATCTCAAATAATGAAATCAAACATTAAAAAAAAAAAAAAAACTTTTTGTTTAGGTTGCAGCTCAGGCTAATATTAAGGCAGAAGATATAGAGGGAGAAGAAGAGACGTATGTGACTGATATAAAAGCAGAAGATATAGAGGGAGAAGAAGAGATGTATGTGACTGATATGATTGCAGAAGATACAGAGGGAGAAAAAAAGACGTCTGTGACTGATATGAAGGCAGAAGATATAGAGGGAGAAGAAGAGACGTATGTGACTGATATGAAGGCAGAAGATGCAGAGGGAGAAGAAAAGACGTCTGTGACTGATATGAAGGAAGAAGATTTAGAGGGAGAAGAAGAGATGTACGTGAGGGGTTATCTGCAGTGTAAGGAGGAGGAAATCCCTAAAGATATCAGCACAGGTGAGTAATAATCACTTTTCTTCTTCGGGGTCCACAGCCATTACTTTGGGTATATGATCCACACACCAAACAGTTAAATGAGCCCTCAGCTCCCAGGATGCACCGGATACCCCCCACATATACCCCGCCCCCGGCCATAGGTAGTCAGTTCTTCCTGTTTGGTGTGGTACACCACATAGCAGTGGGACTGCAGGAGCAGTCTCGCAGACAAGCAAAAAAAAAAAAAAACTTGGCTGACGGCATGTGCTGAAGGAGAACCGGAAGCAGCTAAGCGTCCGGGGGACGCCCGTGTCGTGACTCCACTTACCCCCTACGGAGCCGCAACACTAGTGTGAAGCTAGTGATTTCGGTAGGGGCACAGGGCTCTGGACTGCAACTGGGACAGGGGATGCAGGTAAGGTGGTATCGGCGGCCGCTGATGCCGGGACCACGTGGTGGTCCGGCCTCCAGCGGTGGAGACTGGCTAGGGGCACCCTGCAGTGATGAGTCGAGTAAACTGTCTCCCGCACTAGACCACCGAGACGTGATGGATTCCTGACAGCCGGTTACTAGTTGGCGGCGGCCATATCAGTGTGCCGGGTGGCTCCAGGCAGCATAGGGAGGTTCGCTTTTCCCCGGCGGCCCCTCCCCCAATTCTCACGCTGGCCCAGTTCAAAGGTTCCCGCATCTGGGTTGCTCCTCCCAGCCTCCATCTATATGCGTCAGCCAGAGACCACTTTCAGGTGATCTCAGTTGCTGTACACTCACGTGGCTGGATCAGTCTCCCTGTATACCTCTCCTAGGGTGACAGTTTTTACAGAGCTCTCTATCATACTAAGCCTAGGGCTGTTCGTAGTGACAAGAGCTTAGATTGCATATGCTCACAAGGGTGTTTTATGCATTGCATGTGATTTGAATCTGCTGTGTGTGGTACTGCCTTTTATGTCTGAATAACTGTCAGTTTGTAACCTATCACTGCTGTTTTTTCCCTTTAACCCTCTACTACAGGTGTGGAGGTTGGGGTGAATTAAAGTTACATGTGTACTCCGAACTTGGTCCTACCTATATATCTGTCTGTTATTACCCAGTTTTGTTCTATTAATGTTTACAATTGTAAAGCGCAACGGAATATGCTGCGCTATATAAGAAACTGTTAATAATTAAATAAATAATAATTATGTCTAAAGAGTCTGAAAGACAGGTGGCAGAAGCCCCTGTGCTGATATCCTGTATGGCCTGCAAAGCGGGGTTATTCCCACAGGATTTCATACAAAATGGATTATGTGGTAACTGCTTTAGGCAGTCACCACATCAGTCAAGTTTACCAGCCTCTGGACCAGAACCCCCTTGGGCTTCTTTTTCTCAGATTATGGCACAAGTGGCGGAACGTTTGGCTACCCCAGCACCCCCAGTATGGGGATACCCTCAGCAGATGCAGCCCCCTATGGTTATGCCCTCTATGTTTCCATCATGGATAGACATGTATGCTGGTCGAGGCATGGCATCATCCTCAGCAGCTTTTCAGCAACTGCAACAATCTGCTAGGCCAATGCAGCCTAAGACCAGATGGCTTTCGGTCTTTTACGCAGACCGGGCCACAGAAAGGGGCGAGGACTCTAGTACATCTTCAGAGGAGGAAGAGGTACATGATTAAGGCAGTCAAATTGGTACTGAATATAGATGAGGGGGAGCCTCCGCAGAGACAGGCGCCGGTATTCAAGCGCCAGAAGGTGGTCCAGGTAGGAAATTCCATCCTTCTTAAAAGGTGGCAGCCTTATACTCATTTCCGTCAGAGGAGTGCACTAAGTGGGAGATTCTGCCGGCTGTAGACGCACATGTGGCACGGCTGGTAAAAAGTGCCACACTGCCTATACCATCTGCAGCCTCCCTTAAGGATGCCATGAATAGAAGGCTGGAAAGCTGCCTTAAGACAGTCTTCCCGCTCTCAGGGGTGGCCAGTCATCCAGCTATGGCTACAGCTTGGGTTTCCAAGGCCATTGAAGAATGGATGAAGGCATTGGCAGAATCTCTGCCAGAAGCATCCAAAGAACAGCTGGAAATCATTTCCTTTATTAAGGAAGCAGCGTCTTAACTGGCAGATGCAGCATTAGACGCTGGTATACTTTCTTCCAAAGCATCAGCAGTCTCAGTGTTGGCATGCAGAGCCCTGTGGTTAAGGGATTGAAAGGCGGATGCGGGTTCCAAGACGGTCCTAGAATCCCTTCCGTTCACAGGAGGTATTATTTTTAGTGCGGAATTGGACAAAACTGTGGCTATGGTGGCAGCATATAAAGCGGCTGGCCTACCTTCAGCAGCTGAAGCTAGAACCAGACGGTCGTCCTTTCGTATTTTTCGGCCACAGGGTAAGGCCAGAGGTCAGCCCTCAGTGAGATTTAATTTGGCCAAAAGACCTGGGTCTAAGAAACCCTGGCAGAACAAGCGTCCGGTTTCCAGAGCCCAAGATAAACCAGTGGTCTGATGGGACGGGCCTCCCAGGGTAGGAGGCCGACTTCTTCGGTTTTCAGAAACCTGGCACCTCACGACGACAGATGCCTGGGTTTGGGGAGTGGTCTCCCGGGGGTACGCCCTGACATTCTGGAGAAGTCCTCCTCAAAAATTTTTTGGCATAAATCCAGAGGTAGGTTCTATAAAGGCCTTGGCCCTTCAACAGGCAATACAATCCCTGCTGACTACGTGAGTCATTATCCCGGTTCCAGAGGATCAATAACGAAAGGATTTTATTCCAATCTTTTTTTGATTCAGAAGCCAAATGGGGCCTACTGGCCTATTTTAAACTTAAAAGGGCTCAACACATTTATCCGAGCGCCCGTGTTTCGCATGGAAACGTTGCGGTCGATTATGTTGGCAATGGAACCAGGGGATTTTATGGTGTCCCTGGATATACAGGACGCATATCTCCATATACCAATCACTCGGGCCCACCAGCAATTTCTGTGGTTTGCAGTAGGGGGCGAGTACTTCCAGTTTCAGGCTCTGCCATATGGCCTGTCTACAGCTCCCCGAGTGTTTACCAAGGTGATGGCGGTAATGATGGCATGTCTAAGACGTCATGGCATCAGGATTTTGCCATACTTGGACGATCTCCTGTTACTGGGACAGTCTCCACGGGAGTTGCAGAATCATCTGGGGCGGACGGTGTCCTGTCTGCACAGTCACGGCTGGGTCATAAACTGGAAAAAGTCATCGCTTCTCCCGGTACAGCAGATGTATCACTTGGGGGCACATCTGGATTCCGTGACTCAGAGGATGTATCTGCCGGGGGAAAAGATTGTGGCCCTGCAGGTGTGGATACGCAGATTGCTTCACAGCAAATGGGTATCTGTGCAATCAGCAATGCGGGTGCTGGGGTCGATGTATCCACCTTCAGTATGGTGGAGTACGCCCAGTTTCACTCCAGACCCTTGCAGCAGTTGATTCTTTTGCGCTGGAACAAGGACTACCGCAAAATCAAGTCTAAATAATTTATCCTTCTCCTGAGGTTCGGTTATCTCTGTCGTGTTGGTTTCAGACAATTCATCTCAACTAGGATCACCCATTTTGGGTGTCGGACTGGATACTTCTCAAGACCAATGCCAGTCTTCAAGGCTGGGGGGCAATGACGGGTCTGCACATGTTTCAGGGGAAATGGAAAAGGGCAGAAAGTAGTCTGTCCACAAATACTCTGGAACTAAGGGCAGTATTCAGAGCTCTAGTTCAGGCTCAAAGAATACTAAAAGGCATACCTGTGCAAATCCAATCCGACAGTCGCACAGCTGTAGCCTACCTCAATCATCAGGGAGGCACACGTAGTCAGGCTGCATTGACAGAAGTGTCAAAGATTCTGGTTTGGGCAGAGCGTCACCTCCCCACAATATCAGCCGTGTTTATACCAGGGGTCCTAAATTGGGAAGCTGACTTCCTGAGTCGGCAGTAGGTAAGTGCCGGAGAGTGGGCCCTGCATCCACAGGAGTTCCAGAGCCTGGTGGACAGATGGGGGTTGCCAGAGATAGACCTCATGGCCTCAAGAGGAAGCAACAAGGTACCCAGTTATGGATCCAGGACCAGGTATCCGATGGCCAAGTTTGTGGATGGCATTAAAGGCTAGCATATGTCTTTCTGCCATTTGCTCTTCTTCCCAGGGTCATCAGGAAGATCAAGCAAGAAGGGGGTACTGTGATACTGATAGCTCCGATGTAGCCAAGACGCCATTGGTTCACCGATCTACAAGGTCTCTCCGTAGACACCCCGTGGCCTCTACCGTTAAGACGAGATCTGTTAATACAGGGTCCCTGTTTGTATCCGAGCCTGCCTCGGCTATCTGACGGCATGGCTCTTGAGGCCTCTGTCTTGAGGAAGAAGGGATTTTCTGAATCTGTGATACAGACGATGTTGAAGGCACGTAAACCGGCCTTGGCCCGAATTTACTATAGAATTTGGCACTCGTTTTTTCAGTGGTGTGAAATGAGAAAACATGACCCTGAGGTATTTAGGGTTTCTAGAGTGCTTTCCTTTCTTCAAACTGGTTTGGAAAAAGGGCTCCGCCTGGCCACCTTGAGAGCGCAGGTCTCTGCCCTCTCGGTCTGGTTTCAGCGGAAAATCGCTCTAATGCCAGATGTTAGGACGTTTTTTCAAGGGGTACTAAGGGTTCAGCCTCTTTTTGTTCCTCCGGTGGCCCAGTGGGATTTGACATTAGTTCTCAGGGCTCTACAGGCTCCACCGTTTGAGCCCCTAAAATCAGTAGACCTCAAGTGGTTGACAGCAAAGACCATGTTTCTTTTAGCTATTGCATTGCATGCAGGGTCTCTGATCTGGCAGCATTTTCTTTCCGCTCCCCCTTTTTAATATTTCACTGGGATAGAGCGGTACTAGGGCAGGATACCTTCCAAAAGTGGTATCCCGGTTCCATATGAATTGAGAAATTGTGGTCCCAGCTTTTCAGACTACAAGCCTCTCGGTAGGTGAGGCGTCCTTGGATGTTGTCCGAGCGCTACGAATTTATGTAGATTGCACCAAAAGCATGAAGAAGTCTGATTCCCTTTTTGTACTGTATGGTTGTCATAAGCGTGACTGGCCACCTAATAAGCAGACACTGGTCAGATGGATTCGTATGGCAATTTCTTAGGCATACACACAGGCTAGTCTGGTGGTGCTGGACTCAGTTACGGCACATTGCACACGGTCAGTGGGACCTTCGTGGGCGGCTCGCCGGGGTGCCTCTGCTGAACAGTTGTGCAGGGCAGCCACATGGTCTTCCGTCCACACTTTTGTAAAATTCTAAGCATTTGACACCTTTGCCTCCTTCGGGCAAAGGATTCTCCTTTTTTCCGAGACACAGGAGCGTCCCCGCCCTTAGGAGTTACTGCTTTGGGATATCCCCAATGTAATGGCTATGGATCCCGAAGAAGAAAAAAAAATTTCTGGTGTAACATATCTTCGTTAACTCTTTTCTTCAAGGTCCATGGGGTCCACAGGACACCCACCCTAACGCACATGGTGTTTTTAAGTATCTCTATAATTTCCCTCCTCTATGCGAGATTTTTCTAGAGAACATGGGTCTTCCTTATCTTTTTTCTTTGCCTGCTTGACTTGGTAACGAACGGACTACGTATGGCCGGGGGCGGGGTATATGCGGGGGGGGGGGGGGGGGCGGTGCATCCTGGGAGCTGAGAGCTCATTTAAGTGTTTGCTGTCTGGATCATATACCCAACGTAATGGCTGTAGGACACCATGGACCTCAAAGAAAAAGAGTTAACGAAGGTATGTTATACCATAACTCTTATTATTACAGAATAGTCACATTCTTCTTGTTCAGTTTCTTATCTTACACCCTCCTCTGTCAGTACAAACTAATGAAGTAAATGTATCTGCCCAGTGGGGGAGACGGGAGCCATCAGCCCTTATGATTCTCCTGCTCTCCCCCTCACATCATGTCAACAGCCCAGAGATCTGACCAGTCTCCTCCCACACTCTCTGGTGTATCTCATACATCAGGAGCCATCAGCCCCTATTATACTCCTGCTCTCCCCCTCACATCATGTCACTGTGTGTTACCAGCCCAGAGATCTGACCAGTCCCCTCCCCACACTCTCTGGTGTATCTCAGATACTGAGATGGAGATAACAGTAGAATGCAGCTAGTATGACCTGTGTGTGATATAATGTATAGACCATGCCTGCACTCTGTTACACATACTGAGATGGAGATCCGGAGAGTGTGAGGACACAGCAAGATGCAGCTAGTATGACCTGTGTGTGATATAATGTGTAGACCATGCCTGCACTCTGTTACACATACTGAGATGGAGATCCGGAGAGTGTGAGGACACAGCAGGATGCAGCTAGTATGACCTGTGTGTGATATAATGTATAGACCATGACTGCACTTTGTTACACATACTGAGATGGAGATCCGGAGAGTGTGAGGACACAGCAGGGTGCAGCTAGTATGACCTGTGTGTGATATAATGTATAGACCATGCCTGCACTCTGTTACACATACTGAGATGGAGATCCGGAGAGTGTGAGGACACAGCAGGATGCAGCTAGTATGACCTGTGTGATATAATGTATAGACAATGCCTGCACTCTGTTACACATACTAAGATGGAGATCTGTAGAGTGTGAGGACACAGCAGAGTGCAGCTAGTATGACCTGTGTGTGATATAATGTATAGACCATGCCTGCACTCTGTTACACATACTGAGATGGAGATCCGGAGAGTGTGAGGACACAGCAGGGTGCAGCTAGTATGTCCTGTGTGTGATATAATGTATAGACCATACCTGCACTCTGTTACACATACTGAGATGGAGATGCGGAGAGTGTGAGGACACAGGAGGATGCAGCTAGTATGACCTGTGTGTGATATATTGTATAGACCATGCCTGCACTCTGTTACACATACTGAGATGGAGATCCGGAGAGTGTGAGGACACAGCAGGATGCAGCTAGTTTGAACTGTGTGTGATATAATGTATAGACCATGCCTGCACTCTGTTACACATACTGAGATGGAGATCCGGAGAGTGTGAGGACACAGCTAGTATGACCTATGTATGATATAATGTATAGATCATGCCTGCACTCTGTTACACATACTGAGATGGAGATACGGAGAGTGTGAGGACACAGCAGGATGCAGCTAATATGACCTGTGTGTGATATAATGTATAGACCATGCCTGCACTCTGTTATACATACTGAGATAGAGATATGGAGAGTGTGAGGACACAGCAGGGTGCAGCTAGTATGACCTGTGTGTGATATAATGTATAGACCATGCCTGCACTCTGTTACACATACTGAGATGGAGAGTGTGAGGACACAGCAGGATGCAGCTAGTATGACCTGTGTGTGATATAATGTATAGACCATGCCTGCACTCTGTTACATATACTGAGATGGAGATATGGAGAGTGTGAGGACACAGCAGGGTGCAGCTAGTATGACCTGTGTGTGATATAATGTATAGACCATGCCTGCACTCTGTTACACATACTGAGATGGAGATCCGGAGAGTGTGAGAACACAGCAGGATACAGCTAGTATGACCTGTGCGTGATATAATGTATAGACCATGCCTGCACTCTGTTATACATACTGAGATAGAGATATGGAGAGTGTGAGGACACAGCAGGGTGCAGCTAGTATGACCTGTGTGTGATATAATGTATAGACCATGCCTGCACTCTGTTGGTTGTGACAGTTTTAACGTGGGTATCTACCAGTGTAGCATATAGGTAAGGTGTCTGAATGCATTTCAAGTTATCCCAGGTTTATGCCCATATGTTGCGCCCATTGTACACAGCATGTCATAAGAGAGAGATACAGTGGAAAAATTGCCCGCAGCAGCCAATCAGCTTGTAGCTTTTATTTTTCAAGTACAGTTTGTAAATTGACAGAAGCTGATTGGTTGCAAATAGCAACTTCTCCACTTTGCCTCTGTGAGGTTTGATACATCTCCCCCTTTAGTGGATACTCCCCGGCCAGTGTTACTCCTACACCCTAATCCTCCTCATGTCAATCATCAGTACATACACTATGAAGTTACACAGTATGGAGATGTTGGGGTACAGCCGGGCACATCTTATACTTACACAGTATGGAGATGTTGGGGTACAGCCGGGTACGTCTTATAGTTACACAGTATGGAGATGTTGGGGTACAGCCGTGCACGTCTTATTATAGTTACACAGTATGGGGATGTTGGGGTACAGTCGGGCACATCTTATTATAGTTACACAGTATGAGGTGTTGGAGTACAGTCGGGCACATCTTATAGTTACACAGTATGAGGTGTTGGTGAGTTGTTGGGGTACAGTCGTGCACATCTTATAGTTACACAGTATGGATGTTAGGATACAGCCGGGCACATCTTATTATAGTTACACAGTATGGAGATGTTTGGGTACAGCCGGGCATGTCTTATTCTTACACAGTATGGAGATGTTGGGGTACAGCCGGGCATGTCTTATAGTTACACAGTATGGAGATGTTGGGGTACAGCCGGGCACGTCTTATAGTTACACAGTATGGGGATGTTGGGGTACAGCCGGGCACGTCTTATAGTTACACAGTATGGAGATGTTGTGGTACAGCCGGGAATGTCTTATTATAGTTACACAGTATGGAGATGTTGGGGTACAGCCGGGCACATCTTATTATAGTTACACAGTATGGAGATGTTTGGGTACAGCCGGGCACGTCTTATTATAGTTACACAGTATGAGGTGTTGGGGTACAGTCGTGCACATCTTATTATAGTTACACAGTATGGAGATGTTAGGGTACAGCCGGGCACGTCTTATACTTACACAGTATGGAGTTGTTGGGGTACAGCCGGGCACATCTTATTATAGTTACTCAGTATGAGATGTTGGGGTACAGCCGGGCACGTCTTATAGTTACACAGTATGGAGATGTTCGGGTACAGCCGGGCACATCTTATTATAGTTACACAGTATGGAGATGTTGGGGTACAGCCGGGCACGTCTTATAGTTACACAGTATGGAGATGTTGGGGTACAGCCGGGCACGTCTTATAGTTACACAGTATGGAGATGTAGGAGTACAGCCGGGCACGTCTTATAGTTACACAGTATGGAGATGTAGGAGTACAGCCAGGCACGTCTTATAGTACACAGTATGCAGATGTTGGGGTACAGCCGGGCACGTCTTATAGTTACACAGTATGGAGATGTTGGGGTACAGCCGGGCACGTCTTATTATAGTTACACAGTATGGAGATGTTGGGGTACAGCCGGGCATGTCTTATTATAGTTACACAGTATGGAGATGTTGGGGTACAGCCGGGCACGTCTTATTATAGTTACACAGTATGGGGATGTTGGGGTACAGCCGGGCACGTCTTATAGTTACACAGTATGGAGATGTTTTGGTACAGCCGGGAATGTCTTATTATAGTTACACAGTATGGAGATGTTTGGGTACAGCCGGGCACGTCTTATTATAGTTACACAGTAGGAGATGTTGGGGTACAGCCGGGCATGTCTTATAGTTACACAGTATGGAGATGTTGGGGTACAGCCGGGCACTTCTTATTATAGTTATACAGTATGGAGATGTTGGGGTACAGCCGGGCACATCTTATTATAGTTACACAGTATGGTATAGCTCTGTAGGGGTGCTAATTCCTATATAATTATTCTGTTCACAGCAGATGGACACAGCAACAGGAATAACTCGGGGAGACGTTTCATATTATCTTCAGATTGTGACCTAAATGATAACTTCTCACAGGACTCTCCAGGAGAAAACCCCATTATCCCCAGTATACATCCAGCATCTCACAGTGCACATATATCATCTGATCCCTCTAACCATGAAGAATGCTCCCCTGATACTCCCAGTAGTGTAACACACAACTCAGATCACACAGGTGATAAACCATTGTCATGTTCTGAATGTGGGAAAGGATTTACCAAGCAGATCAGTCTTTCTATACATCAGAAGAGAGAACACAGCTGAAAGGCCTTTTCTATGTTCTCAGTGTGGGAAATGTTTTACATGTAAAACATATCTTGTTAGACATAAGAGACATTATACAGGTGAGAAACAATTTTCATGTTCTGAATGTGTGAAATGTTTTACAAAGAAATCACATCTTGTTACACATCAGAGACAACACACAGGTGAGAAACCATTTTCATGTTCTGAATGTGGGAAATGTTTTACACGGAAATCATTTGTTGTTATACATCAGAGATGTCACACAGGTGAGAAACCATTTCCATGTTCTGTGTGTGGGAAATGTTTTACACAGAAATCAGAACTTGTTACACATCAGAGACGACACACAGGTGAGAAGCCATTTCCATGCTCTGAGTGTGGGAAATGTTTTACACAGAAATCAGAACTTGTTAGACATCAGAGACATCACACAGGTGAGAAACCATTTCCATGCTCTGAGTGTGGGAAATGTTTTACACGGAAATCATTTCTTATTATACATCAGAGACATCACACAGGTGAGAAACCATTTCCATGTTGTGTGTGGGAAATGTTTTACACAGAAATCAGAACTTGTTACACATCAGAGAAGTCACACAGGTGAGAAACCATTTCCATGCTCTGAGTGTGGGAAATGTTTTACAAAGAAATCCACTCTGTTTAGTCATCAGAAACGTCACACAGGAGAAAAACAAAGTATATGAGCCTATAGAAATATATAGAAATTGCAGTGGTATTTGCAGTACTGTAATATCATTGGGAATTATCAGAACAAGCATAAATAAAATGTTAGCTTAGATTGCTGTCCCTGGTTGATGGAGGGTAAATGACATTTGCATTATCACACTATGAGTCTGATTCAGCAGCGGAAGCAAATGTCGCCCTCCTGTGTAATCATCGGTACCATCGCCGCACATCAGTCACACAGCATTTACATCAGGTCTGACCAGCCGCAAACACTGCAGCTCTCCTGACACGCAGAGAGGTCTCATGCTGCAGCTGCCATCGTTATGGCTAATTTATACACGTCCATGACATGGCGATCACACGGACACACACCCGTGACACGTCGATCACACGGACAGACTCGCCCATGACATGTCGATCACACGGACAAACGCCCATGACATGGCGATCACACGGACACATACACCTGCAGTTTTCTGTCCACCCCAGTTACCTCCCCCAAACGCTGTCACCCTACAACTCACTATGTGATGTATTCCTCTGTATGTCCGTAATCGCAATGTGATCGCTGTGTGTGCGCAGTGTGACTTATATGCAGGCGTGATGGCAAACATTCGCTCTTATCTGCGTAACTATTGTCATTGTGTCCTCTGCTGAATCAGCCCCTATATACTAATATATTACACTGTATTATATATCCATACGGCTGTCACCAACATAGGGCTCCAACAGGTTCCTCATGTAATGGCTTTCAGTTTCCTTATTCTATCAGATCAGAGGTTCCCAAACTCCGCTATTACAGGTCAGGTATTAAGGATATTCATGCTTAAGCACAGGTCACTTAATACCTCAGTCAATTTGATTTAACCATTTGGACTCATATGGATATCCTTAAACCCTGGCCTGTAATGGTGGAGTTTGGGAAGCTCTGTATTAGAATATTATTGTGCTATTGGCCTATTTGTACAGTAACAAGACCACATGATGTAATATAGGGACATAACTAATCTATCATCATGACAATGTGCTGGGGATGTAATATGGGAAGTGGGAAACTATGACATCATGTGATGACTGGGCTGTAAGTGACGGGGGGAGATGGGGAGATGACATCGGTAACCTGATTTTATCTCACTGGATCCAGTATTCTCTGGTTGGGTTTCCTGGTAAATGGATCGCTAATTTCCTTACAGCAGTCTGATGTCTGGTTCTTTCTAATTAGATCCTCTGTACCCTACTATTTACACTATTTCAAAAGATAAGGACATTAATATCATGATCCCTTATGTAATTATAGCGTTCCCGCTAGGCTGTTTTGGCGGGGCGCGGCGCCCTGCCCTCCTTCTGTAGGGCAAAAAGCACCCTGCCCTCCAGGAGGAGGGCAAAAAGCGCCCTGCCCTCACAGCCTGCGGGAGCCGTTCTCACCCGCGGGACGCAGTGTCCCGCGGGTGGAGAAACATGCGGTGACCCTGTCACCGCCGGAGAATAGACGCCGGGCGCATGGGCATGCCCTCTCTAGCTCCAGCGCCCTGCCTCCCGCCGGAGCTAGAGGGAACACTATAATTATACATTATTAGATAATGTAATTAGTGTTGGGACACAGGAAGCTGCTGGTCCTGGTATAAACAACTAACAGTAATGTCCATTAAGTGCATCAGGCTCCCGATATCCCCAGCAGAATACAGATGTGAGCAGGGTACGTAGTAATGGAGGAATAATACAGGGACATCACAGGATAAGTAGGATCCGTACAGATTGTCCTCAGTATGTCCTGCACTGTCTCACCTCCCACAGTGGTGACACCACCAGTAATGTGCAGGGTCAGGAGATGGAGATTATTTGGTAGTGAGGAAATCACAGAAAGGACAATACAAGCTTTGTTACACACCTACAAAAATATGAGATAAAGAGTTTGGTAACAAGTAAGAAAACCAAATGCCGCACGTACCTGTCTGATGTCCATGTGGGGTAACACAGCTGCGTTTGGCATTTGTTTGTTAGTATTTACCACACTTTTTGACCTGAATGTTTTTGTACATTTTAGTAAAGCTGGAATAGTGACCAGTTGTCCTCTCGGTGGTGCACATGTTCTGTGATGGCTGTCATGAAGAAAATATAATTTCCCTTATGACCCAAAGCATTTGTATGACGTGAATTAAGCTATTAAAATAACCTTAAAATGATTATAAGTGATACAAATATTGATAGGCAATATTACCATATATATCTGATCTAGAATTAATGTTTTAAGTTAATAAAACGTAACATATAGAAGATGCACATTATAGAGATTTTTGTATTTTACACTTCCAAGATGACAAGATGCCAATAAAGCTGAGTGATTTACAAATCATAATTCTGAGACTCTCATAACCCTGTGACTGTCTGAGAGCCCATAGATAAGAGCTGGCACAATCACAATGACCAACCTGCTGTGCAAGATCCTGCATGTGAGATAACCAGCCCTGTGTGACCATCTGAGAGCCCATAGATAAGAGCTGCTCTGATGGGTCACACCAATGACTAAGCACAATCACAATGACCACCCTGCTGTGTAAGATCCAGCGTGTGAGATAACCATCCCTGTGTGACCATCTGAGAGCCCATAGATAAGAGCTGCTCTGATGGGTCATGCCAATCACTAAGCACAATCACAATGACCACCCTACTGTGTAAGATCCAGCGTGTAAGATAACTAGCCTGTGTGACCAAGTGACTTCATTTCCTGATATTGTGGAGAGAAGACAAACCAAGCTGGCATGGTATTAGTTGAGAACCCATCTCTGGACCTATGGACATTGAGTTACAGCCTAGGACATTTGCATACAAGCTATAGAAATGAGGTAATATCACTTTAAATTCTCCAAGATGAAGATTTAGGACACAAATTACATGTCACCTGTTACTTATGTATATTGTAATGAGCTGTGATATATAAAGCGACCATTGTAATGAGATAATTAGCTTTCGGAATTGAAGCCGAGACATGCATGTAGCTGCTGCTGACTGTGCGATATCTATATGCCAATGACTGCAGACTTGTAATTCCCTGATATAGAAACATCATATAAAAATGTATATTTTCCCTGTGCAGTCCCTCCTGGGTGATTCAGATGCCTCTGATGAAGCTGTATCATACAGAGAAATGCATTAGTCAGACTTCAAGCATGGATCCCAGACCCAATTGTGTTTACGGTAACTTCATCATTCATCACATAAACATCGTATAAAGCTAAAGACCACCATCTAATAATGATGTAATACTTCATATTGCTGGTCCAACTCAAGTCCTAATGATCCAATCATCAGCAATATAGTAGTCACCCAGGAGGGACTGCGCAGAGCTGGAGGCACAAAGCCAACACCCTGGGTATCCTGCCAGTTACATTGGACTATTCACAGTGGACACTAATATTACATGTACGCTACCTACCTGCAGGTCATTATTTTGTGAGACATCATGTGACTCTGATACAAATATCCTATTGGTCAGGGCCTTATATCTACTGGTTATAAATCTATGTTTTATATATTGGAACAATATGTAATTGGATTTTGAACAGAGAAAAAAGTAAGGCTATTGGGGCACTCTTATATAAGAATTCTTGAAATAAAATATAACTTTTATTAATGTAGTAAAAACATACCAGATACATACATAATTGTTGATGGCGAAATATAATAGACAATTTCTGCAAAATACCCCACACTGAATAAAGGGTACCAGTTAATATGCTTAATATGAAATGATACAGCAATTATCACAGAAATCGGTATATAGGCTACACAGTATGCAAACCTATGATCCCCATTAAGCAGTACAATATATGTCTACAGAACCTGGTATTCTTAAGTGGTCCCCCACATTAATACTAACCAGGCCTATCACTGCATCGCTTCCAAGATCAGACGAGTTTGGGCATAATCAGTGAAGTATGACTGTAGATCATCGCTACTGAAAATATATGGGGATTCACCCTATGCACACGGTCTGAGCCTATTATAAAATGTAGGACTATTCTCAACAGAGAGGTCCAATTGATAAATTGTTGCTGTCAAGACAGTTGATGCATAGGCATGCCTTACTTGTGATGCAATCAATTATGCATATATAACATCAGCATATATAACTCGTAAGAAACACCACATAGATAACCGTGTCAAAAGATTATAATACTGAGTTCCGTACATACATAGACAAATAGGAACTCTACCCTTGATGACAAATAAAGTAACAGAGCCTGACAGAGCACATAAAATATTCATGTACTAAATGCAATCATCACATAAACATGAAACATCATTGGAGTTATGTTATTGATATTACTAATACTCCTTTTCCAGATAATTCTATGGATAAACATTCAATATTTCTGCCTCTGCTGAAAATAATTTGTGATAGTTGCAGATGACGCTCCTTTTCCAGATAAATCTCTTATAGATAAATAATCAAAATCCCATGTTATTGCTATAGTAAGGCAGAGTAGCATACAGCCTCAATGTCCTAATACATGTCACAAACAAGAAGGATACATAAAAATAGCTGCCATAAATGGGAAATGAGCTGTGTACAAGGGATATAGAATGATGATATAGAAATAACCATGGAAAGGAGATATTCAATATAAGACAGGCTATGACTTTATAAGTCAAACCAGCTGGCCAGACATGATAATCTGCCAGTCTTTGTACGTTACCAGTGTGGGGTAAAATGGAGCCCAGTCCGTGCACTGTCTGGGTTGTCCTGGATATCAGCAGACTGTCATATGAAGAGAGAGGACGCGCGTTTCGCCCGCATCGAGGCTTGATCACCTCATGTAATACCTGAGTAGATGGTAATCCATCTAAGCGTGTACTTAGTACACGTCACTTACCCGCGACCGGAGTCGCGGCTCACGACTGATACACTGATCACAGTGCAGTAGGCTTCCCATTCCAGTTCGATTGGTTAGTGTTAGGCTCATAGAGAAATAGACCAATCAAATAGTCCCAAATAAACGCAATGCCTATTGGGATATGTAGTCCAAGAGCCGATTAGCAGCAAGTCCAAAAGGAAAGCACTGATAAAACGGATATTTATATATAGTCCTAATATATTGAACAATATAGGTTCAATCCAAAAGTCATAGTGAAATAGAAGTGGTACATATACGGTGCTGGTATATTAGGGATAACATTGGTATGGGAAATAGAAGTGGTACATATACGGTGCTGGTATATTGGGGATAACATTGGTATGGGAAATAGAAGTGGTACATATACAGTGCTGGTGTATTAGGGATAACATTGGTATGGGAAATAGAAGTGGTACATATACGGTGCTGGTGTATTAGGGATAACATTGGTATGGGAAATAGAAGTGGTACATATACAGTGCTGGTGTATTAGGGATAACATTGGTATGGGAAATAGAAGCGGTACATATATACGGTGCTGGTATATTAGGGATAACATTGGTATGGGAAATAGAAGTGGTACATATACGGTGCTGGTATATTAGGGATAACATTGTTAAGGGAAATAGAAGTGGTACATATACAGTGCTGGTATATTAGGGGTAACATCGGTATGGGAAATAGAAGTGGTACATATACGGTGCTGGTGTATTAGGGATAACATTGGTATGGGAAATAGAAGTGGTACATATACAGTGCTGGTGTATTAGGGATAACATTGGTATGGGAAATAGAAGTGGTACATATATACGGTGCTGGTATATTAGGGATAACATTGGTATGGGAAATAGAAGTGGTACATATACGGTGCTGGTATATTAGGGATAACCTTGGTATGGGAAATAGAAGTGGTACATATACAGTAATGCTGGTATATCAGGGATAACATTGGTATGGGAAATAGAAGTGGTACATATACGGTGCTGGTATATTAGGGATAACATTGTTATGGGAAATAGAAGTGGTACATATACGGTGCTGGTATATTAGGGATAACATTGTTATGGGAAATGGAAGTGGCACATATACGGTGCTGGTATATTAGGGATAACATTGTTATGGAAAATAGAAGTGGTACATATACGGTGCTGGTATATTAGGGATAACATTGTTATGGGACATAGAAGTGGTACATATACGGTGCTGGTATATTAGGGATAACATTGGTATGGGAAATAGAAGTGGTACATATAGACGGTGCTGGTATATTAGGGGATAACATTGGTATGGGAAATAGAAGTGGTACATATATACGGTGCTGGTATATTAGGGATAACATTGGTATGGGAAATAGAAGAGGTACATATACAGTGCTGGTATATTAGGGATAACATTGGTATGGGAAATAGAAGTGGTACATATACGGTGCTGGTATATTAGGGATAACCTTGGTATGGGAAATAGAAGTGGTACATATACAGTAATGCTGGTATATCAGGGATAACATTGGTATGGGAAATAGAAGTGGTACATATACGGTGCTGGTATATTAGGGATAACATTGGTATGGGAAATAGAAGTGGTACATATACGGTGCTGGTATATTAGGGATAACATTGTTATGGGAAATGGAAGTGGCACATATACGGTGCTGGTATATTAGGGATAACATTGTTATGGAAAATAGAAGTGGTACATATACGGTGCTGGTATATTA
The DNA here is from genome assembly GCA_031769625.1 of Taudactylus pleione. Lineage (NCBI taxonomy): Eukaryota > Metazoa > Chordata > Amphibia > Anura > Myobatrachidae > Taudactylus > Taudactylus pleione. The sequence continues at coordinate 234,134 of JAUIMM010001913.1, read as the reverse complement.
GGGATAACATTGGTATGGGAAATAGAAGTGGTACATATACAGTAATGCTGGTATATCAGGGATAACATTGGTATGGGAAATAGAAGTGGTATATTAGAGATAACATTGGTATGGGAAATAGAAGTGGTACATATACAGTGCTGGTGTATTAGGGATAACATTGGTATGGGAAATAGAAGTGGTACATATACAGTAATGCTGGTATATTAGTGATAACATTGGTATGGGAAATAGTAGTGGTACATATACGGTGCTGGTATATTAGGTGTAACAATGATATGGGAAATAGAAGTGGTACATATACAGTGCTGGTATATTAGGGATAACATTGGTATGGGAAATAGAAGTGGTACATATACAATGCTGGTATATTAGGGATAACATTGGTATGGGAAATAGAAGTGGTACATATACAGTGCTGGTATATTAGGGATAACATTGGTATGGGAAATAGAAGTGGTACATATACAGTGCTGGTATATTAGGGATAACATTGGTATGGGAAATAGAAGTGGTACATATACAGTGCTGGTATATTAGGGATAACATTGGTATGGGAAATAGAAGCGGTACATATACGGTGCTGGTATATTAGGGATAACATTGGTATGGGAAATAGAAGTGGTACATATATACGGTGCTGATATATTAGGGATAACATTGGTATGGGAAATAGAAGTGGTACATATACGGTGCTGGTATATTAGGGATAACATTGGTATGGGAAATAGAAGTGGTACATATGTACGGTGCTGGTATATTAGGGATAACATTGGTATGGGAAATAGAAGTGGTACATATACAGTGCTGGTGTATTAGGGATAACATTGGTATGGGAAATAGAAGTGGTACATATACGGTGCTGGTGTATTAGGGATAACATTGGTATGGGAAATAGAAGTGGTACATATACAGTGCTGGTGTATTAGGGATAACATTGGTATGGGAAATAGAAGCGGTACATATATACGGTGCTGGTATATTAGGGATAACATTGGTATGGGAAATAGAAGTGGTACATATACGGTGCTGGTATATTAGGGATAACATTGTTAAGGGAAATAGAAGTGGTACATATACAGTGCTGGTATATTAGGGGTAACATCGGTATGGGAAATAGAAGTGGTACATATACGGTGCTGGTGTATTAGGGATAACATTGGTATGGGAAATAGAAGTGGTACATATACAGTGCTGGTGTATTAGGGATAACATTGGTATGGGAAATAGAAGTGGTACATATATACGGTGCTGGTATATTAGGGATAACCTTGGTATGGGAAATAGAAGTGGTACATATACAGTAATGCTGGTATATCAGGGATAACATTGGTATGGGAAATAGAAGTGGTACATATACGGTGCTGGTATATTAGGGATAACATTGTTATGGGAAATAGAAGTGGTACATATACGGTGCTGGTATATTAGGGATAACATTGTTATGGGAAATGGAAGTGGCACATATACGGTGCTGGTATATTAGGGATAACATTGTTATGGGAAATAGAAGCGGTACATATACAGTGCTGGTATATTAGGGATAACATTAGTATGGGAAATAGAAGTGGTACATATACAGTGCTGGTATATTAGGGGTAACATCGGTATGGGACATAGAAGTGGTACATATACAGTGCTGGTATATTAGGGATAACATTGGTATGGGAAATAGAAGTACATATACAGTAATGCTGGTATATTAGGGATAACATTGGTATGGGTAATAGAAGTGGTACATATATGGTGCTGGTATATTAGGGATAACTTTGGTATGGGACATAGAAGTGGTACATATACGGTGCTGGTATATTAGGGATAACATTGGTATGGGAAATAGAAGTGGTACATATAGACGGTGCTGGTATATTAGGGGATAACATTGGTATGGGAAATAGAAGTGGTACATATATACGGTGCTGGTATATTAGGGATAACATTGGTATGGGAAATAGAAGTGGTACATATACGGTGCTGGTATATTAGGGATAACATTGTTATGGGAAATAGAAGTGGTACATATACAGTGCTGGTATATTAGCGATAACATTGGTATGGGAAATAGAAGCGGTACATATACAGTGCTGGTATATTAGGGATAACATTAGTATGGGAAATAGAAGTGGTACATATACAGTGCTGGTATATTAGGGGTAACATCGGTATGGGACATAGAAGTGGTACATATACAGTGCTGGTATATTAGGGATAACATTGGTATGGGAAATAGAAGTACATATACAGTAATGCTGGTATATTAGGGATAACATTGGTATGGGTAATAGAAGTGGTACATATATGGTGCTGGTATATTAGGGATAACTTTGGTATGGGACATAGAAGTGGTACATATACGGTGCTGGTATATTAGGGATAACATTGGTATGGGAAATAGAAGTGGTACATATAGACGGTGCTGGTATATTAGGGGATAACATTGGTATGGGAAATAGAAGTGGTACATATATACGGTGCTGGTATATTAGGGATAACATTGGTATGGGAAATAGAAGTGGTACATATACGGTGCTGGTATATTAGGGATAACATTGGTATGGGAAATAGAAGTGGTACATATACAGTAATGCTGGTATATTAGGGATAACATTGGTATGGGAAATAGAAGTGGTACATATACGGTGCTGGTATATTAGGGAAAAAATTGGTATGGGAAATAGAAGTGGTACATATACAGTGCTGGTGTATTAGGGATAACATTGGTATGGGAAATAGAAGTGGTACATATACAGTAATGCTGGTATATTAGGGATAACATTGGTATGGGAAATAGAAGTGGTACATATACAGTGCTGGTATATTAGGGATAACATTGGTATGGGAAATAGAAGTGGTACATATACAGTAATGCTGGTATATTAGGGGTAACATTGGTATGGGAAATAGAAGCGGTACATATACGGTGCTCCTATATTAGGGATAACATTGGTATGGGATATAGAAGCGGTACATATACGGTGCTGGTATATTAGGGATAACATTGGTATGGGAAATAGAAGTGGTACATATATACGGTGCTGGTATATTAGGGATAACATTGGTATGGGAAATAGAAGTGGTACATATATGGTGCTGGTATATTAGGGATAACATTGGTATGAGAAATAGAAGTGGTACATATATGGTGCTGGTATATTGGGGATAACATTGGTATGGGAAATAGAAGTGGTACATATACGGTGCTGGTATATTAGGGATAACCTTGGTATGGGAAATAGAAGTGGTACATATACAGTAATGCTGGTATATCAGGGATAACATTGGTATGGGAAATAGAAGTGGTACATATACGGTGCTGGTATATTAGGGATAACATTGTTATGGGAAATAGAAGTGGTACATATACGGTGCTGGTATATTAGGGATAACATTGTTATGGGAAATGGAAGTGGCACATATACGGTGCTGGTATATTAGGGATAACATTGTTATGGAAAATAGAAGTGGTACATATACGGTGCTGGTATATTAGGGATAACATTGGTATGGGAAATAGAAGTGGTACATATACAGTAATGCTGGTATATCAGGGATAACATTGGTATGGGAAATAGAAGTGGTATATTAGAGATAACATTGGTATGGGAAATAGAAGTGGTACATATACAGTGCTGGTGTATTAGGGATAACATTGGTATGGGAAATAGAAGTGGTACATATACAGTAATGCTGGTATATTAGTGATAACATTGGTATGGGAAATAGTAGTGGTACATATACGGTGCTGGTATATTAGGTGTAACAATGATATGGGAAATAGAAGTGGTACATATACAGTGCTGGTATATTAGGGATAACATTGGTATGGGAAATAGAAGTGGTACATATACAATGCTGGTATATTAGGGATAACATTGGTATGGGAAATAGAAGTGGTACATATACAGTGCTGGTATATTAGGGATAACATTGGTATGGGAAATAGAAGTGGTACATATACAGTGCTGGTATATTAGGGATAACATTGGTATGGGAAATAGAAGTGGTACATATACAGTGCTGGTATATTAGGGATAACATTGGTATGGGAAAAAGAAGCGGTACATATACGGTGCTGGTATATTAGGGATAACATTGGTATGGGAAATAGAAGTGGTACATATATACGGTGCTGATATATTAGGGATAACATTGGTATGGGAAATAGAAGTGGTACATATACGGTGCTGGTATATTAGGGATAACATTGGTATGGGAAATAGAAGTGGTACATATGTACGGTGCTGGTATATTAGGGATAACATTGGTATGGGAAATAGAAGTGGTACATATACGGTGCTGGTATATTAGGGATAACATTGGTATGGGAAATAGAAGCGGTACATATACAGTGCTGGTATATTAGGGATAACATTAGTATGGGAAATAGAAGTGGTACATATACAGTGCTGGTATATTAGGGGTAACATCGGTATGGGACATAGAAGTGGTACATATACAGTGCTGGTATATTAGGGATAACATTGGTATGGGAAATAGAAGTACATATACAGTAATGCTGGTATATTAGGGATAACATTGGTATGGGTAATAGAAGTGGTACATATATGGTGCTGGTATATTAGGGATAACTTTGGTATGGGACATAGAAGTGGTACATATACGGTGCTGGTATATTAGGGATAACATTGGTATGGGAAATAGAAGTGGTACATATAGACGGTGCTGGTATATTAGGGGATAACATTGGTATGGGAAATAGAAGTGGTACATATATACGGTGCTGGTATATTAGGGATAACATTGGTATGGGAAATAGAAGTGGTACATATACGGTGCTGGTATATTAGGGATAACATTGTTATGGGAAATAGAAGTGGTACATATACAGTGCTGGTATATTAGCGATAACATTGGTATGGGAAATAGAAGCGGTACATATACAGTGCTGGTATATTAGGGATAACATTAGTATGGGAAATAGAAGTGGTACATATACAGTGCTGGTATATTAGGGGTAACATCGGTATGGGACATAGAAGTGGTACATATACAGTGCTGGTATATTAGGGATAACATTGGTATGGGAAATAGAAGTACATATACAGTAATGCTGGTATATTAGGGATAACATTGGTATGGGTAATAGAAGTGGTACATATATGGTGCTGGTATATTAGGGATAACTTTGGTATGGGACATAGAAGTGGTACATATACGGTGCTGGTATATTAGGGATAACATTGGTATGGGAAATAGAAGTGGTACATATAGACGGTGCTGGTATATTAGGGGATAACATTGGTATGGGAAATAGAAGTGGTACATATATACGGTGCTGGTATATTAGGGATAACATTGGTATGGGAAATAGAAGTGGTACATATACGGTGCTGGTATATTAGGGATAACATTGGTATGGGAAATAGAAGTGGTACATATACAGTAATGCTGGTATATTAGGGATAACATTGGTATGGGAAATAGAAGTGGTACATATACGGTGCTGGTATATTAGGGAAAAAATTGGTATGGGAAATAGAAGTGGTACATATACAGTGCTGGTGTATTAGGGATAACAATGGTATGGGAAATAGAAGTGGTACATATACAGTAATGCTGGTATATTAGGGATAACATTGGTATGGGAAATAGAAGTGGTACATATACAGTGCTGGTATATTAGGGATAACATTGGTATGGGAAATAGAAGTGGTACATATACAGTAATGCTGGTATATTAGGGGTAACATTGGTATGGGAAATAGAAGCGGTACATATACGGTGCTCCTATATTAGGGATAACATTGGTATGGGATATAGAAGCGGTACATATACGGTGCTGGTATATTAGGGATAACATTGGTATGGGAAATAGAAGTGGTACATATATACGGTGCTGGTATATTAGGGATAACATTGGTATGGGAAATAGAAGTGGTACATATATGGTGCTGGTATATTAGGGATAACATTGGTATGAGAAATAGAAGTGGTACATATACGGTGCTGGTATATTGGGGATAACATTGGTATGGGAAATAGAAGTGGTACATATACAGTGCTGGTGTATTAGGGATAACATTGGTATGGGAAATAGAAGTGGTACATATACGGTGCTGGTGTATTAGGGATAACATTGGTATGGGAAATAGAAGTGGTACATATACAGTGCTGGTGTATTAGGGATAACATTGGTATGGGAAATAGAAGTGGTACATATATACGGTGCTGGTATATTAGGGATTACATTGGTATGGGAAATAGAAGTGGTACATGTACGGTGCTGGTATATTAGGGATAACATTGGTATGGGAAATAGAAGCGGTACATATACGGTGCTGGTATATTAGGGATAACATTGGTATGGGAAATAGAAGCGGTACATATACGGTGCTGGTATATTAGGGATAACATTGGTATGGGAAATAGAAGTGGTACATATACGGTGCTGGTATATTAGGGATAACATTGGTATGGGAAAGAGAAGCGGTACATATACAGTGCAATAATACGTGTGTGCTTATAGCTTTGTGTGTGTGTATACATGGAGTTTGTTGTAATGTGTGAGTATATGGTTTTACAGTGCAGGGAAGAGACTGGTCAGATCTCTGGGCTGGTAACACACAGTGACATGATGTGAGGAGGAGAGCAGGAGTATAATAGGGGCTGATGGCTCCTGATGTATGAGATACACCAGAGAGTGTGGGGAGGAGACTGGTCAGATCTCTGGGCTGGTAACATACAGTGACATGATGTGAGGGGGAGAGCAGAAGTATAATAGGGGCTGATGGCTCCTGATGTGTGAGATAAACCAGAGTGTGGGGAGGAGACTGGTCAGATCTCTGGGCTGGTAACCAAGTGACATGATGTGAGGAGGAGAGCAGGAGTATAATAGGGGCTGATGGCTCCTGATGTATGAGATACTCCAGAGAGTCTAGGGAGGAGACTGGTCAGATCTCTGGGCTGGTAACAGTGACATGATGTGAGGTGGAGAGGAGGAGTATAATAGGGACTGATGGCTCCTGATGTATGAGATACACCAGAGAGTGTGGGGAGGAGACTGGTCAGATCTCTGGGCTGGTAACATTCAGTGACATGATGTGAGGGGGAAAGCAGGAGTATAATAGGGGCTGATGGCTCCTGATGTATGAGATACACCAGAGAGTGGGAGGAGGAGATTGGTCAGGTCTCTGCGCTGGTAACACACAGTGACATGATGTGAGGGGGAGAGCAGGAGTATAATAGGGGCTGATGGCTCCTGATGTGTGAGATGCACCAGAGAGTGTGCAGCTAATTGACTTTGAACTACATATCCCAAGAGGCATTGCGTCTATTAATGCCAACTCCATTTATCTATGATCTGCATAGAAGCCTAATATAATTATATGTACTATTAGCTGGTTGCCTAGTGTCACTGGCTTATGTGGTTTCCTGTCCCATGATAGTAGCTGGGCAATGTGTAAGCTTGGGGAATGTTACTCACCACATGTCACCATGGCTGGGTCTATGCCGTCTGCTTGGTAACCCCGTTGTGTTGTATTTTATCTGTGCAGCAGGAGCCATATCTGCTGTATGTACAGTTATTGTAATAAAGTAGCTGTAGAGTAGTTTGCAAATTCAAATTATACATCATGGACTAATATTAGTATTATTATTATAAATCATTATATATATATATGGAGTCCGCTTTGCCTTACGCTGTATATAAACAGAACACATTGTAAGCCTAACAAGGGAATAGTGCAGAAAACTTACAGTACAAAACATTTTAGCACATGGGACACCAGCTATAACAACACTGCAGCTTATACAGTCACAGTAACCACAGAAGCAGCACGGGCTGAGCCCAATGGTTCTGTGCTGCTTTTAGTATTGGGGAGGAGGCGTTAGTATAGGTCAGGGACGAGGGCCCTGTTCATTAGAGCTTACAGTCTGTAGGTGGAGGGGCTGGCAGACAGGGGTGACACTTAGAGTATACATAGTGAGGAAGGAGCATACAGAGGTGGGTGAAGATGAGAGCAGGAAAGCTTTAGTAAAGAAGTAGATCTACAGAGTTTGTGAAGCTTAGGAGAGTCAGTAGGTGAGAGTACCAGGGGTGGGGAGCAGCACAGGTTAAGTCCTGGAGGCTGAAGTGGGAGGATGTAATTAGTTGGGAGGAGAGGCACCAGTTCTTGGCAGAACAAAGTGGGCGGTGGTAGTCTGGAGGGAAATGGAGAAGTAGGGGGGAGATGATTGGTTGAGGGCATTTTAGGTGAGTTTGAATTGGGTTCTCACATGGGTAGGGAACAAGTGTTGGGCCTGTAGGGGAGACAGAAGCAGTTATTTTGGAGATGATGAGCCAGGACAGATTGGAGGGGAGAGAGGTGGGAGTTGGGGAGGCCACATAGGTGGAAGTTGCAGTAGAAGAGTCTAAAGATGTACAGTGAGTGGATGAGGGCCTTAGGTGCCTCTAGGGTGAGAGAGGGGCTGATCCTGGAGATATTTTAAAGATAGAACTGACAAGACTGTAAAAGGAACTTAATGCGGGCATTAAAGGATATCTCCAAGACTTCAGACTTGTGGGATAGAAGAGATGGAAAGGTTGTCGATGGATAGTAAAATTGAGGGAGGTGAGGGGACTCCACATGGTAGGAAGACGATCAGCTCAGTCTAAGACATGTTAAGTATAAGAAAGCGCTGAAACATCCATGAACATTTGCTCCTCAATGTAAACATTTATGTCTATTCTCATTTGTTTCCTGTAGATGAACACACAAGCAGGAATATCTCAGAGGGAGATCTCATCGTGTCGCCAGATTTTAAAATAGAAGATGAGAACATCACACAAGATTCTCCAGGAGAAACTCCCATTACCCTAAATATACATCCAACACTTCACAGTACGGATATATCATCTGATCCCTCTAATCATGAAGAACATTCTCCTGATAATTCAGATCTTGTTATACACAGTACAGCTCATAAAGGTGATACGCTATTATCTTGTTCTGAATCTTGTTAAAGTTCTATACGTCACTCAGTTTTTGTTAGACATCAAAAAATTCACACAGGTGAGAAACCATTTCCATGTCCTGAGTGTGGAAAATGTTTTGCACAGAAATCAGAACTTGTTAGACATCAGAGACATCACACAGGTGAGAAACCATTTCCATGTTCTGAGTGTGGTAAATGTTTTACACAGAAATCACATCTTGTTACACATCAGAGACGTCACACAGGTGAGAAACCATTTCCATGCTCTGAGTGTGGGAAATGTTTTACACTGAAATCAGATCTTGTTACGCATCAGAGACGTCACACAGGTGAGAAACCATTTCCATGTTCTGAGTGTGGGAAATGTTTTGCACAGAAATCAGATCTTGTTACGCATCAGAGACGTCACACAGGTGAGAAACCATTTCCATGCTCTGAGTGTGGGAAATGTTTTACACTGAAATCAGATCTTGTTACACATCAGAGACGTCACACAGGTGAGAAACCATTTCCATGTTCTGAGTGTGGGAAATGTTTTACACAGAAATCAAATCTTGTTACACATCAGAGAAGTCACACAGGCGAGAAACCATTTCCATGCTCTGAGTGTGGGAAACGTTTTATACAGAAATCAGCTCTTGTTACACATCGGAAAAGTCACACAGGTAAGAAACCATTTCCATGTTCTGAGTGTGGGAAATGTTTTACACAGAAATCGCATATTGTTACACATCAGAGATGTCACACATGAGAAATTCAATTTCAGTCAGCTAATATACATGAAACGGGCATCAATAATAATTATTGAAAAAGCTGTGTATATTATAATGTAAATAATAAAAGCCAGCATGAATACATTTACAGCGTGTATACTCCATTGTGTATGGACTTCACTGAGTTATTGAGGTCTTTACGTAAGGCTGTGTACCTGTTGCACTTTCTCCCTCTACTCCTGTTATTTGCTTGGGTGACTTTAATAATGTAATGGATCCTTCCATAGACCATTGGAGAAAGTTAATTATTTCTTTACCCCCTTCCCAATGCCCTTTATCTAAATGAATTGCATACACCAAGAAAAAATTGGTTGGGATGCGCTGACACAAAAGCGGCTGGTACAGGGATAGTCACACCCTGAAATCACAGTAAAACACAAAAGAACCAGCGCTAAAAAAGATGGACGGTGATCTTTAAATAACGAAAATGTCATTTATTATAAAAAAACAAGAGTAAAACAGTAAAAGCCACACATGATAATAAATGGTTGAATGAGCGAACAGCACTCTCAATGTGGGATTCCAATGAAAGATATGAACACAGTGTTAAAATATATCTCTGATCCTGTATACTGAGCAGATGGTATAGGACCTAGGACTCCTTCCACTATATCCAAGGTTTTGAGATTTCAAGCAGCCTATATGAATAGACAGTACAATTGGTTTTAACAGTCTTTAGCATCCAAAGAGCAAATTGAATAAGCTGTTAATAATCCACCTGTATTTTGTTCCGCATGCCGTATTCTCATTGGTTAGACAGAAATGACACCCATAGACCACACATTTCTAAATTTCTGGACTCCATCATATAGTGTATATCCCCACTAATAAGGTGACGTGTTCCGGATAATTACCCCTGGGTATACACTATATGATGGAGCCCAGGAATTTAGAAATATGTGGTCTATGGGTGTCATTTCTGTCTAACCAATGAGAATACGGCATGCGATCATGTGACACTAGGTTATCACATGATTGCATTGCCGTTAATTGTACAATATAGATTCTGATCAAGATAAATTTTCCCTACACCATTTACGGGTAAGTGGGATTGCCTAATCTTAGCTTTGTTTAAGCCTTTTTTTAATTAAATGTGTTTGATGGACTTTTTTCTTTTCATTTATTAATTCTATTGCCACTACATGTGTTATTAATTAACCAATTACTCCTGGGTATTTAACTACCCCAACAATATGAACCAATGCACATACTCCTGAGGAAGCTAGGTGCCTCTTGCCTAGTGAAACGCATTGAGGTGATTGCTCTGGGAATCCTGCTAACATTGGACTTTCCTTTGGACCCCACAACCTTTCCAGGACTGAGTGCAGCGCCGGAACAAAATGCAGGTGGATTATTAACAGCTTATTCAATTTGCACTTTGGATGCTAAAGACTGTGTTGAAACCAATTGTACCGACTATTCATATGGCTGCTTGAAATCTCAAAACCTTGGATATAGTGGAAGGAGTCCTAGGTCCTATACCATCTGCTCAATATACAGGATCAGAGATATATTTTAACACTGTGTTCATATCTTTCATTGGAATCCCGCATTGAGAGTGCTGATTGCTGTATTGGGCTGGTTGGATGTCTGGTGTGTCCGCTATCCCTCTACCTTTTTCTGTCAGTCCTCCACTCATCGCTCTTTGTCACGTATTGAAATGGTTTTTATTTCACCTATTTTGGTTCCCAGTTTCTGTAGTTGATTATTTGTCGAGGGGTGTCTCCGACCACTCTCCGCTGTGCATTAGTATTGGTTCCTCCCTTTCGGACGGTGCCCGCTTTTGGAAACTTAACCCATTCTGGTTAGACCTAGTGGGTGCCGGCTCTGAATGAGAAGCTGCTTGGGTTTTCTATTGTGTGGATAATGCCTCATGTACTGATGTTTCTCTCCTTTGGGATTCCTTTAAGGCATTTCTAAGGGGCACCTTTATTAAGCGTATTGATAACATTAAATTATTTCATGGGGAGACTTCCGGTGGGCGGGGCATCAAGTATGGCCGCGTTTTAACTTGGCTCCCTGTGAAGGACAGTGAATCCTGAAACATCAGGGCACGAAACACAGAATTGAGCCAAGCTGTGTTCACTATGATATCCCTCTTCACCTGAGGAATCCAGGGATACCTATATTGTCAGGGAGCCTAAAGTATTTTCCCCGGAATCCAGCCATTAATTGGCGCGAACACACCCTGACAACCAGAAGGGTTTCCCTTGTGGGACTTCAACGCTTGGGAAGTCTCTTACCTGCTGTCCGCTAATTTGCTGCAGACTCGGCATTGCTGGAACTAAACAGGGCTAACGGGGTCCTCTTGGAGCCGACAGGACCTTCAGCGCGGACGAGCGCTGCCTGCTCCCGGCGGGCATTCTGTGACATACCGCCCCTGGCCTGCGGGAGAGACACCACCTATTGCTGATTCGGCGGCTGCCTACTGCTGTGTACGCCCGCTTCCTGCGCCCGCTGTGGACCTGCTGACTCCAGGTGGGGGTGGTGCTGCCATCCGCTGACTGAGGCTGTGGACGCTGGAGACGTCTTCTCCCGGTTGCCCTTACCTGATGTGCCAGCAGTAGATGTGGAGGAGCGGCTCCTTATCTGCAAATTGACCGATCTTCTGTGCCAACTGCCTTGTTCAGGGAGCTGTGGAGCCGCTGCGCCTCTTCCATCCTGCAGAGCTGCTGGGGATCGTCCCGGAGATTGCAGCTGAAGTCAGGGGTCAGGTACCGCATGCGCTGCCTAGCGCTCTGACTTACCTGCCTAGGTGACTCTAGTGACCAATGCCTGTGATATAGGTCACTGAATATTCTGGCCTGGCTTGTCAGAGATGACCAGTCCTGTCACCTGTTTGTGACCCTTGGCATTGTCTTCCTTGAGTCCCCCCCCCCTCTGGTGCTAGCACTTTACTCAAAGAGTTTTGTTGAAAGCATTCAACGCTCCGAATATTTTGTGTGGAGAAACTTTACAAATGCGATGTGTTTTCCTGATGCTATAATACATTGTACTGTTTTTTTTTCTCTGTGATATTTGCATAATTACATATAGGTTGTACTGGGCTAATGCTGAATTGTTGACTGCTGATATATGGTAGTTTTATTTGAGACGCACTACACTGTGCCCACTTTTTACAATTTTTGTGTTCATTCTAAGAAGTGACCATACAACTGCTGCTGTCAACAATGTATATGATACAATCTAAACTAACAACCACAATGTGATTACTATGGTTATAGCTTTATTGTACAAATCCGAGTAGCTTCAACCCCCTAATTGTTGCATTGTAAGTCTATGAATCCTTTAAGATAACTATTGCCAAATACTGTATTGGCTGCGTAGGACAACTATAACTTTTACTGTCTTGTTTCTGTGTGCTTGGATATGGACAAATATGTCCATAAAAATACTTCAAATAAAACTCCCCAATCTAACACAAATACTAGAATGAATAGATCTGGCAAATCCCAGCCTCCACCTACCCCTACTGGGGAGGAAAAATCGGCTATTCATCAATTACGGAAATGGTTCAGGAAATTTCCAAACTGATAATGCCCCAAATAGAAAAAATTGAAAAAAAACTTGAAAACATTCAAACATCATTTGATACGGCTCTTACTAAAATAGAGGCAAACACAACTAGAATTAACACACTGGAGCAAAGAGTGAGTGATATAGAGGACCAGACTCATACGCTCCAAAATTCTTCAGACACATTAACAAATTCCGTTCAAGCCATGCAGGCCAAAATAGATGATCTGGAGAATAGGCACAGGAGGAATAATCTCCGGTTTATCGGAATTCCGGAAACAATACGAGACTCACAGCTATCAGAATACATTATTACCTCAGTGATGGGATCACTTGACATATCAGATGCCATGTTGCTTTCCCATATTGACAGGGCTCATTGAATTGGCCCAGAAAGGCAAGATGTAGCAGGCAGGCCCAGACCAGTTATTGCGAGATTCCTGGACTATAGGATGAAAGAACACATTTTGCGTGCTTATCGCAAAATTTCTCAATTGCTAGTTAATGGGGATCGTATCTTGATATTTCAAGATTTTTCAGCATCTGTTTCTCAGAAACGTAAAGAGTTTTCGGAGGTCTGTAAGATATTACATGATCATAACACACGTTTTGCTTTAATGTATCCAGTGAAACTCAAGATTCCAGAATAACGGCCGTACGTTGTTCTTTACTGATTCGAATCAAGTAAAAGAACATGTCTCACGTATGTTCAGACGACAAGACAGTCCTCCACACGATTGATTGAATTTATTTTATTTACCTGATATGGTTCATAGATTTAATGTATCTGTACTACAATAAGCTACTTGGAATTTGTTCTTTTCACAAATCTGAAATATGATAGTGAATATAAACAATCTATTTCAAGTTATGTTCTGCGACCGCCAATGTGTTTATTGGTGCTCGCTTGGTTTTGGATAACAATGGAAAATTTGAGAAAAAGTTGGATAAAGCAATGTATGTTTTTTAAGTTAGTCTCTAAAGGTGTCTGGCTGGCCTTCCCCTCTTATAATGAGATTATCTTGCTCGAACTGCAGAATGTGCACACACCTGAACCTCCCTGCTTGCTGGGACAGGGAGGAGGTGGTTTTTATGATGTCTCTGATTCAACACGTCCATCCACGTCAGGGTATTGGCTAATACAGCTATAACAAACCCAAGAGTTCTGTTCTCTTGTTTTGACAAATATTTTGGGATAGTTTGTTGGAACGTGGGGGGTCTTAACTCTCCCATCAAACGAAAAAAAGTGGTCTCTCATCTTAAAAAGCTTCACCCACAAGTAATATTTCTTCAGGAAACACACTGGCTGACAGGTAGTGCATCGTCCTTAAAGGCCCTTTGGCTGGATCAATGTATTTCAGCGGACTACAAACGGAAAGCTAGGGGAGTGGCGATTCTATTCCATAGAGATCTCCAATACACCATTTTAAACACTGTATCAGATCCTAACGGTAGATATCTTCTATTAGATGTAGAAATCTGGGGTTTCAAATATACTTTAATCAATATATACGCCCCTAATGTTGCAACTTCCGAGTTTCTACAGGATTTTACCCATTTCTTGGCTCAAAGGACCAATTATCCTATCATTATGGGTGGTGACTTTAATTTAGTAGATAACCCCTTTATAGATAAACAACCTGTCCCACGTAATCCAAACTCCCCAGTTTGGAAACAGATTCAGCTCCTCCGCTCAGCCCTCCAGCTCACTGACATTTGGCGCCTTCTCAATCCAACTGATAAATCTTTTACATTCCACTCAGGGGTTCATAAGTCCTGGTCTAGAATAGATCTCATCTTACTATCTGATTCCTTGGTTACACGGGTGGGAGAAACGGATCTTTTGAATATTGTTGTTTCAGACCATGCTCCTATATCAGTGACCTTCGAAAGAACACAACAGGCGGGAGGACAGAGAGGATGGCGATTTCCCAGTTATTTGTACAACTCAGCTGATTTCAGACAATTTCTGACTGATAAATGGATGTTGTTTGTAGATGACATCATAGAACACTGGGATAATCCCACTTTATTTTGGGGCACATCAAAAACCGTCTTAAGAGGCCACATTATAGACTATGTATCTCGATTAAAAAAAAAGTCAAATGCTGACTACCTCGCACTACATGATTCATTGAATTTGGCCTTACAAAATCATATGGCTAACCCATGTGACGAGACGCTAGCTGGATACACCGAAGCCCAACAGTTATTAAATGACTTTTTATTGTCACAAGCCCAACGGAATTTAGTTTTCTCTAAATTTAAATATTATAAATGGGGCAATAAGACTGGTCGCCTCTTAGCAACAATGTCCAAAAGTAAGACATACAAACGATATATAACGGCGTTACGTCACCCCCAAACTAATCAAATATTGACTGATTCCAGGAGCATCCTGGAACAATTTGATAATTATTTTAGTACCCTATATTCAACCCTTCCGTTTGATGCAGACCATCATAGCCGACTACTGCAAGAAGCACATTTACCTAGCATATCTGCAGAGCAGCCCGAATCGCTCAGTTTGCCAGTTACACTCTTAGAAGTTAGTTCAGCTATTTCTCAGCTACATCTCCATAAGTCCCCGGGCCCGGATGGGTTGTCAAATGAGTTTTACAAGATGCTCCAACCACACATAGCCCCTACTTTAGTAGAGCTATTCAATAATATCTTACAGAACCATACACCCTTTCCCTATTTTAACTCGGCTTATACTATTTTGATTCCCAAGCCCAATCGAAACCCTCAGGAAATAGATACATACAGACCAATAACGCTGCTTAATTCGGATATAAAAATATTTGCAAAACTCATGGCAGACAGATTACAAAACATACTCCCCAAATACTAACGGTACATCAACTAGGATTTGTGCGAAACACACACTCTGTTAAAGGCATTCGCTCAGCCATAGCGGCAACAATTGCCTCTTCACAATCACATGCTTCTAAAAATATATTATTGAATTTAGATACAACAAAAGCTTTCGACACAGTTCTTTGGCCACATCTATACTCAGTGCTTGAAGCTAGAAACTTCCCCTCTTTGTTTATTGACCTAATTCATTACCTATATGCCTCGCCAACCACCACCCTACAAATAAATGGCCACAACAGTGTGCCAATTACTATGTTTCGAGGAACTCGTCAGGGTTGTCCCGTCTCCAATTCTATTTAATTTGGCAATAGATCCCTTGCTACGTCTTTTGCATAATGACTTAGAATTTCATGGGATCAAAGTAGGAAATAAAGAAATAAAACTCACCGCCTTTGCAGATGATATTCTGCTTTATATATCAAACCCAGCGGAATCACTACCTAAAATATTTCATATTTTAAAGCAATTTGGAGACTGCTCGGGATTCCAAGTTAATTGGTCAAAGTCGGTAGCACTTAGACTGGGCTCCAGAAACTTTTTGATGAATGGTTTGGGGGAGGCTGAACTAAAATGGAGATCAGACTTTATAATCTATTTAGGTATCGTTATACCACGGAAGCCAAGCCTTCTGTACGAGCTGAACTACACGTCTACTATCCGGGGGGTGTCTGGTGAGCTGGAGGGCTGGAAAACACTGCCACTATCTTATACAGGCAGGGCAAATTTAATCAAGATGGTGTCATTCCCTAGATTGTTATATTTGATCCAAGTTTTACCTTTGATGCTAACACCCAAAGACACACAACAACAACTTAATTTCTTATTTCAGAAGTTCATATGGAAGGGTAAGCGTCCCCGTATTGGGCTTATAAAGTTGCAACAAACTGTAACTAATGGGGGAATTAATTTTCCAGATGTCCAGTTGTATTGCCAGGTGGCCCATCTTAGATATCTCAAGGATTGGCTACATTGTCATGATAACTATGCAGCTACCTCTCTGGAAAGGGAATTTCTTCAGGGGGGTGATCTTATATCTTTCCTACATTTATATGATCAAGAAATTTTACCCCAACATCGAGATAACCCTTTACTATGGTCTGTCAGAAAATGATGGTGCATCACACGCCACAAATATAATTTAAACGCTCATAGTACATTGTTTCTCCCATTGATATCAAATCCAGATTTTCAGGACGGGCAAGCTGGTTACCCTTTTAATATTTGGAGAGTGGGCGGAGTGACCAATATAGGATGCATGGTAAATTTGGAGACACACCAACCCCTCACGTTCCAGGAGATATCTGAAATACCCAGTGACAACTGGATACCCTGTAGCATTTTTACTGGCACAGCACTATGTTAGTCTGGTAATAAGACGTTTTTCTTTTGCTGACTGGGATAATTTACTCGATGTGATGTTGAGGCAACAATCTCAGAATCAAGGGGCAATTTCTTCAGCCTACAACTGGCTTCGAAGCTGGTTAGATCACACCCAATTATTGTGGTTTGGACCTCCCAGGTTTCGAGTCTACAAGTGGATGAATTACTAGATGCACATTACAAAGCCTGTAGATTATTCCCTTCCGTTATGTATACGGAAATGTTCCTTAAGATATTACACAGAACGTATCTTTCCCCTCATAGGAGATTTTTGATTGGCTTATCTGATTCGCATCACTGTTTTAAATGTAGAAATCCCCAAGCAGACCTAAAACACTGCCTTTGGGATTGCCCTATAATACGTAAATTTTGGATTGATGTTCGTGCATATTCAATAACACATTTAATTAATTATTTACCTCTAAATCTAGAATGGACACTGTTTGGGATTATTTCTAATGATCTACGTATAACAAGAGGAAGCCGTAAATTATTGTTGGCAATGAGTACTGCGGCAAGGAAATCCATCTTACAGAGCTGGATTAAACCGGAACCACCTTCTATGAGTCTTTTTAAAGCTAAACTTTTCTATCTCTTTAGAATGGAGTGGGTGGGAGCTACTCTGGAAAAGGAGACACAGGTTGAACGTTTCTTCGCAGTTTGGGAGAGTTACATTGTAACCCTTTCTACAGCTGTTAAAACACAGATATGTAATTCGTTTTCAAATACTATATGGTTCATGCAGCGTATGGCAGATAATGATCCTCCAATTGTTCTGTGAATCTGGATTATAGTTATCAGTTTATAGACAAAATTTTCGAGGGTACTGCTCGAGGAGGTAAAGTGGGGGTGGAAATAGGCGAGCTAACAAAGACATCTTTTGATATATTTCTTTTTTTGAAATTTATTTCTTTTTATTTTTTGTTTGTTGTATTGTCTGTTCCATATGTTTCCCTTTTCATGAAGATAAACTGTAGAAAAACAGTGTTTGTCATGCAATATTTGATTTCTTTAATGTATCTCTGAAAAGACACAATTTGTACTAACATTTATTGTCATTTTTCTTAACTATTTTGTATACTGTTTGAGAATATGCATTGCTTTAATAAATAAAATGTTTAAAAAAAGAATACTATATAAGAATGCAGTCTTATTATTGTGGAGTGATGCCTAACTTTATGTTGGTAAGTTACATTTCATCTAAACATGTATAATAATTAAATTAGATTAATATACTGTATGATTAGATATTTGAATTGTTCTCTCTAAGATATTGCTGTATCTGTGTAATGTCTATCAACTCAGGATAATTTCTTAACTCATGTGTGAATTTTCTGATGCTCAACAAGGTGTGACTTTTGTTTAAAACATTTCCCACACTCAGAGCATGGATATGGCCTCTCACCTGTGTGAGTTCTCTGATGTATAACAAGATCTGATTTATTTGTAAAGCATTTCCCACACTCATAGCAAGGAAATGGTTTCTCACCTGTGTGACTTCTCTGATGTATAACAAGAGTTGCTTTATATGTAAAAAATTTCCCACACTCAGAACATGGAAATGGTCGCTCACCTGTGTGACGTCTCTGATGTTTAACAAGATCTGATTTCCATGGAAAACATTTCCCACACTCAGAACATGGAAATGGCTTCTCACCTGTGTGACTTCTCTGATGTCTAACAAGATCTGATTTCCATGGAAAACATTTCCCACACTCAAAACATGGAAATGGTTTCTCATCTGTGTGACATCTCTGATGTATAACAAGATGTG
This sequence comes from Taudactylus pleione, assembly GCA_031769625.1. Lineage (NCBI taxonomy): Eukaryota > Metazoa > Chordata > Amphibia > Anura > Myobatrachidae > Taudactylus > Taudactylus pleione. Next base: position 214,877 of record JAUIMM010001913.1, on the reverse strand, counting down.
AATGGCGTTTAAAACATTTGCCACACTCCGAGCATGAAAATGGTCTTTCACCTGTGTGACTTCTCTGATGTTTAGCAAGATTTGACTGATCTGTAAAACAGTTCTCACACACAGAGCATGGAAATGGTTTCTCACCAGTGTGGGTTCTCTGATGTTTAGCAAGATTTGATTTTTGTGTAAAACATTTCCCACACTCAGAACATGGAAAATATTTTTCCACACTTGTATGACTTCTCTTATGTGTAACAAGAGCTGATTTCTGTGTAAAACATTTTCCACACTGAGAACATGGAAATGGCCTCTCACCTGTGTGACTTCTCTGATGTGTAACAAATTGTGATTTATATATAAAAACTTTCCCACACTCAGAACATGGAAATGGTTTCTCCTCTGTGTGACTTATCTGATGTGTAACAAGATTTGATTTCTGTGTAAAACAGTTCTCACACTCAGAGCATGAAAAAGGCTTCTCACCTGTGTGACTTCTCTGATGTATAACAAGAGATGATTTCTTTAAAAAACATTGACCACACACAGCACATGGATATATTTGTGTACCTGTATGAGCAACACTATGTGTAGCAATATCAGAGTTATCAGGATAAATGCCATTAATATTGTTAGGGGCATCAGATGATAACATTGAACTGGGAAGTACTGGATGTATATATTGGGGAAGAGTGAATTTTCCTGGAGAACCTTGTGTGATGTTATCTTTAATGTCACAATCTGGAAACACAATGAGATGTCCCTCCCAGGTATTTCTGCTGTATTCTCCATCTGCCGGAAATAAATTAATAGAAATAAACATTTTATTTTACATTGAGAAGCAGATTATAATGCCAGAAAGGTTCATACTACAAGTTTAAAGTGGTCTGTAAGTTAATTTCAATTTGCAACCTAGGTACACATCATTACCATTCTAAATGTATATATAGCCAATATGACTGGCTTGCTCATTGGATAAAACATTGACTCAATATATAACAAAACCAAAATAACCAATCACATGCCTTACACCCAGCCAGAGTGACATATAGACAGCGCAGCCACATTACTCACCAAAGTCCGCACTGTAAATCTGAGAAACATATATCAGCCATGTAAATTGCTCAGGCAGCATCATGAGACAGGAAACCTCATGTACCAGTACTGTGTGATGGTACTTTGATGGTAATGCTGGTATCTGTCTAAATAAATACGGGTGCACAACAGGGGGGTTCCTGAGTACCCCATGAACCTCCCCTGGTGGTCAGGTGTTCTACACACTGGTCATGATGTAATACAGTGATTTGTGGGTCTGTGGGGAGAGGCCAATTTGATGCAATTCTATGAGAATCATGCTATTTTGGCAACGCACAATGTCCAGCCCTGCCCCATTTAACAAAAGTGCGTGTGTGATATAACATACTGTAGATGTCTGTGTGTTTTAAAAAATGTATATGTCTATGTTTGTGTTATATGTATAATGTGAGTATATGTGTGTGCGTGTATAACAAGGGAAGGTGAGTGATATAACATACTATATGTGTTACATATATGTGTCTATGTATGTGTTATATGTATAATATGTGTATATGTGTGTGTGTGTAACAAGGGAAGGTGAGTGATATAACATACTGTATATATATCTGTGTGTTATATATAATATATATGTCTATGTATGTGTGTGCGCGTGTGTATAACAAGGGAAGGTGAGTGATATAGCATACTGTATATGTCTGTGTGTTAGATATAGATATATATATATCTATGTATATGTTATATCTATAATATGTTATATGTATATGTGTGTGTATAACAAGGGAAGATGAATAATATAACATACTGTATATGTGTCTGTGTTATATATATGTCTGTGATTGTGTTATATGTATAACATGTGTATATGTGTGTGTGTATAACAAGAGAAGGTGAGTGATATAACATACTGTATATGTGTCTGTGTTATATATATGTCTGTGATTGTGTTATATGTGTGTATATGTGTGTGTATAACAAGGGAAAGTGAGTGATATAACATACTGTATATGTGTCTGTGTGTTATATATATGTCTGTGATTGTGTTATATGTGTGTATATGTGTGTGTATAACAAGGGAAAGTGAGTGATATAACATACTGTATATGTCTGTGTGTTATATAATGAGAGAAGTCACTCACCTTTCAAAACCAAGAGTTCATCTGACCTGCCATCGACAATCGTATCGATTGAAATGTTTATACAATTAGATACTTTACCACGATTAAAACAAAAACGATTTCATCATAATCTCAGTAAAGAAGAGATTGGGCCATCCAGACATCGCACAATAACAAGGATGTCACAATTCACACACCGATACAGGCAGAGGAATTGTGATCTTTGTAACTATGACTATGACAATGACATCAGGAGACAAGTGACTGACACTACTTGTTACACAACAATGTATGACCCCACTGGTTTATATAAGAGATGGTCTGATTCTATCATTCACATGGGTCTGTCCAATAGATGGATCAATGAGCATTAAGTGCCTAAACCAAGATCTTCCCATATATCCCTTATGGTACATACTGCTGATACTACACAAAGCCCTGACCCAGCCCCCGGCAGGCCCATTATTTCCTCACGAGGCTCTCTGAGCTACACAATGTCTCTTACACAGCCAGTAATACAGAGCACACCGTACGTATAAGGGAGACGTGTGACTCTTACACAGCCAGTAATACAGTTCACACCGTACGTATAAGGGAGACATGTGACTCTTACACAGCCAGTAACACAGATCACACCATACGTATAAGGGAGACGCGTGACTCTTACACAGCCAGTAATACAGAGCACACCGTACGTATAAGGGAGACGCGTGACTCTTACACAGCCAGTAATACAGAGCACACCGTACGTATAAGGGAGACGCGTGACTCTTACACAGCCAGTAATACAGAGCACACCGTACGTATAAGGGAGACGCGTGACTCTTACACAGCCAGTAATACAGAGCACACCGTACATATAAGGGAGACATGTGACTAGTACACAGTCAGTAATACAGATCACACCGTACATATAAGGGAGACATGTGACTCTTACAGAGCCGGTAATACAGGTCACACCGTACATATAAGGGAGACATGTGACTCTTACACAGCTAAAAGATTGTGGTCACCCACCAGGTGTCATCTATAGCCAATATATTGTATAATGTGTACCCAGCTTAAGATGTAGTTTGCCATTACTAGCTGTGTCCAAAGTGTGTGGGGAGGAGACTGGTCAGATCTCTGGGCTGGTAACACACAGTGACATGATGTGAGGGGGAGAGCAGGAGTCTAGGGCTGATGGCTCCTGATGTATGAGATACACCAGAGAGTGTGGGAAGGAGACTGGTCAGATCTGTAGGCTGGCAACACACAGTGATATGATGGGAGGAGGAGAGCAGGAGTATAATAGGGGCTGATGGCTCCTGATGTATGACATACACCAGAGAGTGTGAGGAGGAAACTGGTCAGATCTCTGGGCTGGTAACACACAATGACATGATGTGAGGGGGAGAGCAGGAATATAATAGGGGCTGATGGCTCCTGATGTATGAGATACACTAGAGAATGTGGGGAGGAGACTGGTCAGATCTCTGGGCTGGTAACACACAGTGACATGATGGGAGGAGGAGAGCAGGAGTATAATAGGGGCTGATGGCTCCTGATGTATGAGATAATGGGATTTTGGTACCTACCGGTAAATCCTTTTCTCTGATTCCACAGGGGACACTGGAGGTGCTTACGCTGGGGTATAGAGGCGTGGATAACTGGAGCCGGCACTTTAAATAATTTAGAAGTGTGAAGCTCCTCCCCCTCTATGCCCCATCAGCCCTCAGTTTAGAAAATGAAGACAGAGAGGAGATGGAGAACAAGCGGAATAAGAAAAGGAGAGAAGAACACACAATATATCATACAACATGCAGAACAAGCAGCACAGGCAGGCTAAGAGCGCTGAGGTGGGCGTCCAGTGTCCCCTGTGGAATCAGAGAAAAGGATTTACCGGTAGGTACCAAAATCCCATTTTCTCTTTCATCCACTAGGGGACACTGGAGGTGCTTACGCTGGGGACGTCCCAAAGTTTTCCCCATGGGCGGGAGCGCTCTGCGGCACCTGCAGTACTAGGCGGCCAAAACGGGATGCCGAAGTAGCAAACGTATCAAAGTTATAAAACTTGACAAACCTGTGAAATGAAGACCATGTGGCCGCACGGCACAATTGTGACGTGGAGGCTCCTCTACCGGCCGCCCATGACGCACCCACAGAACGTGTGGAATGAGCCTAATGGACGAAGGAGGCCGACAGTAAACACTAACATAAGCCTGAAGAATAGTCAGCCTAATTCAACGTGCCAAAGTCTGGTTAGACGATGGCCAATCCCTCCGAACAGCATCATAGAGGACAAAAAGCGACTCAGACTTACGGATGGATGCTGTCCATGCAACATAGATGCGGAGAGCCCTAACCACATCTAAGGTAGAAGAGACACCAGAGTCCTCCACCAACAACGGTACCACAGTAGGCTGATTGATATGCAAAGCCGACACAACCCTGGCAAGAAAAGCGGCTGCCGTCCGGCTTATAAGACAGAGCACCCAATTCTGAAACTCTACGAGCAGAAGCGAGAGCCAGGAACAGAACAGTCTTCCAAGACCAACCTCCTCCAAAGGTTCAAACATGGGCGACTGAAGAAACAGAAGCATGAAGTTTAGATCCCAGGAAGCTATTGGCAGTACCAAAGTGGGCTGCACGCGCCAGACCCATTGAAGAGACGTCTGCACCTCAGGAATGAGGGCCATTTTTCAATTTCCCTTGAAAGAAAATGGAAGAGGCAGAGACCTGCACCCTTAAGGGTCCCAGACGAAGGCCAGAATCGAGACCTGTCTGAAGGAAAAGCAGAAACCGGGTGAGATATGAGCACGCCAGATGCGATAATGCGCAGCCGAAACTGGCGAAAGAGCCACCCCGGTAAACGCAGTTGTGCTAGGTTGGGGTGAATGAAAGGGGCCTGCTGTAGAAGATCCGGGCGCAGAGGAAGGGACCACGGAGCGTTTGACAATAGGGATCGAAGGTTCGAGAACCAACTTCTCCAATTCCAGTTCGGAGCCACGAGAATTACAGAGGCTGTCGCTTGTCTTATCCTTTTTTAGAAGACAAGGAAGAAGCGGAATCGGAGGAAAAAAGGTAAACGAAGTCGTAGATCCACTGACTTGTCAGAGCGTCTACTGCTTCTGCCTGCGGATACCGAGTTCTTGAAACGTATACTGGTAGCTGACAATTCAGTCGTGACACCATGAGGTCCACCTGAGGACATCCCCATCAAAGTATCAGCACGTTGAACACGTCTGGATGAAGCTTCTATTCCCCAAAATGGATATCCTATCAATTTAGGTAATCTGCTTCCCAGTTGTCCACATCAGGGATGAATACCGCCGACAGGATTACTGAATGGTTCTCGGCCTACCGGAGTATCAGAGTTACTTCTCGCCTAGCCATGCGACTCAGAGTTTCTCCCTGGTGGTTGATGTAAGCGACGGCCATCGCGTTGTCGGCCTGAACTCTTACCGGATGAGCCTTTAGAAACTCGGTTGCCTCCATCAGAGCATTGTAAAGCGCTCTGAGTTCCAATGCATTTATGGCCATCTCTGTTCTAGAGGGGACCCTCTAAAATTCGTAATCGAGGACTACTGCTCCCCATCCTCAGAGGCTGGCATCCGTTGGTACAATGATCCAGTCCCACACTCCGAATCTCCGGCCCGCTAAAAGATTTGTGGATACGTCCACCAGAGAAGGGCCATTTTGGTAATCGGGCTCAGACGGATCAGTTGATGTAGAAGCAGATGAGACCCTGCCCCTGTGCCAACAGGTTCAGTTGAAAAACCTTGGAGTGAAATCGGCCGAACTGTAGTGCCTCAAAAGCAGCTACCCTCTTTCCTAAGAGACAAAGAAGCATTAACACTTTCTTTGGACTAGCTGAACTAACAACCGGATATCCCTGGCCTTGGCTGTTGGAAGAAAAATCCTCTGTGATTCCCTATCCACTATCATGCCCAGAAATAGAAGCTTCTGGGACGGATTGAGATTTGACTTCTTGAAGTTGATTATCCAACTGTGTTGGAGTAGAGTGTGATAGGTCAGTAAGGCATGATCTGATAGAAGAGATACCGATGGAGCCTTGAGCAACAGATCATCCAAATAAGGGTTTATGTTCACTCCTGAAGACCAAAGGAGAGCGATCATGACTGACATGATTTTGGTGAATATGCGGGGAGCCGAGGATAACCCGAACGGCAATGCCGGAAACTGGTAATGATCTTTCAATATGGCAAAACGCAGAAAAGCTTGGTGTGGTTCCCAATGGGAACATGGAGATAAGCCTCCTCAATATCCAGGGATAATAACCACCCCCCTGGTTCCCAGCTCGCAATGACGGACTGCAGATGTTCCAGTTTGAAATGATACATCTTCAGAAACAGATTTTAAGGACCTGAGGTTTAAGATGGGTCTGACCACATTCGGTTTGGGCACTACAAACAGGTTTGAGTAAAATCCCATACCTCTCTGATGCTCCTGAACCGGAACTACCACAGATGAAACTACTAGAGACCTGATAGCCTCCTGTAGAACTTGAAATTCTAGCAAGCGTGCTCCCACCGCAGGAAACCCCAGGTGGGACGGAAGACCGTCAAGCCACCTGTTTCTCAGCTGGTTTAGGCTTTGGTCTACGTGCAACAGTGTGTGGACGACCTCTACCTCTGCAGCCTCTCGGTTGCGTGGAAGCACCTCTGGCTCTACCACAAAAGGAATGAGGCGCTCAAAAGGAATGAAACAAAGGTCCAATATAAGGTCTTCTGGAAGCCGGAGCAGTACACAGGAGGAAAGAGGACTTACCCCTCCCTTGTCCAATTCCAGGCCAAAAAGCATATCACCCGTGAATGGTAAATCCTCAACCGCACGCTTGGTCTCTGCGTCTGCCTGCCAAGCGCGCAACCACAGAGCTCTGCGTTCAGAAATAGCAGATGCAGGTATGCAGGCACTAATCTGACTTATATAGCCTACCGCACCTGGTATTCCCAGGCGGTCTCCCATCCAAGTACTAACCAGGCCGGACCCTGCTTAGCTTCCGAGATCAGACAAGATCGGGCGTGTTCAGGGTGGTGTGGCCGTAGGCTCCTTAGAACTTCTCCTAAGTAAACTGCAGACTCACAGATGTGTTCTGCTAATAGACATAATTCTGCTCTGGAAGTACCCGAGTGTAATCAACTGGTCAACCCAGCAAACCACAGCCTTGTTAACCCAGGCAGTAATAAGGGTAGGTCAAAGCTGAGCTCCTGCTGCGGTATATGTAGATTATAGTGTTGTCTCAAACTTATGATCCGAAGGGTCCTTTAAAACAGTAGCTCCCGGCACCGGAACTGCTGTTTTCTTAGAGAGACTGACATCAGACGCATCTACAGGAGGAGGGGAGTCCTAGTTCTCCATCATGGATGATGGAAAAGGGTAGCTAGGGGGAAACCTGCGTGGATTTGGAACCACTTATCCGGCTGTATCCAGGCCACTGATAACTGCAAGATTAGAGATTCCACCCCTCGGGAGGTGGACTCTAACTCCTGAGGGTTTTCTTGTAAAACTTCCTCCAAATCACCCTTTACGGTAACCTCTGGAGCGAGGAATTGTGCGTCCGACTCTTCTGACTGGAGAACAGTCATTAGAGTACGCTTGCCTTTTTTTTTTTTTTGGTAGGAAGTGGAGGGTGCAAGCACCGTTTTACTCTGAACCAGGGTGTCTCCTGCCCATGGCGGAGCAGAAGAGCTAGTAATCGCCAACTGTGAACCTGTTGTTATTACAAGCATCACATAACATGGAACCAGTGGCATGTGGCTTAGTCTGTTTGTTGTTACACTTGGAACAGACAAACAGCTTTAGAGAAGCCTTGGTTCTGTTGGACCTGGTACACACAGTCAGCCAGAGAAAACACAGCATACAACAGAAAAGACACAGACAAGATAAACAAGAAGGCTGTGGGACACAGAGGAGGAGAAACCCCCCTCCCACAGATCAGATTCCCCTGCACTTACACCCCAGTTACTTACAGATTCTCTACCAGGATGTAATCAGGAGATGTACTTGTGCAGCACATGGCAGCAGAGGAATCCATCCTTCTGTGTCTCTTATACTGCAATCTCCTATATAGAGATGCAGTATGTGCTGCTGTTTAATGAAGAACGGCAGCCCTGCTGTTATACAGCCGCTTGCCGTGTAGGGGAGAGAGACCCGCGCTGCCTTTAAGCTCCGCCCCCCTTCTTTATGCCCTGAAGGGCTTTACAAGATGGCTTCTGTGGCCATTAACCTCCCCCCCGCGCGCCTCACACCGCGTGTACAGCGGGGAGAGTTATAGCAGGTGGCCGCTCTTGTAGCACACTTTACCTGCTACCCCGCTCCCCTGTAACAGCGGGGAGAGTGATTGAGGGAGCCGCGTGAGCAGCGCTCTGCATAGGCTGCCCACGCCACTAACAGCAGGGAGAGTTGAGTGCCGCGCTGAGCAGCGGCAGGAGGGACCACAGGGAGCCGCGCTGAGCAGCGGCAGGAGGGTCAGCCGGGAGCCGCGCTAATCAGCGGCAGGACGGCCAGCCGGGAGCAGCGCTTATCAGCGGCAGGACGGCCATCCGGGAGCCGCGCTTATCAGCCCGAGCAGCGGGTGAAGGGAGATCCGGGTGCCGCGCTGTAGCGCGCTTGATAAGCACCCGACTGTCTCCTGTAATAGCGGGAGGAGGGAGAGCAGGGGAGCCGCGTGTAGCGCTCTGCATAAGCTTCCCAGCACTAAGTTTGTACCACGCTGGGCAGCGATGAGGCTGGGAGCCGGGGGATGCGCAAGTGGTTACTCACTGCGTGGTCCCCCATAGAAGTCTCTCTCTTAGCAGTCAGCACCTCTCTTCTTGTTGTCAGTTTAGAGAATGTGCTGTGGCGGTAAGGAGCTGTCAGTGCTTTTCATATAAGCGCTGCGCACTCCTTCCTGCCTCCTATAAGGACAGGTCGCCAGGTACCCGGACCCCACCTTTAGAGAGGTGGCGAAGGGTACCTAATATAGTGTCAAAAGATGTAAAAAGAAAGAAACCTAAATAAATAAAATATATGTTGCTGGAGCACAGCAGGTTGTGACCAGCTCTGTAGGCACATTTTCTAAACTGAGGGCTGATGGGGCATAGAGGGGGAGGAGCTTCACACTTCTAAATTATTTAAAGTGCCGGCTCCAGTTATCCACGCCTCTATACCCCAGCGTAAGCACCTCCAGTGTCCCCTAGTGGATGAAAGAGAAACACCAGAGAGTGTGGGGAGGAGACTGGTCAGATCTCTGGGCTGGTAACACACAATGACATGATGTGAGGGGGAGAGCAGGAGTATAATAGGGATTGATGGCTCCTGATGTATGATATACACCAGAGAGTGTGGGGAGGAGACTGGTCAGTTCTCTGGGCTGGTAACACACAGTGACATGATGTGAGGGGGAAAGCAGGAGTATAATAGGGACTGATGGCTCCTGATGTATGAGATACACCAGAGAGTATGGGGAGGAGACTGGTCAGATCTGTGGGCTGGTAACACACAGTGACATGATGTGAGGGGGAAAGCAGGAGTATAATAGGGACTGATGGCTCCTGATGTATGAGATACACCAGAGAGTGTGGGGAGGAGACTGGTCAGATCTCTGGGCTGGTAACACACAGTGACATGATGTGAGGGGGAGAGCAGCAGTATAATAAGGGGCTGATGGCTCCTGACTCCCCCACTGGGAAGATACATTTCTCTCATTAGTTTGTACTAACAGAGGGGGGTAAGATAAGAGAATGTAGCAGTGACTAAGCAAGAAGAATATGTAACTCTGTAATAAGTGTTTATTACTCACCTGTGCTTAAACCTGTAGGGATTTCCTCCTCCTTACACTGCTGAGCACCCCTCACATACGTCTCTTCTTCTCCCTCTATATCTTCTGCCTTATTATCAGTCACATACGTCTCTTCTTCTCCCTCTATATCTTCTGCCTTCATATCAGTCACATACGTCTCTTCTTTATCCTCTGTATCTTCTGTCTTCATATCAGTCACATACGTCTCTTCTTCTCCCTCTATATCTTCTGCCTTCATATCAATCACATACGTCTCTTCTTCTCCCTCTATATCTTCTGCCTTCATATCAGTCACATACGTCTCTTCTTCTCCCTCTATATCTTTTGCCTTCATCTCAGTCACATAAGTCTCTTCTTCTCCATCTGTATCTTCTACCTTTATATCAGTCACATACGTCTCTTTTCCTCCCTCTATATCTTCTACCTTATTATCTGTCAGACCATCACCCTTAGAAACCCAAAGAAAATAAAAGTAAATAAGTTTAAAAATGTCTGATTTCATTAATTCACATTAAGTAGAAGAATCCCATTAAATAAGACACACACAGCTTCTGTACATATCATAAAGTGACAGTCACTATAGTATATTGGTGAGATCCTAAATCCCATCTACCTGATGCTCTTGTGAGATCCTGTGATTCTCCTCTGTACAATCCTTGGAATAAAGAGAACGGGGACATCTCTCTGGGGTATTTCTTTTACTGGGTCCATCTGTAGGAGACACACAGTGACTGAGTACATTGTATATATGGCATTATCAGGTGATGTGTATATAGGGGGCCCCCATACCTGTTCTCCCCTGTACAATAAATGGCAGTCTCCTCTTACCCAGTGATGCGAGGAGCCGGTGATTTTCCATCATCACGTCCTTGTACAGACCCCTGTGTTCCTCTATATAGTCCCCCTCCTGCATGGAAACATAGACAGTGACATCCTGACACCTTATAGGAACCTGACAAAAAGTGATACAATCATCACCCAGACACATTTCCTGGTGTTACATAATAATGGTAGACTATATATAGATATCCCGCTTTGCTGTTTTACGGGACACCATGCCCTGCCCATATTTAAACTGACATGTACCCTGCCCTTTTTGCATGCGCCCTGATAGCCTCCCAATAACCATCAGCAGGACCTCGGCACCACCCTGACCTGCTGGTGAACTTTCTATGTTCCAACCTGCTGTCAGCACTTTCTGGCCGCAGTGCCCCTCCTCTACCTTTACAGATATCAGCGAGTGGGCGCAGCGTCTCTGGTGAGATACAGAAGGGCTGGATTTGCTTCTTCCCGCTGAGGTAAATCCATTCCAGTCTGTCTCCAGATATAAAAGGAGATGCCAGTGAGGACCTTTCTTGTCGGCCATTTTAAGTGCAGCTCCGCATCAGCATTACAATGAACTGGGACCATCTGCGCCCTCCCTGCAGTGGACTCTGGACCAGCTCACACTTCCTGAGCTCCAGATATAGTAAGTAATGTGGATTCTGGCCAAGTTGTTGATAAAAGCATTGGCTGTAGGTAACGCAGGCAGCATTGCAATTGCGATCCTTACAGATATGGTAATGCACAGGAGGCATCACGGATCCCACTGCATTACTTATCCGAGCAGCGTTGTCCAATGCACCATCGGATACTCTGCGGGAACATCGACCGGCTAAGGTAACCCATGGGGTCACGCAAGCTGGCTGCCGCAAATCAGAGGAAGAGGCCAGGAAATCTACGTCAGCCGACGTAAATCCTGGTTTTTTCCCTCCCCCCCAATGGCAGCGACATGCCGTTTCTATTAACGGAGGCTCTCGCCGCCCCCTCCCCGCCCATAAACGGCAGCAGACTGTCAGTCAATGACAGTCTGCATACGGGATGGCAGACCCGTCCTGCACATATGCGAAGAACGGTTGAAGCACCTGCGCAGATTCCCGATCACAAGGAATCTGCGTTCAGCAGTGCACTGCTGAATAAGGCCCATACTGCGGACAGATTAAAAGTAGAGATATTTTGTATTTTACTGTATCCTCTAAAACCTGTGTAGTGTATATATTCCATTGACTACACATTATATTGATTGGAACTGGCTATCTTACAGCACTGTAATTTCATTGTCTAGGCAGACACCACCTAAATTGTAAAATCATTTATGATGAGAATTATACAGAGCGTCATTGCTGTAAGTGTGCACCTATGCTGTTTTCTCTTATAACGCTTCACTTGTTTCCTATAAACTGCTGCTCAATGCTTTTACATTCTGTTTGAGTGTTTCAAAGTTATAATAATCCAACTGTGCAGCTCATCACTTATATCATAAAACTACAAACTAATGTGGCCATGCACCTGAGCCGTGATTCCTTGCTCTGTCGGCTTATCATCGATTATTAATAATACAACATATCAGTGTGTACTGGGAGATGTGTTATTCCCCCTCATATATCACTGTACAGTCCCCTCTCTCCCTATATAATAATAATAATACCACATATCAGTGTGTGCTGGGAGCGGTGTTATTCCCCCTCATATATCACTGTCCTGTCCCCTCCCCCTATATAATAATAATACCACATATCAGTGTGTGCTGGGAGCTGTGTTATTCCCCCTCATATATCACTGTACGGTCCCCTCCCCCTATATAATAATAATACCACATATCAGTGTGTGCTGGGAGCTGTGTTATTCCCCCTCATATATCACTGTACAGTACCCTCTCCCCTATAAAATAATACCACATATCAGTGTGTGCTGGGAGCTGTGTTATTCCCTCTCATATATCACTGTAGAGTCCCCTCTCTCCTATATAATAATAATACCACATATCAGTGTGTGCTGGGAGCTATGTTATTTCCCCTCATATATCACTGTACAGTACCCTCCCCCCTATATAATAAGGGTGAGATATGTATTAACGCAGGCCGCATGGCCGGCGGTTCAATTCCCGACAGCGGCTGCCTGACAAAGGAGGACATCCCGATCGTCCTAAAGGTAAGTATTTACTAACCTAACCTAACCCCCCTAACCCTCCTTAGGGGTGCCTAACCCTAACCTCCCCCCCTGTGCCTAACCCTAACCCCCCCTCTAAGTGCCTAAACCTAACCCCCCCTTCCCCGCTGCCTAAACCTGTCCCCCAGGGGGGTGCCTAACCCTAACCATCCCTTCCCCTAGTCTAACCCTAACTTTCCAGGGGGGGGCCTAACCCTATGTCCACCCCGGGAGCCCTAAACCTAACCCTTCCCCCCCCCAGCGGCTGTCTGCTGCGGCGCCCGGCATCCGCTCGATCGGGATGCCGGGCGCCCGTCACCTGACGTCGGGCAAATTACAGGCGTCTACATTTAGACACCTGTCATTCGGCCCTAGTCGGGATAAAGCAGTCTGGTAGCCAGCGGTCGGCATTTAGACTGTCGGGTTCCAGACTACATCTCTATAATAATACCACATATCAGTGTGTGCTGGGAGCTGTGTTATTCCCCCTCATATATCACTGTACAGTCCCCTCCCCCTATATAATAATACCACATATCAGTGTGTGGCGGGAGCGGTGTTATTCCCCTTCATATATCACTGTCCTGTCCCCTCTCCCCTATATAATAATAATACACATATCAGTGTGTGCTGGGAGTTGTGTTATTCCCCCTCATATATCACTGTACAGTCCCCTCTCCCCCTATATAATAATAATACCACATATCAGTGTGTGCTGGGAGCTGTGTTATTCCCCCTCATATATCACTGTACAGTCCCCTCTCCCCTATATAATAATAATACCACATATCAGTGTGTGCTGGGAGCTGTTTTATTCCCCCTCATATATCACTGTACAGTCCCCTCTCCCCCTATATAATAATAATACCACATATCAGTGTGTGCTGGGAGCTGTGTTATTCCCCCTCATATATCACTGTACAGTCCCCTCTCCCCCTATATAATAATAATACCACATATCAGTGTGTGCTGGGAGCTGTGTTATTCCCCCTCATATATCACTGTACGGTCCCCTCTCCCCTATATAATAATAATACCACATATCAGTGTGTACTGGGAGCTGTGTTATTCCCCCTCATATGTCACTGTACGGTCCCCTCTCCCCCATATAATAATACCACATATCAGTGTGTGCTGGGAGCTGTTATTCCCCCTCATATATCACTGTACGGTCCCCTTTCCCCTATATAATAATAATACCACATATCAGTGTGTGGTGGGAGCTGTGTTATTCCCCTCATATATCACTGTACAGTCCCCTCTCCCCTATATAATAATTAATAATATAATATACAGGACACGTTACCTAGCTCCGGCTGTCAGAAATGTCTATGACAAAATGGCAGCTAAAGCCCAGGTGGCCCCGCCCCCTCTGTTCTGAGACTGGGAGACTATAAGAATATGGCCGCCGGTCACCGTACATGAGGACACCATAAGACTATGTTAGTGTTACTCTAGTGATGAAGCTGTGAGAGGTGGCTGCTAGTTACAGGACATCCTTCCTACATTTTTCCCCCTGATTGGCTACTCGCTGATGCCAATCACCGCAGGGAGGTGAATGTGCCGGGGGCGGGGTCAGATAATAGCCATAGCTACAAGTATATGAGAGGGGCGGGGCGTGGTTTCGTCGAGGGGCGTGTCTTCACAACGACAATATGCGTGTGACGGTCCCGTCCCAGCAAGGAAGGGTAGAGCAGGAAGAGGTATAGCGGCCATTGCTGTGTCTGGCAGCAGGTAATGGTATTTACTATTATTATCATTATATAGGGGGAGTAGACTGTGGTGTCTCAATTTTATCATACAGGTAGCTCATACTCCAATGTTATTTATGACAGATGGAGCAGACTCTTCTAAGGTTAATAGAGGTGGAGCAGAATCTACTGCTGCATTATCACTATACAAGTAGAGCAGGTTTTATAGAATATATATAGTGATGCATTAACATCATGCAGGTGGAGCAGAACCTGATGTTACATATAATATCGGTGGTGTTTCATATAATATAGATGGAGCAGACCCCGGTATTACATATAATACAGGTGGAACAGACCCCAGTGTCACATATTTAACAGGTGGAGTAGACACTAGTGTTACATATGAATTATACAGGTAGAGCAGATCCTGGTGTTGGTATAATACAGGTGGAGCAGACCCTGGTGTTACATAAAATACAGCTGGAACAGTCTCTGCTCAGTGGGTAACATATAGAGAAAGGGAGGTGTCCGGTGCACTCAGACCTCCCCCATACAGAACGTATCAGTTTTAACTGGTGGCCAGTACCCTCAGTAGGTGGTTATTAGTGTTACATATAATACAGCTGGAGTAGACCCTGGTGTTACATATAATACAGTTGGAGCAGACCCTGGTGTTACATATAATACAGTTGGAGCAGACCCTGGTGTTACAATAATACAGCTGGAGTAGTCACTGCTCGGTGGGTAACAGACTATAGAGAAAGGGAGGTGTCCGGTGCACTCAGACCCCCCATACAGAACATAACAGCTGTAGCTGGCGGTCAGTATCCTCAGTAGGTGGTTATTAGTGTTACATATAATACAGGTGGAGCAGACCCTGGTATTACTATAACAGCTGGAGCAGTCACTGCTCGGTGGGTAACAGACTATAGAGAAAGGGAGGTGTCCGGTGCACTTAGACCTCCCATACAGAACGTAGCATCTGTAGCTGGCGGTCAGTACCCTCAGTAGGTGGTTATTAGTGTTACATATAATAGAGGTGGAGCAGACCCTGGTGTTACATATAATACAGCTGGAGCAGTCACTGCTCGGTGGGCAAACAGACTATAGAGAAAGGGAGGTGTCCGGTGCACTCAGACCCCCCATACAGAACGTAGCAGCTGTAGCTGGTGGTAAGTACCCTCAGTAGGTGGTTATTAGTGTTACATATAATACAGGTGGAGCAGACACTAGTGTTATACCCCTTTTACACCAGAGCAAAAACCTGGGTTTTTGCTGGGTCTACCCGGGTCGCAGCTCAGTGTAAAAGGGTCCCTGAAAAATAACCTGGGTCAAGTGACCCTGCAATCCAACCCAGGTAGCTACCAGGGTTGGACCCAGGTAATGGTGCAGTGTAAACGGTGCAACCCAGGTTATCTGACCTGGATCATGCCTAAAATGAGCGGATTGGTGGTTGTGGAGCATTCACCTCCCACTTTTTATGACCTCACAGGTTTAGCAGGGCAGACCTGAGTTCAGTGTGAACAGGGCTGACCTGGGAGTAACCCAGATCAATGGTGCAGTGTAAATGGGTCTGACCAGGGATGAAACCATGTCCAAAAACCCAGGTCGGACCTGGGTTTTTGGTGGAAAAGAGGTATAACATATAATACAGTTGGAGCAGACCCTGGTGTTACATATAATACAGGTGGAGCAGACCCTGATGTTACATATAATACAGCTGTAGCAGTCACTGCTCGGTGGGTTACAGACTATAGAGAAAGGGAGGTGTCCGGTGCACTCAGACCCCCCATACAGATGGTATCAGCTGTAGCTGGTGGTCAGTACCTTCAGTAGGTAGTTATTAGTGTAACATATAATACAGCTGGAGCAGACCCTGGTGTTACTATAATACAGCTGGAGCAGTCACTGCTCGGTGGGTAGCAGACTATAGAGAAAGGGAGGTGTCCGGTGCACTCAGACCCCCCATACAGACGGTATCAGCTGTAGCTGGCGGTCAGTACCCTCAGTAGGTGGTTATTAGTGTGGAAATGATAGAATAAATAGAGAGACACCATAGTGTACAGCGGGTGATGTATAAGATGCACAGACGTCCTCTGTAATAGGCCCTGCTGACTCCTCACCTGTCTGTGGCTTTCTTAGCTTTCTTTTCATTTCTCTAATTATCACCAATCTGTTTGGAGCTGCCTCTGCTCCCAGCACTTTCTCTCTTACTACCCTGTGTGTAGGGATCAGCGTTTCCCAACACCTGTCCTCAGGGAACCATGACTGTGCATGTTTTTCAGATCTCCTCGCAGAATCATCACCAGTGAGATGATTAGTGCCACCTCTGGATCGTTTAGATTGTGTTAGTCAGTGATGAAGGCACCTCTGCTTCTGCAAGAAGATATGGAAAACATGCCCTTTTAAGGACCTTGGAGGCTGGAGCTGGGAAACACTTTTCTAGATTCTCAGTTTGTAAGTAATTATCCTCCAAGAAATGCTTCAGCCTCTCCCCTGTGCTACATAAATATGGCCTGGAGAATTGTCACACATGTACTGTACATCCTACAGTGGTAGGCTAACTGTGGATTCCAGCATGACAGGGCATGCTGGGACTTATAGTCCCACTCCAGCTGCAGAGTCACAGACTGTACAACACTGCTGACACTCAGTAATTATTGCAGATGTGGGAGCAGAGAAAATAAGATGGGTGATTGTACACAAGTCGCCCAGATATTAGGAGACAGAGGAATAGGGCAGTAGTGGGGGAGAGAGGCTGGGCTAGGAGATGTGGTGCGCTATCGGAGGGCGTATAATGGGGGAGGGGGAGCAGAGAAGTAGAGTAAGATGATGGGTGGAGAGACTTTATCCTAGTTTACTGGGGAGAATGACCTGAGGGTGGAATGAGGAGTAAAAGGTGGGTGGGCTGTGATGGATCTGGCCTGGGGAAATATCTTGTCATATGGTGTTGTGTACTTGTGTATATTATATTGTGTGTAGTAATCACTAGTTATCAGGTGTGTGACCTGTGTATAGTGATCAGTGTGTATCAGGTGTGTGATATCAGTGTGACTTGTGTATAGTGATCAGTGTGTATCAGGTGTGTGATATTAGTGTGACCTGTGTAACTGTATAGTGATCAGTGTGTATCAGGTGTGTGATATCAGTCTGACCTGTGTATAGTGATTAGTGTGTATCAGGTGTGTGATATCAGTGTCATCTATGTATAGTGATCAGTGTGTATCAGCTGTGTGATATCAGTCTGACCTGTGTATAGTGATGATCAGTGTGTATCATGTGTTTGATATGGCTCGGGGAAGAGGAGGGCTTAATAGTTAATCAGTGGTTCTTGTTTGAAAGTTACATGTCATTTATTATAAATATTACATTTATTCCTAGACACGTGAAGAACCAGAGAGTCTTTACTAGAAGTCACGTGAGGGTGACACGTGTCCTGTATAAATCACTGATCATTGAGGATGGGCACGGA
This sequence comes from Taudactylus pleione, assembly GCA_031769625.1. NCBI lineage: Eukaryota > Metazoa > Chordata > Amphibia > Anura > Myobatrachidae > Taudactylus > Taudactylus pleione. The sequence goes on along the minus strand of JAUIMM010001913.1, from coordinate 196,820 downwards.
CATGAGTCACATGACTGAGAGGATTCTAAATCTCACCCTGGAAATCATCTACCTGCTGACTGGGGAGGTTAGCGGGTCTGGGAGTGTCACTGTGACATCACTTATATCTATAGTAATAATACAGGGACATGACTGGGGATGTGAGAGGGTCTGAGGGTGTCACAGTGACATCACTTATATCTATAGTAATAATACAGGGACATGACTGGGAGTGTCACAGTGACATCACATATATCTATAGTAATAATACAGGGAAATGACGGGGGAGGTGAAGGGATCTGGGGTGTCACTGTGACATCACTTACAGTCAGGTCCATAAATATTGGGACATTGACAGAATTTTCATATTTTGGCCTCTATTCACCACCACAATGGCTTTGAAATGAAACAAACAAGATGTGATTTAACTGCAGACTTTCAGATTTAATTTGAGGGTAATTACATCCAAATCAGGTGAACGGTGTAGGAATTACAACGGTTTCTATATGTGCTTCCCACTTTTTAAGGGGCCAAAAGTAATGGGACAAACTAAACAATCCTAAATCTAACTTTCACTTTTTAATACTTTGTTGCAAACCTGAAGTCTGGAATGCATAGACATCACCAGACGCTGGGTTTCATCCCTGGTGATGCTCTGCCAGGCCTCTACTGCAAATGTCTTCAGTTCCTGCTTGTTCTTGGGGCATTTTCCCTTCAGTTTTGTCTTCATCAAGTGAAATGCATGCTCAATCGGATTCAGGTCAGGGGATTGACTTGGCCATTGCATAACATTCCACTTTTTAGCCTTAAAAAACTCTTTGTTTGCTTTTGCAGTATGCTTTGGGTCATTGTCCATCTGCAATGTGAAGCGCCGTCCAATGAGTTCTGAAGTATTTGACTGAATATGAGCATATAATATTGCTCGAAACACTTCAGAATTCATTCTGCTGCTTTTGTCAGCAGTCACATCATCAATAAATACAAGGGAACCAGTTCCATTGGCAGCCATACATGCCCACGCCATGACACTACAACCACCATGCTTCACTGATGAGGTGGTATGTTTTGGATCATGAGCAGTTCCTTTCCTTCTCTTCCCATCACTCTGGTACAAGTTGATCTTTGTCTCATCTGTCCATAGGATGTTGTTCCAGAACTGTAATGGCTTTTTTAGATGTTGTTTGGCAAACTCTAATCTGGTCTTCCTGTTTTTGTTGGTCACCAAGTGTTTGCATCTTGTGGTGAACCCTCTATATTCACTCTTGTGAAGTCTTCTCTTGATTGCTGACTTTGACACATATACATCTACCTCCTGGAGAGTGTTCTTGATTTGGCCAACTGTTGTGAAGGGGTTTTTCTTCACCAAGGAAATAATTCTTTTGTCATCCACTACAGTTGTTTTCCGTGGTCTTCCGGGTCTTTTGGTGTTGCTGAGCTCTCCGCTGCGTTCTTTCTTTTTAAGAATGTTCCAAACAGTTGATTTGGCCACACCTAATGTTTTTGCCATCTATCTGATGGGTTTGTTTTGATTTTTCAGCCTAATGATGGCTTGCTTCACTGATAGTGACAGCTCTTTGGATCTCATATTGAGAGTCGACAGCAACTGATTCCAAATGCAAATGTCACACCAAGAATCAACTCCAGACCTTTTACCTGCTTAATTGATAATGAAATAATGAGGGAATAGCTTACACCTGTCCATGAAATAGCTTTTGAGTTGATAGTCCCATTACTTTTGGTCCCTTAGAAAGTGGGAGGCACATATTGAAACTGTTGTAATTCCTACACCGTTCACCCGATTTGGATGTAATTACCCTCAAATTAAATCTGAAAGTCTGCAGTTAAAGCACATCTTGTTTGTTTCATTTCAAAACCATTGTGGTGGTGAATAGAGGCCAAAATCTGAAAATTCTGTCAATGTCCCAATATTTATGGACCTGACTGTATATCCTTAGTAATAATACAGGTACATGACTGGGGAGGTGAGGGAAGCATTAGAGTTTCATAATTACATCACATATCTATAGTAATAATACAGGGACATGACTGGGGAGGTAAATACCCACAGTGGCTGAAGATCAGAACATATTAGATTTAGCCCCATATATGATGAGTTTAGTATAACCTTTTTTTGATGTCTTTCCCAATACACAGGGTTACACAGTAGTGAAGAAGACATTCGGTGAGTATGAGACATCCAGCAGCCGTCCCCATGTGTCAGGAGGACTGAGTAGGACCAAGAGCCCCATCACGGTGCCTCCGCCTCACTCACTGATACCTGAGAAAGACAATGACCAGAAGATCCTGGAACTCACCAATAGGATCATTCAGCTGCTGACTGGAGAGGTGACTGCTGGGAATGGGATATTATACAGTAACAGGGGATGTGTCTGGGTGATGGCTGTTACATTGTGTGTGTCAGGTTCCTATAAGGTGTCAGGATGTCACTGTCTATGTCTCCATGCAGGAGGGGAAGTATATAAGTATATAGGAACACAGGGGTCTGTACAAGGATGTGATGATGGAGCATCACCGGCCCCTCACATCACTGGGTAAGAGGAGATTGTAATTTATTGTACAGGGGAGAGCAGGTATGTGGGCCCCCCCATATACACACATTATCTTATAATCACATATATCCAATGTACTCAGTCACTGTGTGTCGCCTACAGATGGACCCAGTAATAGAAATACCCCAGAGAGTTGTCCCCGTCCTCTCTATCAACATAATTGTACAGAGGAGAATCACAGAACCCCACCGGAGCATCAGGTAGATGGGATTTAGGGTTTCACCAATATACCAAAGTGACTGTCACTATGTGATCTATAGAGAAGCTGTGTGTATCTTTTACACTGATATTGTACTGTTTAGTCTCAATTAATGAAGGTGGACATTATTAAAGTGTTTTTATTTTTAGAGTGAAAATCTGCCTGTTGTTATGGTAGAGGAAGAAGAGCCGTATGTGACTGATATAAAGGCAGAATATATAGAGGGAGAAGGAGAGACGTATGTCACTGATATAAAGGCAGAAGATACAGAGGAAGAAGAAGAGACGTATGTGACTGATATGAAGGCAGAGGATACAGAGGGAGAAGGAGAGACTTATGTGACTGATATGAAGGCAGAATATATAGAGGGAGAAGGAGAGACGTATGTGACTGATATGAAGGCAGAAGATATAGAGGGTGAAGGAGAGATGTATGTCACTGATATAAAGGCAGAAGATGTACAGGGAGAAGACGAGATGTATGTGACTGATATGAAGGCAGAAGATATAGCTGGTGATGGAGAGACGTATGTGACTGATATGAAGGCAGAAGATATAGAGGGTGAAGAAGAGACGTGTGTGACTGATATGAAGGCAGAAGCTACAGAGGGAGAAGAGACGTTTGTGAGGAGTGATCAGCAGTGTAAAGATCAAGAAATCCCTACAGATAGCACAGGTGAGTAATAAACACTTATTATAGAAAATAGACACATATTCTCCTGTCAGTCACTACAACAATCTCTTATCCTATACCCTCCTCTGTCAGTACATACTAATGATTGAAATGTATCTGTCAAGTGGGGGAGTCAGGAACCATCAGCCCTTATTATACTCCTGCTCTCCCCGTCACATCATATCACTGTGTGTTACCAGCCCAGAGATCTGACCAGTCTCCTCCCCACACTCTCTGGTGTATCTCGTACATCCGGAGCCATCAGATTTATTATAGTCCTGCTCTCCCCCTCACATCATGTCACTGTGTGTTACCAGCCAAGAAATCTCACCAGTCTCCTCCCCACACTCTTTGGTGTATCTCATACATCAGGAGCCATCAGCCCCTATTAGACTCCTGCTCTCCAGCATTTAAACATTTTAGAAGTCATCACTGGTAGAACAATATTAGGGTGTGAGGGCTTTCTAAGTCTGTGTGTCTGGATGAATTGTATCCTTTCTTATTGCTCCATTAGGGAGGGCAGGGAGGATGATGAGTATCGCCTGTAGCGGAAAGTCTAGGCACTAAACAGTTAATTTTAATTGCTCAACAGCCCTCTCTCCTATACCCCGCTCCCAGCCGACTGCCAGCCAGTTTTCAGTTTGGTGACTGCAGGAGCAGGTATCATTTACTAGGTTGACTTTTTAAGTTGTCCCCCGTACTTTTTGTTTTATTTTTATTGTTTAGACAGCGGACAGTGAAAGGCTTCCTATGCACTCTCTCACTGCCACTCCAGCAACCCCAGTGCCGGGGTGGCAGCATCGACAACTGGGTTGGAGACTATGCCGCTGGCTCCATAGCATTTTGCACACCCCTTCCGGAGCCCGCAGCCACAGCCGGACACAAGGGAGGCCAGGTAAGCGCGGCTCCCTGCTTACACCGAGCCACATACTTGCGGCTTTACACAATCGGTATGGAGATCGCTAGTGGTGCTCGTATAGTGAAGGTCCAGGGATACCTGCTTTGTACTCTAGACCACCAGGGCATTTAGAATAGGAACACTGCTTGTAGCGGTGGCGGCTTTACCCTACTTACCTGAATCCTTACCTTCAGGATGCCAGGCGGTCGCGATGCTAACGTCGATATTTTGATCTGGCCTACCACGCATAGATATGATGGCATCTCAGCACAACCACTAGTTGTTGAGGTATGGTTCCTGCACCAGGGATCCCAGAACACTCCTGGTGGGTGCTCTGGCAGTACCGTGGATGTTCCCGCTCATCTACGTCTTTTCTCCAATCTCGACTCAGCAGGTTCTCCGCAAGGTCAAATTGGAGGGCAGCACAGTGATCCTGGTGGCTCCGAATTGGCCACAGCGTGTGTGGTACGTTGGATCTTCTGGGCCTCTCCATCGACGCTCGTCTGCTTCTGCAACCGGATCTTCTATCTCCGGGTCCATGCTTCCATCTAGATCTGGCCCGTCTTGATTTTACTGGTTGGCTTGAGACATCCATTATGAGAGCAAAGGGGATTTCCAGGAAAGTTACCTGTACTATGGTTAATGCCCAGATACCTTCTTCGGCAAAGATTTATTACTGTGTTTTCGGACCTACTTTGGGTGATGTTCAGAAAAGCGTGAAATCTAGAGAGCCGGAAGGACAGAGGATTGATCCTCTGTCCTTCCGGCTCTCTAGAGTTCACGCTTTTCTGCAGGTGGGTCTGGATTCGGGCCTCCAGCTCTCTTCTTTGAAACTACAGGTCTCGGCCTTATCTGATTCTTTCAGCGGCAGATTGCGCTCTTACCGGACATACGGACATTTTTTCAGGGCATCCTCCATGTGCAGCACGGTTTATTCCTCTAGTAGCTCTATGGAATCTTTCGTTGATTTTTTGGACTCTCCAGTTGGCTTCTTTTGAGCCCTTGGATACGGCGGACATTTGTTGGCTTACATGGAAGACTGTCTACTTACTTGTCTTTGCGTCAGCCCGGCGAGTGTCCAACTTCAGCGCCTTTTGTCGCTCCCCCTTTCTGGTCTTCCATTCAGATCGGGCTGTCTTGAAGATTTGCTTGGGTTACCTACCCAAGGTTATATCTCAGTTCCACATTAACCAGGAGATTGTGGTGCCAACTTTCAGTGTTCTGTGTTCTTCACCAGAGGGCTCTCCGGATTTACGTAGCCAGAACCAGAGATCTGCGCAGAACTGATTCTCTGTTCATTCAGGTGGATCTGCTTGATTATCCACCACACCTACTCTGCAGTGGATCTTCCTGCCCTTACTAATTCCACTAGGTCGGTGGCAGCCTTGTGTGCAGCTCAATGTGGTGTTTCTGCAGGAAGGCTGCCACGTGGTCCTCTGCCCCTACTTTCATCCAATTCTATGCCTTTGATACCTTCTCCTCTGGTTTTTCTACTCCCTCTCTTTTCCTTGCTCCTTGCAGCGGGCTTGCTAATGTAATTGGCTGGCTAGGGGTGGGGTGTAGGACAGAGGGAGACCTGGTTTGCTGGGTAATTAAAATGAACTGTTTGGTGCCCAGACTCTCCTCTCCAGGCAATATCCATCATTTTCCCTGTGCCCCCTATGGAGCTAAGGAAAAGGATGTAGCAAGGTAAAACCATAAGTCCTCCTATCTAATGAGCCCCTGTAACACTACATGACCACTACAGAGACTGAAATGACTGGTCCTATAGTAACTTCATGTTATTAGATATACAAATTTAATGAATTATGTTATATAGTAGATCATGTGCTGCAACAAATGGTGGGGTCCTGTTCTGGGTGGGGTCCTTTTGCGGTTGAGATCCTGTTCGGGGTGTTCACATTTTTGACACTGCCATCTTTTTCAATCATACCATGATGCAATGAAGAGCTCTTGGCCCATTACTAGAAATGCTTGGGCACAATGAAGGTAGCTAGCATCGAGGGGGGGCTTCCATGTAACTTCCCGGGCCACAGAGTTGGCACCATTTATTCGGCAAACACCAGTGCACCTCCCTTACTTACAGCTGCTTAGAACTCCGTGTTATTTGTCTATGATTGTTCACTTTGTAATCCTGACTAAATACTTTCCTTTTCTGCTGAGAACACTTAGACAAGGTCCATTACCGCACCTGATCACATTTATCCTACCTATCACACACATATTTGCATGCTAAACTTAGACCTTGTACATTACTTCATACCAATGTGTTTTATGAGCAGGACAAAGTTAATAATAAGGGAAATAAGGGACGTGGCTTGACATAAAATGGACCTGGCGTGGTTGCCATAAGCTCCGCTACACCGGGACTTTATAGCGCGTATTGCCGGGCTATTCAAACCTTATCATATCCAGGGGGTCCTCTGCCTACTTTCCGAGAACATATGGCTGCTGGTTGTCCCTAATCGCTGGGGGTGCGGACCTTGGACATCCACAACTACATTAACAGGGCCTACCCCAGCTTCAGTCCCACACGGCACGCGTCTGTCTGCACTTTCCTCTCTCCCTCTCTGGACACACTGCCTATGGCTGCACGGTGGTGCCTGTTTTTTTTATTTGTGGCTCCACAGTCCACACTGCGGAGCATCTTCACCTTCCTCAGATTCCAGATTCTGGTCAGCTTTGATGGGCCCCCTGTATCTCGCCGGCGATCTGCAGCTCTTTAGTTACCTCAGGGCACAACTTTATCTACTGGCCGTTATGTAATTTTGTCCACTTCGCTTCTTTAAGGCTGTTCGTGTCTCTGTAGGAGGCCAAACACAGTCTTCAGCTATTACAAGCTCTCTGTGCCACGTTGCTATTCCCTGGTGGCCAACTGAATGAACAACAGCTTATATTTTGAAGATTTACCCACCAACATTTTTGGCTACTATTCAGACTGTGGGCCCGATTCAGACCTGTTCGCTAGCTGTGATCATTCGTTCGTAGAGTATGCAAATTCAGCTACATGATGGCAAGGCATAAGCACGCCCTCTATGTCTTAGAGAGTGACGGCAGAGTGATCGCACGCCAGTAGAAAGACGTCCCCTTTCCCTTCACAGCACACATCATATCCAGGAAGCGTGTGCTTTATCAGTAACATCGAGAGCCATCGGAGCTGCATGCAGCCCTTGAGTTAGACTCTGCCCTGCCGCAAGCACTGCGATCACTGCAGGCTGATATACAACCAGGTGATGTGTACAATGACACTTCCATGTTAATTATGCACGCCTATTAAACGCTGTTAGAACACACTGACACGCCTGCGTTCGCACATCCACTCCCCAGTTTTCAAAGACCAACCCATCACCACCCACAAATGGCTCTGTCACTCAAAGTAGCGGGCAGTCTGTGAACTTCAAACGATCGCTTCCCGATGACACTATGACTGGCTCACGCACGCTCTGCGACTTAAACGCATGCGCACAATGCAAAAATCGGCCAGCGACAAATGAACGTAGCCTAGTAAACGGGTCTCAATCGTCCCCTGTGCTCTATCCACCTCTCACTGGCTCAGTGCTTTAGTGTCCGCTGACAAGACTTCCCCATAATGCTGCTTGGTCAACAACTTGTGTAATTGTATACTTAACTTCATGGCACATACAGTGGGCTAATGTGCCAAGATGCAGAAGACGAGCCTTGGCGCTGCGGGCTTACCATAATAGACTACCCAGAGTGCTGGCCTGTGTGTCTCTGTAGTAATTACTATGAGGAGAACAAGCTATGGCTTCATATACATAGTACACACCGGTGTCTCCCTCAGACATGTGGTGACAGTGATGTGTGTATGATGTGTGCTCTCTGCCTCTGTAGTAATTACAATGAGGAGAACATGCTATGGCTACATATACATAGTACACACTGGTGTCTCCCTCAGACATGTGGTGACAGTGATGTGTGTATGATGTGTGGTCTCTGCCTCTGTAGTAATTACTATGAGAACAAGCTATGGCTACATATACATAGTACACACCTGTGTCTCCCTCAGACATGTAGTTACAGTGATGGGTATATGATGTGTGCTCTCTGCCTCTGTAGTCATTACTATGAGGAGAACAAGCTATGGCTACATATACATAGTACACACCGGTCTCTCCCTCAGACATGTGGTGACAGTGATGTGTATGATGTGTGCTCTCTGCCTTTGTAGTAATTACTATGAGGAGAACAAGCTATGGCTACATATACAATAGTACACACCGGTGTCTCCCTCAGACATGTGGTGACAGTGATGTGTATGATGTGTGCTCTCTGCCTTTGTAGTAATTACTATGAGGAGAACAAGCTATGGCTACATATACAATAGTACACACTGGTGTCTCCCTCAGACATGTGGTGACAGTGATGTGTGTATGATGTGTGCTCTCTGTCTCTGTAGTAATTACTATGAGGAGAACAAGCTATGGCTACATATACATAGTACACACCGGTCTCTCCCTCAGACATGTGGTGACAGTGATGTGTATGATGTGTGCTCTCTGCCTTTGTAGTAATTACTATGAGGAGAACAAGCTATGGCTACATATACAATAGTACACACCGGTGTCTCCCTCAGACATGTGGTGACAGTGATGTGTATGATGTGTGCTCTCTGCCTTTGTAGTAATTACTATGAGGAGAACAAGCTATGGCTACATATACAATAGTACACACTGGTGTCTCCCTCAGACATGTGGTGACAGTGATGTGTGTATGATGTGTGCTCTCTGTCTCTGTAGTAATTACTATGAGGAGAACAAGCTATGGCTACATATACATAGTACACACTTGTGATCATATATACAGTGCAGCCGGAAAGTATTCACAACGCTTCACTGTTTCCACATTTTGTTATGTTACAGCCTTATTCCAAAATGGAATAAATAAAATGTTGTCCTCAAAATTCTACACACAATTCCCCATACTGACAACTTGTAAAGTTTTTTTGAGATTTTTGCAAATTTAATTTAAAAAAAAAAAACACTAAAGCTGCATACACACACACAAACGATTTTGTTACCAACGATTTTATGAACGCTTTTCTATCAGATTATCTGTCAAATTTTTTAAAGTGTAATGAATGTTTTGAACTACAAACGATTTTTGTAACTTCCCTTAATGAAAATTGTTCAGTTGGTCAGTCAGAATGAACTACAAACTGGAACGTGTATGAACGATAATCGTTCATCGTTATAACTCAGAAACTGAACGATTTTTTCAACGATTGAACGATAACGATGTCGTCATAGTTAGATCGTTCAAAAAATCGTTACGTGTGTATGCACCTTAAGAAATCACATGTACATAAGTATTCATGGCCTTTGCCATGAAGCTCAAAATTGAGCTCAGGTGCATCCCGTTTCCACTGATCATCCTTGAGATGTTCCTACAACTTAATTGGAATCCATGTGTGGTAAATTCAGTTGATTGGACATGAATTGGAAAGGCATACACCTGTCTATATAAGGTCCTACACTTGATAGTGCATGTCAGAGCACAAACCAAGCATGAAGTCCAAGGAATTGTCTGTAGACCTCCGAGACAGGATTGTCTCGAGGCACAAATCTGGGGAAGGGTTCAGAAAAATATCTGCTGCTTTGACAGTCCCAATGAGCACAGTGGCCTCCATCATCTGTAAATGGAAGAAATTCGGAACCACCAGGACTCTTCCTAGAGTTGGCTGGCCATCTAAACAGCGATCGGGGAGGAAGGGCCCTAGTCAGGGAGGTGACCAAGAACCCGATGGTCACTCTGTCAGCTACAGCATTTCTCTGTGGAGATAGGAGAACCTTCCAGAAGGATAACCATCTCTGCAGCAATCCACCAATCAGGCCTGTATGGTAGAGGGGCCAGGCAGAAGCCATTCCTTAGTAAAAAGCACATGGCAGCCCACTTGGAGTTTGCCAAAATGCACCTGAAGGACTTTCTGGTCTGATGAGACAAAGGCCCTCATTCAGAGCCGTACGCTCTGAGCAGAGCGCACGCTCTGAATGAGGGCCGGGCTCCATTTTCATGGAGCGTCCTCCTGGACGCTCGTATAGCCCACAGGCTATACGAGCGTGCTTTGTGATGGCCGCGATGGTCGAGACCATCGCGACCATCGAAATTGCGAGCCGGAGCCTGCGGTTGAGGTTTTCAACCGCAAGCTCCGGAATGATTTTGGCTCTATCAGAGCCAAAATCACTCCCACTGACATCACTAGTGATGTCAGTGGGCCGGCTTCTGACGGGAGGCGTTCCCATGGGAACGCCCCCATCAGGGAGGCACGCCCCCGGCACGCCCACCAAAGGGGGCGTGCTGTCAATCAACATTGACAGCACGCCCCCTTTGATCGGACACAACGAGCGAAGGACTTTCCTTCGCTCGTCGCGTCTGGCGCATGCGCACGACGGAGCTCCCTCCATCGTGCGCATGCTCAGTGCATAACATCGACCCACTTGCGAGCGGACAGCCGCTCGCGAGTGGGTCTGAATCAGGCCCAAAGTTTGAACTCTATGGCATGAATGCCAGGCGTTATGTTTGGAGGAAACCAGGCACCTCTCATCACAAGGCCAATACCATCCCTACAGTGAAGCATGGTGGTGGCAGCATCATGCTGTGGGGATGTTTTTCAGTGGCAGGAACTGGGAGACTAGTTAGGATAGAGGGAAAGATGAATGCAGTAATGTACAGAGACATCCTGGATGAAAACCTGCTCCAGAGCGCTATTGACCTCAGACTGGGGCGACTGTTCATCTTTCAGCAGAACAACGACCCTAAGCACACAGTCAAGATATCAAAGGAGTGGCTTCAGGACAACTCTGTGAATGTCCTTGAGTGGCCCAGTCAGAGCCCAGACTTGAATCCGATTGAACATCGCTGGAGAGATATGAAAATGGCTGTGCGCCGATGCTTCCCATCCAACCTGATGGAGCTTGAGAGGTGCTGCAAAGAGGAATGGGCGAAACTGCCCAAAGATAGGTGTGCCAAGCTTGTGGCATCATATTCAAAAAGACATGAGGCTGTAATTGCTGCCAAAGGTGCATCAACAAAGTATTGAGCAAAGGTTGTGATACTTATGTACATGTGATTTCTTAGCTTTTTTTTTTTTTTATTAAATCTGCAAGAATTGCAAAAAAACTTTTTACACGTTGTCATTATGGGGTATTGTGTATAGAATTTTGAGGACAAAAATTAATTTGTTCCATTTTGGAATAAGGCTGTAACATAACAAAATGTGGAAAAGTGAAGCGTTGTGAATACTTTCCAGATGCACTGTACACCCAGCACCTGCTGCTCTGAGCCTGCAAATTACATAAATATTACTTATACAAGGGATATCTCTGCATTGCCGCAGTTACGCCTTGAGGCAGCAGTGTTTTCTTCGTATGTTTCAGCTGTAATGTTATGCAAACACCTGTCTAATATGACATTTATGGGGCATTAGTCATATATTTATTTTATTCCCAGCAGATGGAGGTAACAGAAGGAATATCTTGAAGGAAAATCTAATTTTGTCTCCAGATTGTGAAATAAAAGATAATGACATCAGAGAGGATTCTCCGGGAGAAAACCCCATAACCCCAATTATACATCCAGTACCTCACAGTGCAGATGTATCTCCTGATACTGCTCATGAGGAATGTTCTCCTGGTACATCTCTTACAGCTCTTAGAGTAGGTAAAATATTTCTATCTTCTATAGAAGCCAAATGTTTCACACAGAATACAAAGCGGATTACTCATCAGCCAGCTAAGGCAGGTGAGAGACCATTTCCATGTACTGAGTGTGGGAAATGTTTTACAAGGAAATCACATCTTGTTACACATCAGAGATGTCACACAGGTGAGAAACCATTTCCATGCCCTGAGTGTGGGAAATGTATTACACACAAATCACAGCTTGTTAGACATCTAAGAAATCACACAGGTGAGAGGCCATTTCCATGTTCTAAGTGTGGGAAATGTTTTACACGGAAATCAAATCTTATTAAACATCAGAAAAGTCACACAGATGAGAAATCATATCCATGTTCTGAGTGTGAGAAATGTTTTACACACAAATCACAATTTGTTAGACATCTGAGAAGTCACACAGGTGAGAAACCATTTCCATGCTTTGTGTGTGGGAAATGTTTTACATTGAAATCAAATCTTGTTAGACATCAGAGAAGTCACTCAGGGGAGAAACTATTTTCCTGCTCTGAGTGTTGGAAATGTTTTACACGGAAATTAGCTCTTATTATACATCAGAGAAGTCACACAGGTGAGAAATCATTTCCATGTTCTGAGTGTGGGAAATGTTTTACAGTGAAATCAGATCTTGTTGCGCATCAGAGAAGCCATACAGGTGAGAAACCATTTCCATGTTCTAAGTGTGGAAAATGTTTTGCACATAAATCAACTCTAGTTACACATCAGAGAAGTCACACAGGTGAGAGGCAATTATCAATGTTGTGAGTGTTGGAAATGTTTTACACAGAAAACAGCTCTTTGTAGACAGAGACATCACACAGATTAGCTATTCTCATTCTGATGGTCAGAAATGACCGAAATTAGATCTCGTTAAACCATCCTTTATTTACCCTCTAGAAACTTTGCATGTTTACAAGTGGAAATTATTTCTAAAAAAAAAAATGTAATCCAGAAGGTTGAATAGTCATTTCTTGTATTACTGCCATCATTTTATTCTTGTTATAGTTTTTTTTTTTTTTTTAAAAAACATCTTTTTATTGTATTCAGAACATAGTTACACAAATGTAAAAAGTGTTACAACAAATGTATATCTTGTATCATAAGAGACATATAAATTCAATAAAATACATCCATTGTAGAAAATATTGAATACCTGAATTTTTTTTTTTTTTTATGGGGAAGGCGAGAGGGAGTCTAAATTTGTACTCACAGAGAAAAAACAAATATAACAACTGTATTAATAGGTACCAATAGACTCGGAGTTAATAAAATAAAATGAAATCAAGATAATAAAATAAGAAAGTAGAAAATAAGAGAAATAAAATAAATCGAGTAGAAACAGTCTTATAATCGTCAGAGACTTACAATAGCTATATATTCAATTAGCTATTCTCCAGCAAGAAAAAGACTTATAATGTGGTAACATCATACCCCAATTCAAACAGTTAAGATATTTGTCTCAGCAAAGAGCAGGTGGTATTTTCAAAAATTTTCATGATCTTGTCAGAGTGTAGTAGGTAAAACATCTCAGTACATTTCCCATTTTGCTAAAAATATCTTGACTCCCTTTTCAATATCAAAAAGGGTAGTATGCCTATCAAAGTGAATTATATTCAACAATTCGAACTTCAGCATTTCTAAAGAAGGGACCTTTTTCGATAGCCAATACTGTCAAATATTTTTTTTGGCTAGGGTTATAATGGTCGTTAATAATGGCAGAATTTTTTTTTAAATCCGATTTGGGGACCAAGAAGAATAGTCCGCTAGTATGAATGCTTCCCAGGAAAAAGGTAGATTGCTCTTTGTAATCTGTTGAACAAAATTATGAACTTTATACCAAAATCTCTTGATCCTAGAGCATTGCCAAATGTTATGGATAAATGTGCTAGAAGATGAGGAGCATTTTGGACAACAGGCAAATGTATGGGTCTGAATTGGTGATTCTGCTCCAATGCGCTTGGGAAAGATAGACTCTGTTAAGAAATTTAATATGAATTTCTTGGGAGTTTAGCTGATTTCAGCCACTTTAGGATGGATGGGAGCTGTTTCATAACTCGGTCAGAGAAAGTAAAATCAGGAAAATCCTGAGACCAAGAGGACCAGACTTTATGCCACAATTTATTGGTATCTTGTGTCAGCAAGTCATTGTACAAAAAACTTAGTTTACATTTATGGGTAGAAGCTAGTGTAAAGATTGAATATATAGGAGCTAGTGACTCACAGTGTAAGAGCAAGTCATATGGGCCAAAATTTACTTTACTTTGAATATAGTGCCTGATTTGTAAATACATATATAAATGTAAATTGGGTATATTGTACAAGTCTTTGAGCTGCTGAAACGAATAACGATTACCGCCGGGATCAAATACATTCCGAATAACTGCCAATCCCCTTTGTTTCCACAGCAAATAATAAGAATTTGAAAATGAAGGAGTAAAATCAGGGTTACCCCAGAATGGTATAAATTTGGTAATACAAGGATTTGAACTAAAATCTCTATGACTATAGGACCATGCCCTATATGTGTCTATAAAAAAATATATTTTGGAGGGTTCCCTTTGACAACTTAGAATGAGGTAAATGCAACAAGGCTGTCGGAGCATAATTCCTCTTCCAGAAGTTGATTTATAAAGTTAGCTTGACCTAGACACCAGTCCGAGGCGTATCTAAAGGCGGCTGTACAAGAGAATGTGAAAATATCCAGAAGACCTAGCCCCCCTTTACTCTTAGATAATAGACTATATCTAAACTAATGGCGCTACACTCTACAGCAGCAAAGACGTTCTCAATAAGTCACCAAAACTTATATAGACAAATACAAAAAGAAAAATTGAACAATCTCACTTGCGCTCCAGATTTTTTCAACTTCAAATAACGATGGTAGTAATTTTTCCTCAAGCCATAAGACATTCATATAAAATAAAAGAAAATATATTTTTAACAATGGTGTGTAGTTATTTCACAAAAAAATGTTCCAATGGTGATGTAGGAGAAAGGATCAGTGCATATAGGTCCTCTTCAAAGATACATGCTGTACCAAATTCCAGTGAAATAGTTCAAAACGATCCGAGAGACACCCCAAACTCGTGAACAAGTAGGATATATATAATGAATCCTCACATGAATGCTTACTTCAGAAAGGATGGTGCAAAGCACATAAAGGTTTCTTTAGTCCCAATAATATACCAATGTGTAGGTAAGAAATGGATATATTCCAATGAGCTCCAATATAATGCAACGTCAAAAAAGAAAAAATATGGAGAAGGTTGTGGTATGGGTATATTCACACATGTTTATTAAAAACTACAACCAACTAAAACCATAGGTAAAAGGTAGCCATACCATATAATTGACATAAGAAACACTGAAAATGGAACCCGGGTATATTCAGTATAACACAAAATATGGATAGGCTTCCTGAGACCATAGCATAACACTCTTTTCTACGCGTTTCGACGCACTGCGGCGTCTTTTTCAAGTAGAGTGTTGTTATGAAAAACTAAAATAAATGAATAATATATTAAGACATAATTCTCATGTCCATATATTATAATAAAAAATGCATCAAACTTATAAGTAATAACTCACCACTCTTTGTAGATTAATTCCTGAATTGCAGTGTTTGTATACTGAAGCAATCCTGAGTAATGAAAGACACCGCCCTAGTTAAATAGGGTAGGGTTGTCATAGCAACCATAATGCCATTGCCATATATGGGCCTATAATTACATCACATCCTCCCATTTAACAGGAAGTAGAGACATTAGGACCACGAGGACTAGGAGAATTCCCGCCCTTAGCGTGTCTGAAATTGTGTGCAACCCGGAATCCCCTCCACCTCATAAGCACGTGGTCCAACAAGAGGTCTGCGCACACAACAACCTCAGTCCCGACCAGCTGAGCGGGCACGGCGGCACCCGTGCTCAGCATGACCAGCGCGACGTGACCAATCGGGGCCTCATAAATAAGGAACTTCCGGATCCGCTACACCTTATGGAACGCAGTCATGCGTTCCAAACTCTAAATCCAAGATGGAGCTGAAAGACCAGGTCTATGTGTATAGCGTGGAACGCAAACATGCGTTCCATGTCCCAATACCCGGAAAAGGTGAAAAGAACACACATATATACCCGATTTTCATCTTTACAAACTAAATATACATATAATAAATAAAATTACATCAGCAATGATTACAATACATAAATACAAATCCATATATAACACGATAAAAAACATATAAATATAAAAATCACCACTTATAAAAACCATCTAATCTCAAATTCATGGTTAAGACCTGTGGGTTTGAGAGTATTCAAATCATGTATATATCTCATTTCTGTTTTCGCCAACCTGATATCCCTATCTTTTGTTCTCCAATTATTTTTAACCCATGCTATCCCAAAAAAACTTTTTAGCCCCTTTACTGATTGATCATGTTTCTCCTTAAAATGTAAAGAAAATGGGTGATTAATATTACCATTAATAATGTTTCGGACATGTTCTGCCCACCTAATTTTAACTCGTCTTTTAGTTTTCCCTATATATGTCATATCACATGTACATGTGATAGCATATATTACATAATCCGTATTACACGTAATAAAATCACGAATTTTTACTGTCTTATTTTGAACAATGAACTCAGTAATTTTAGGATAAGGGCTATGACATGCTTTGCACATCTTGCAGTCTCCACATCGAAAAAAACCATTATTTCTAGGGAGAAATCGTTTCCCATCCATAGGCAAGGCACTAGACACAATTTTATCCTTAATAGTCGGGGCCCTTCTATAAATAAATTTAGGCCGTGATGGTAATATTTCCTTCAATATATCATCCTTCAATAAGATGTTCCAATTCTTCTTTACAATCCTTTCAATTTTTCTATATTCCTGATTAAATTGTGTACTAAAGCATATCTGAAAATCTGTACTATTTTCAGTATTGTCATTAAATTTAAGTAATTCATTCCTATCTTTTTTCTCCACATCATCTATAATTTTTTGTAATTGTGTAGATTGGTAACCCTTCTTAATAAAATTATTTTTTATAGAGGCTGCTTGTTCCTTAAATTTCATATTACTAGAACAATTCCGCCTATGTCTTAACATCTGTCCTTTTGGTACATTATTTAAAAAGAAATCCACATTCAATCCCACTCATAGTAGAGGATGTTTTGTGGAAACCTTTTATAAAAGTGTTCGAGATGATTTTGATCAAATTAAAAATGTCAACAAAAAAAGTAATTTGAATAAAAACGAACGTAATGCTCTTAAAACCCTCCAAGATAATAAAGACATCATCATAAAGCAAGCAGATAAGGGGGGGGGATTGTTATTTTGGATAAATCAGCTTATATAAAAGAAGGACTCCGACAACTCCAAGATAATGTCACCTATGTAAAATTAAAAAGTGACCCCTCAATAACGATTTTTAAATCTTATCAACAACTTATACAAAAATATGTGGATTTGGGAGTATTAAATGTGGATGTTTCCAATTTTTTGATTAATGAAAACTATTCTGTTCCTGTATTGTATTTGCTTCCAAAAATACATAAATGCATTAACAACCCTCCAGACAGACCGATAGTGGCAGGCACAAATTCCATTACTGCCAATCTGTCGGCCTACATAGATCATCAGTTACAGCCTTTAGTTATTAAACAAAGATCACATCTAAGAGATACTAAGGACATACTGAACAAATTGATAGATTTACAATGGGAGGAGAATTATTTTATTGTTACTGCTGATGTATCATCTCTATATACCATTATCTCACATGAGGATGGTATAAAAGCTATTGAGAGTACATTACAAAAGGAAAATACAGAAGTACTGTTGAGTAAATTTATTTTAGAGGGTATTTCCTTTATATTGAGAAATAATTATTTCAATTTTGATGGGGTATTTTACAAGCAATTAGTGGGTACTGCCATGGGCACCAGGTTCGCGCCCAGCTATGCGAATACATTTATGTCCAGATGGGAGGAATCCCATGTCTGGTCTGGACATGGCTGGGGCGCGAACCTGGTGCAATGGTGGCGGTACATTGATGATATTTTATTTGTTTGGCGAGGGGATGAATCCGATTTGAATGATTTTTGTCAATACCTCAATTCTAATGTTTTGAATATTATTTTAAGTTTTTGTATCAGTAAAACTTCCGTCCATTTTTTGGATCTAAATATAGAGGTGGTAGATGGTCAAATAACTACAAGTAATTATACTAAACCCACTGATTGCAATACTTATATTGATTTAGGTAGCAATCATCTCCCGCTGTGGTTAAATAATGTACCAAAAGGACAGATGTTAAGACTTAGGCGGAATTGTTCTAGTAATATGAAATTTAAGGAACAAGCAGCCTCTATGAAAAATAATTTTATTAAGAAGGGTTACCAATCTACACAATTACAAAAAATTATAGATGATGTGGAGAAAAAAGATAGGAATGAATTACTTAAATTTAATGACAATACTGAAAATAGTACAGATTTTCAGATATGCTTTAGTACACAATTTAATCAGGAATATAGAAAAATTGAAAGGATTGTAAAGAAGAATTGGAACATCTTATTGAAGGATGATATATTGAAGGAAATATTACCATCACGGCCTAAATTTATTTATAGAAGGGCCCCGACTATTAAGGATAAAATTGTGTCTAGTGCCTTGCCTATGGATGGGAAACGATTTCTCCCTAGAAATAATGTTTTTTTTCGATGTGGAGACTGCAAGATGTGCAAAGCATGTCATAGCCCTTATCCTAAAATTACTGAGTTCATTGTTCAAAATAAGACAGTAAAAATTTGTGATTTTATTACGTGTAATACGGATTATGTAATATATGCTATCACATGTACATGTGATGACATATATAGGGAAAACTAAAAGACGAGTTAAAATTAGGTGGGCAGAACATGTCCGAAACATTATTAATGGTAATATTAATCACCCATTTTCTTTACATTTTAAGGAGAAACATGATCAATCAGTAAAGGGGCTAAAAAGTTTTTTTGGGATAGCATGGGTTAAAAATAATTGGAGAACAAAAGATAGGGATATCAGGTTGGCGAAAACAGAAATGAGATATATACATGATTTGAATACTCTCAAACCCACAGGTCTTAACCATGAATTTGAGATTAGATGGTTTTTATAAGTGGTGATTTTTATATTTATGTTTTTTATCATGTTATATATGGATTTGTATTTATGTATTGTAATCATTGCTGATGTAATTTTATTTATTATATGTATATTTAGTTTGTAAAGATGAAAATCGGGTATATATGTGTGTTCTTTTCACCTCTTCAGGGTATTGGGACATGGAACGCATGTTTACGTTCCACGCTCTACACATAGACCTGGTCTTTCAGCTCCATCTTGGATTTAGAGTTTGGAACGCATGACTGCGTTCCATAAGGTGTAGCGGATCCGGAAGTTCCTTATTTATGAGGCCCCGATTGGTCACGTCGCGCTGGTCATGCTGAGCACGGGTGCCGCCGTGCCCGCTCAGCTGGTCGGGACTGAGGTTGTTGTGTGCGCAGACCTCTTGTTGGACCACGTGCTTATGAGGTGGAGGGGATTCCGGGTTGCACACAATTTCAGACACGCTAAGGGCGGGAATTCTCCTAGTCCTCGTGGTCCTAATGTCTCTACTTCCTATTAAATGGGAGGATGTGATGTAATTATAGGCCCATATATGGCAATGGCATTATGGTTGCTATGACAACCCTACCCTATTTAACTAGGGTGGTGTCTTTCATTACTCAGGATTGCTTCAGTATACAAACACTGCAATTCAGGAATTAAACTACAAAGAGTGGTGAGTTATTACTTATAAGTTTGATGCATTTTTTATTATAATATATGGACATGAGAATTATGTCTTAATATATTATTCATTTATTTTAGTTTTTCATAACAACACTCTACTTGAAAAAGATGCCGCAGTGCGTCGAAACGCGTAGAAAAGAGTGTTATGCTATGGTCTCAGGAAGCCTATCCATATTTTGTGTTATACTGAATATACCCGGGTTCCATCTTCAGTGTTTCTTATGTCAATTATATGGTATGGCTACCTTTTACCTATGGTTTTAGTTGGTTGTAGTTTTTAATAAACATGTGTGAATATACCCATACCACAACCTTCTCCATATTTTTTCTTTTTTGACGTTGCATTATATTGGAGCTCATTGGAATATATTCATTTCTTACCTACACATTGGTATATTATTGGGACTAAAGAAACCTTTATGTGCTTTGCACCATCCTTTCTGAAGTAAGCATTCATGTGAGGATTCATTATATATATCCTACTTGTTCACGAGTTTGGGGTGTCTCTCGGATCGTTTTGAACTATTTCACTGGAATTTGGTACAGCATGTATCTTTGAAGAGGACCTATATGCACTGATCCTTTCTCCTACATCACCATTGGAAAATTTTTTTGTGAAATAACTACACACCATTGTTAAAAATATATTTTCTTTTATTTTATATGAATGTCTTATGGCTTGAGGAAAAATTACTACCATCGTTATTTGAAGTTGAAAAAATCTGGAGCGCAAGTGAGATTGTTCAATTTTTCTTTTTGTACCCCTTTACTCTTAGGTTGAAGTAACTGAGGTAATCCTAGGTTTCCTATGGTTGCATAAGAATCACTGAAATGCCTTTGTACATCTAGAAGTGTCATTTTTGGAGAGAAACAAGGGTAGGATTTGGAGCGGGTACATCAGTTTAGGAAATGAAATATTTTTAATAACTGTTGCTGTCCCTAATAAAGAGAGCGGCAGTGATATCCAATGCTGAAGTTTCTGTAAAAGTTTGGTTATAATTGGGGGAAAGTTAACATTGTATATTTGATGAATAGATGACGTTATAAGAATGCCCAAATATTTTAATTTAGAGGTAATCGAAAAAACCTCATCTAGTATAATGCATCCAGCAAGATGATCAGGTTTAGTGAACGGTAAAATTTCTGATTTAGTTATGTTTGTTTTATAGCCCGCAAAGGAACTGTAAAGTTTAATTTGTTGTAAAATAGCAGGGATGGACGTAAACGGATGTGAAATGAAAAGCAGCATGTCATCCACAAACAATGATAACTTAAGCTCCATCGCACCCACTTTAATACCCCTAAAATTCCTGGCTGATCTTAGAGCTACTGCCAAAGGTTCCAGAACCAATGCAAAGAGGAGGGGGGATAGAGGACAGCCCTGCCTGGTTCCGCGTTGTATGAATATATGGAGTGAGAGATAATGGTTAGCTACTATTCGTGAGGATGAGCAATTATTCAGCACTTGAATAAACGTTTCAAATTTGGGGGGGAAACCAAAATTGTGGAGTATCTCATACAGATGATCCCACACCGCCAAATCGAATGCCTTCTCTGCGTCTAATGAAATTAAAAGTTGAAGCTCATTTTCTTGAAATTTCTCAAGATGTTGCAATACTGCTAACACTTTACATATGTTGGATACAAATCCTGTTTGATCCTGGTGTACTAAGGTAGGGATCACCCATTTGAGCCGGTCCGCAATAATTTTAGTAAAAATGTTATAGTCCACGTTCAACAAGGAGATGGGACGATAAGAAGCGGGTAATGTGGGATTCTTACCAGTTTTCAGGAGGACTTTAATAAAAGTATCATTAAAATAAGAGGGTGGCGTATTACCTGATAGTATGGAATTGTACAGGTTGGTTAATGGTGAAACTATAGAGCTTTTAAGGCATTTATAGAATTCCCCGGTAAAACCATCTGGGCCCAGTGATTTGAGACCCTTAATAACTGAAAGTACTTCAGTTTCAGTAATGGGGGTGATTATGGAAGTGTTTTGATCTTCCGTTAAATTAGGAAGTGTTATGGGGTCCCAAAAAGTTTATTTATTTTGTATATTAATGGTGTCTTGAGAATATAATTGAGTAAAAAGCCCGCAGGGTTTCTAGAATGGTAGGGCCTGAAGTACATGGTGTGCCTAATTCGTCTGTTAGATTTAAAATAGTCAAATTAGTCCTATCACCCCGCAACAAATTAGACATAAGTTTACTAATCTTGTTTCCATGAATATGAAATTGATATATATTATTATGAATTATTTTATCTCATATCCACTGAATCAGTATCAAATGTCAATTTGCATTCCTTGAATTTGGATTTATGAAGAGGGAATGGAGAACAATGGAGTAACTCATATGCATTCATCAGTTCTAGTTGTGCCAACCTCAGCAACTTGGACTGATGTCTTTAATTATGTGCCACAAATGAGAGGATCTTACCTCTTATTACTGCCTTTGCCGCCTGCCAATATAGAGCCAGATTCTGTTGATGTTGGGAATTAACCATCTGATATTCGTCCCATGCAGTTTGCACTATATTCTGAATTTGATGGAAGAGGCCAAAAAAGAGGGAAAGTGCCATTGTCTAAAATCTCCCAGTGGAGCCATTGAATTTACCTTAATCTAAATGAGGGCATGGTCCGACAATCCCATCTCTATACCAGAATCTGTTATTTTAAAAGTTAATGTGGATGAAATAAGAAAATAGTCAATTCTAGAGAATGTAGAATGGGGGGCTGACTAAGAAGAGTATTCTTTATCTATTGGGTGATGATCTTGCCAAATGTCAACTAATTGCATGCGTCTAAGAAGGTAATGAATACCCTCTCAGCGGGTTGTAATAGGGTTAGAGGCTGTAGAGTGACGGTCCATATAAATAGAAGCTACAATATTTAAATCTCCTAAAATTACATTAGAGTCTATATACGGACTTAGTATGTTAGACAGGGATATAAAGAATTGCTTGTCATAAATTGTCAGGGCATAGATATTGCAAAGTGTATAAGTCAACTCAAATATTTTAACCACCAAAAGTACAAAGCGGCCCTCTGTATCTGGTTGCTGGCGCAAAATAGTAAAAGGCAAATTTCTCTGTATTAAAATTGCAACGCCTCGGGATTTAGAATTGTAAGAAGTAAAAATCACTACTTTTTGTCCCAGCATCGACAATTTCTCATGTTCTAGGGCTGTTAAATATGTTTCCTGCAAAAAGGAGACAACAGCTCTTTGTGTATTAAAATATGAAATAATCTTGCGATGCTTGGCCGGGGAATTAATGCCTTGTACGTTCCAAGAGCAAATTGAGGTCACACATAAGTTATATAAAGGTGTTAAATTTTTGCCTGACTCATAACCAATTTATTCCGTGCAGCTATAGAAAGGTCATGTATAACAGTCAAAGGGACAGTATGACCCCATTTCAATAGGTAATGTGTGGAAGGAATGCTTATTGAGTAGAACATTTTTGCAAAAACGATTCCCAAAAATAAAAAGAAAAAAGAAACTCAGATAAAACCAAATATAATACAATTGGAGACAAAAATTAGAAAAAAAGAGAAGGCTCTTAGAAAGCCCAACAAATATAAAAATGGTAATTAGGAAAACTGTAAACAAACCACCCAAGGTGGTTAACATATTGGAATACTGAGAAGTATTCCCTGCACAACAAAACATTGCTTAGTGACACTTTTGTCTAACATCTCAAAAAATGGTTTCTAGAAAACATTATCAATCTAACTCACAATTTCCTAGAAAATAATTTCCATAATTTCTGGTAGAACTGACTTTATGACGTATTTTATATAAAAAAGGTCAAGAGGATATCAGACATATATTTAAATGAAGATAAACATATTATAATCCTAAATTTTAGTCAAAAAACATCCAAACTGATATATTAGACTGGACTTAAGTAGATGCTGTTTATTGTTCTAATTTTAAGTATATACGTTGCAGGATCAGATAGATGAAGCTGCGGATTCAGCCTCCTCTTCTAAGTAAGCCAACGCATCTGCAGCATTTGTAAAGTCCTTTGGATTCGAATCTTGAAATAGACAAAGCCTCGCCAGAAATAGTAGAGCAAATTTCCTCTGAGCTTTTATTAGCTTCCAGCGTACAGGAGTCATCTCTTTACGTGCATGGGACACTTCAACTGAATAGTCCTGAAACATCAGCAGACGGTGATTCTGCCATTCAAGATTATCTTTTATGCGAGCTGCAGTCCAGATTGTTGAGTTATGGGCAGAGTTAAGGCATCTAAAAATAAATGTGCGAAAGCGTTTGGTCTCATGAAAAGGACCTAATCTATGCGCCCTTTCCACTGCAAAGTCAAGTAGGTCTGATGACAGCTCCAACAGTTGTAATAAATCTTTATGTAGAAAAGAGAGAAGCTCTGGGCCCTTTATTTGTTCCGGGAGGTCTACTATTCGGAGATTATTTCTCAGAGAGCGATTTTCCAAATCGTCCACTTTATTTAAGAGGTGCTGCGTATTATTCACACCTTCAATTATTTTAAACAAATTTGGAACCACGAGAAGCTCCACTGGGGCAAGGACTGATGTAAATGAGTAAAATATTTTTTGTCTTTGCCTCCCCTCCTCCCTCATATATTTGCTTCGGAATCAAAAAAAATTAAATTAAGTTTACTACTACTCAACCCTTCCTTTCCCTGCTTTTAACTACATACATACTCCAACTCCCTCAAGCCTCTTGAATATTAAAAACATTTGTTTCTTGATGTGCCATGTTGGAAGTTGAACTGCCACAGTGTTAGGATCCGTGACAGCGGATCATCTAGGTGGCAGGTCCCAGCTATACTTGTCACTGGGACACTGCATCTTGTCCTGATCCATCTTGCTTCTGTTGCAGGCAGCCGGATTCCTGTCTTTTCTGTGTTTAGCTCATAGCTGGTCATTCCTGTGTGTTTAGTCTCAGGTGCTCACTATCATCATCTGTCTGTGTGTAGCTTAGGTGCACACTAGCCTGTCATTAGGAATAGCTCTCTGCAGGAAATGGCTCTGATTGGACTCTGTGGCCCTCATTCAGAGCCGGACGCTCTGAGCAGAGCGCTCGCTCTGAATGAGGGCCGTCCTCCATAAAAATGGAGCGTCCTCCTGGATGCTCGTATAGCTGTGGGTCACCACCCACAGCACATACGAGCGTGCAGGATGATGGTCGCGATGGTCTTGACCATCACGGCCATCGCCAGTGCGACCAGAAGCCTGTGGTCGGGGTTTTCAACCACAAGCCCTGGAGTGATTTTGGCTCTATCAGAGCCAAAATCACTCCCACTGACATCACTAGTGATGTCAATGGGGCCGGCTTCTGACGGTAGGCGTTCCCTTGGAAACGCCTCCGTCTGGCAGGCACGCCCCCGGCACGCCCACCAAAGGGGGCATGCTGTCAATCAACATCGACAGCACGCCCCCTTTGATCAGACACAACGAGCGAAGGAAAGTCCTTCGCTCGTCGCGTCTGGCGCATGCGCACGACGGAGCTCCCTCCGTCATGCGCATGCGCAGTGCACACCATCGACCCACTTGCGAGTGGACAGCCGCTTGCGAGTGGGTCTGAATGAGGCCCTGTATTCCTTAAGTTTCAGCCAGGCCTTCACTTCATGCCGGTTATATTGTCTGACATTTTATGTTTGTTGGTCTGTTCTAGCCGGTCTTCCTAGTTCTGCAGTTCTTGTGTCCTGTACCTATCTGTTGGATCTGTTCCTGCCAGTGTATTTTCCAGCCATGTATCCATCTGTCTATGTCCTCACAGTTTGGACTCTCCAAAGCAGTTACTCTGCAGTTGCAGTTTATCTCTCTGCTGCCCGTGGCATCTCCATACCACAGCCGCTTCTGCCGTGTCGGTCTGGTTACAGCTATTCCTATCTGCAATGTTCTCTAGACACTTCAGTCTGTGTTCCTGTTGTGTCCGAGTGCTCCTTTCTGCCGTCTGGTTCCTGCTTCTCAGTCTGCTAGGCCGCATCACAGCCTTTACACCAATTAGATCTCAAGTCACATCTCGGCTGTCATAGCCACAACTTGGGCTGCAAGGCCACATCATAGCCTGTACATCAATCGGCTCTCAAGCAGCATCTTGACTGTCATAGCCGCACCTCGGCCTGCAAGGCTGCATCACAACTTGTACATCTATTAGCTCTCCAGCTGTACTTCGGCTCTCAAAGCCACACCTTGGCATTCCTAAGATCTTGTCATCCATCGCTGCTTGAGTACTGCGTCCTCATTGTACCATTCACCCGCATTAGTACCGGTAATGGAATGACTGCCACTCCTTATCCCTGTCGTGTTCTTGGTCAGCAGTCCTACGGTCTCTCATTGGTTGTGTAAGCCTCTACTGCTATAGGCGTAAATCCAGGCAGCCACCTAAGTACCGGTGTGTAGATAAATTACTAAAGGAACAGCGGGTGGTGTTATTGGTGGAAGATCCTCTCCCTGGCTCTAGAGGTCTTACATAACTGTGCAAGAACCGTAACACTTAGCTGCTGCAATCTTTGACATGCAGTGGCTGAATGCTGAAATATTTATGGCCACAGACAGCATTTCCTGCTTGCCCCTTTAAGTATAAAAAATATTCTAAAACCACCAAGTTGATTTTGTATACAAAACATGGGACATATTGTTCTCCCATGCTCTCCCCTTCTCCCTCATAAATTTGCTTCAGAATAAAAAAATTACATTAAATATACTATGAATCAACCTTTCCTTTAACCACATCTCCATCTCCCTTAGGCCTCTTGATTAATGAAAACATATGTTTCCTTATGTGCCATGTTGGGGGTAGAACTGCACGTTTGTGTCCGCCCACTGCTGCCGCTTAGCTTAGTCAGCCAGCTAGCTTGGTGCAACTTTCGGGCCTAATCTGGATGAAAAAAATATTGTGAGGTGGTCAAAATTGTCCGGAAATGTGTAAATTAATGTTATTGAGGTTAATAATACTGTAAAAGCCCAAATTATGTGATGTGTGGTTTAATAATTCTTTTATACAAAATACAGATCCAGTACATGCAAGGGCGGTTTTGCAAACACAAATCCAGATCCAAAACATCGAAGGAGATACAGATCCAAAACCAAAACACGGGGGTCAGTGCACATCCCTAATTATTATATAGAGGACTGTACAATGATATATGAGGGGAAATAACAGCTACCAGCACACACTGATATGTGGTATTATTATTATATAGGGGAGTGTGATATATGAGGGGGAATAACACAGCACACACTGATATGTGGTATTATTATTATATAGGGGGAGAGGGGACTGTACAGTGATATATGAGGGGGAATAACAGCTCCCAGCACACACTGATATGTGGTATTATTATTATATAGGGGAGAGGGGACTGTACAGTGATATATGAGGAGGAATAACACAGCTCCCAGCACACACTGATATGTGGTATTAGTATTTTGGGGGAGGGGACTGTACAGTGATATGAGGGGGAATAGCACAGCTCCTAACACAAAATGATATGTGGTATTCCCCCAGGATGAGACCTGTCCCATCATGTAGAGGGTTCGTCGTCCAGCTAAAAAACGGGACGTCTGGCGACCAGGACCTCTTAGCTTGCTTGGTGGTCCTGCAAAGACTTCCTAGACGTAAATGTGGCTGTTGATGGCAGACCTGCAAAATTTTGAAACTACCAGAGTAGCCAGTACCCAATCTGCTCCAAAAGTATATTTCCAAAGTAAGGATTTCAGATCCTTAACTAAAAGGCTCTACGCGCCACAACCAAGGCTGCTGATGCTTTAGAAGCTAGGAGTCCAGCATTTATTGCAGCTTCTCCCAAATAGGGGCCGATTACTGTACGTGGGAGATATGTGTCAACTGTCCTCTGGTAGCATTTGCCCTCACCTTCAACAGCCTTGGATACCCACACCCCAGCCATAGCTGGTCGAGTAACAGCTCTAGAGGATTAAAATACTGCTTTAGAACATTATTTAAATTTGTAGGACCTTTAACAGAAGATGCTGATAGAATAAGCAACGTGCCACCTGAGAATTCACTGTAGGAGGGAATTCTCACTTAGTACATTCAGTAGCTGGAAAAGGATAAAAAAAAAAAAAAGAAGATGCTAATCTTTCCATTTATCCGGGTTACTCCAAGCCTTTTCCATCATCCAGTGAGCTGACCCTCCCCTTCCCCCCTCAATTTAGGAAACTCAGCTTTTACCACCTTCTGGTGTTTAACTCCTGGAGACTTCTTTCTAGGAGCCGGATCATCATCCTGTATATTTAGGATTCATTTGACCGCCCTTACCAAACAAAAGACATCCATTGTAGAAGGATGGTCCTCCTCTCCTGGGTAAAATCCTGGAGAAAAATCCAGCGCATCATCTGATTCCTCCGATGATGCATCTGAATCTACATGCTGAGCATACTGATAAAATTAATGTCCCCATAAGCGTTTTAGGGACTACCGTTCTGTTCACAACAGCCAACTGAGCCATACTCTGACCCGAATGGGTATAAACCTCCATCCAGTAAGGATGTATAGGGGGGACAAACATAGCAGGCTGTGAGTATCCCATTAAAGGAGGCAGTGTGGGAGGAGCCAACTAATCCACTAGCTGCGTCATCACCTGAGACAAGGAGGCACCCAAGATGGCTCTCCTGTACAGGGGCTGGTGATATGGTTCTTTATAACAGACAGCACATAAACCATCCTGTCTAAAATCTTGAAGGGACAAGCCCACCAACATTATATGAAACCAGCACCTGGGTTATAACTCCTGTGTCCCTTTGCCTATATGACAGCATGACTAATACTAGTAAATGTGAAATACACAGAGAAAAACCCATCTACCTGAACCAGAGGGATGAGGAGAAACACAGTGATAGGTGTAACTGTCAGAAATAAAAGGCAGCAGCTAGCAGTCACTGTTAGGGGGCACTTTATCCCCCCCCCTTGTGCTTATTCCGCTTTGTACCTGCAGGCAATTGCCTGTTTAAACCTAATATATCTGAAGCAAATTTTCTATTTTTCATTAAATAATCTCAGGATATATATATATATATATATATATACATACACACACACACACACATATATATATATATATATATACACACACACACACACACACATGTGGACTTGCAAAGTGTTAACCAGAATTATATACCTTTTAAATCATTTGGATCATTAGAACAATAACATTGCACACAATATGTGATAAAGTAAAGTATTTTTATATTCACCAAGTCAATTCTCATATAACAGTATTAATTAAATCAGTGATGAGAGAGAAAGAGAGAGAATGAATTCAAGATGGCTGCTGAGAAAGCATGGTGAGAGTGTGAGGGGGATGGTATGGCCCATGTCCTATTGTCTAAATCTCATGGTCCCTAGACAAAACTCCATTTTGAATGTAAGAGAAACCCTCATTGAAGACTCCAATAATATACTCCATTTAGAAAACTCACATAAAACTAGCCCTGGAATATCCACGTAATGCATCCAGTAATTCCTACTATTATTATGAACATGTAAACTGAATATTGTATGCCAATTGCTAATACATCAGGCAAACACTGCACCATTTAGTATTCCAACATGCACAACACAAGCTGATTCCAATGTCCAACAATATCGTCCCAACACAGACCTCACAATCCCCGTGGGGCTTGGGGAAGGGCAGAAACACATGTAATGCCATTGTCTAACCCACATGGTGGCAGACATATTTAACAAAACTGCAGACTCCATCTTGGTATGTGGGGGTCACCCTTATCCCATTCAAACCTGTTATTAATTCAACTTCCATGATATAACACATAGTACACAATCCTATCCTAATACTGCCAGCATCCACCAACCACATGGACAAACTGCAGTCTCCATTATACACATGGTTCAGTGGGAGGAGGGTGGAGCACATGTTTCAAGGCCCATATCACAAAAGGGAACAGCACTCCAACTGACACGTTTTCTCTCTTTCTTTCTACTTTATAATACTTTTTGTCCAGTATTTGGCTTTTATTTTTTTTATGGTATTTTGATTCTCTTGATAGTCCTGTTCCCAATACCCTCCCACTCCCTCTGCTGACCCCCTTCCCCCCCATATGTTTCTTACTTACTGTTTATTATATCTGTATTTTTCTATATTACTTTTTATTTTTATGAGCTTTCTAAATAAAGAATTTAAAAAAAAAAAGGGAACAGCACATGGCTGTCACCATTTTCCTTTACTACAATCACCAGCTGACATCAATCAATTATATCAACCAGTTCCCATCTTAATCCTAACTACACCAATCATTACAAATACCATAGTTCTGTTTCACAGAATATTACAAAAACTCAATTACAAATCTCTTTCCGGCATGTTGCCCCCTACACAGTACTTTCTTTACCAAATACAACAAGTATGAACAGACTAATGTACACTACAGCATATTGCATGTTACATCACAGACTTACCCCTATAGCTTACTACTGTTACAAATCACTACATTATTAAATGTTAACACAGACTTACACCTATTTAACCAAAGCTTAATTAACCATTAATCCTTAAAACACATGATTTCAACATCTTCCCTGTAAGCCATGTGTGGTTGGAGAGACAGATACTTATCCACCAGGTAGGTAAGAGGCCAGCTTCTCCATTGAGGAGTGTTGAAATTTCATCCTCCTCGTCTGATTGCAACAGTCTGAGTGAACATGTCCTTCTGTGTACTGCTCCAAGTGTGTCTGCTCTGCAAGTGCTTGTTACATTCCTTTTGGCTTCCAACCCCCAGCTATTACCCTCTTTAGAAGGGAATAGCCTATTTGGGGATTAGTTCTGTGAACATCTAATTGTGTTACAACAGGAACCTGGCCTTTTGTGTTGAGGCTGGCTATATGTATACAAATGCTCATTAAATTATATTGTGAGATGGCTATTCCATTCATCTGGAAAAACCAGCTCTGGGACAAGCAATTAATTTATATATTAATGCTGTAATAAGAATGTAATATTCATTTGTATACACATTGGTTTATTAAGAATTATATTCTACATTATAGTGATATTAATACATACACTGTTAGTCACATACCATGCATATGGAAATTAGGTGCATAAAACTCTGAATCAACTACTCGAACTTGAGGCTTGGTAGGATATAGAGCACCACATACCTGACCCAGGAAGAGAGGTATACAGGGAGACTAACCCAAAACCTCCTGAGACCAAATTGCTTTAGTGCACCTTTAGTGGATTCTGAGTGTCTCATATACACAAGGAGGGTAGTAGGAGCGATCCAGATGCACTAAAACCTTTGATGGATCTGGGTCGAGGGGAGGAGCTGCCGGGGGAGCACCTACCTCCCCTAAGCTGCATCAACCAGCTGGGTACGCTGGCCTCATGGGCATCTGCTGCCAGGCCCCAGCGTAAAATGATAGGAACCCGATGGTCTAGTGAGGACGCTGGCGGTCTGGGCCCTGACTGCAGCGCCTTCCGGTGTGTCTCCAGTGCCGTAAGCAAGGACTGCTGTGTGCGATTCCCCGTAAGCGAGGAATCGCCTTACTGGACATCTCCATGCATCCAGTTGCATTTCGGGTCCCAGCATCGCTGCTAGCAAGCCCAACCGAGACCCGTCAAAATCACCAGCCCTGTTACTGGTGTTGTGGCCCCGTGGAGGTTGACTGAGTTGCAGTATATGAGTCTTAATTCAGACGCTCAGCACTGCTAACCTGAAAACCATAGAAAATAACAATTCATATTCATATGAGGATTATAATAAATTATATACACTGCAGACACCACGAGTGTATATGATCTGCAGAAAAGATACAGTATTCATGAGGATTATAATAAAAGATACATTGTAGTAACCACGGAGTGTATATGAGCTGCAGAATAGATACAGTATACATATCAGGAGTATAATAAATTATACATTGTAGTAACCACGGACTGTATATGAGCTGCAGAATAGATACAGTATACATATGAGGAGTATAATAAATGATACATTGTAGTAACCACAGAGTGTATATGAGCTGCAGAATAGATACAGTATACATATGAGTATAATAAATGATACATTGTAGACACCACGGAGTGTATATGAGCTGCAGAATAGATACAGTATACATATGAGGAGTATAATAAATGATACATTGTAGTAACCACGGAGTGTATATGAGCTGCAGAATAGATCCAGTATACATATGAGTATAATAAATGATACATTGTAGTAACCACGGAGTGTATATGAGCTGCAGAATAGATACAGTATACATATGAGGAGTATAATAAATGATACATTGTAGTAACCACGGAGTGCATATGAGCTGCAGAATAGATACAGTATACATATGAGGAGTATAATAAATGATACATTGTAGTAACCACAGAGTGTATATGAGCTGCAGTATAGATACAGTATACATATGAGTATAATAAATGATACATTGTAGACACCATGGAGTGTATATGATCTGCAGAATAGATACAGTATACATATGAGGAGTATAATATATGATACATTGTAGACACCACAGAGTATATGAGCTGCAGAATAGATACAGTATACATATGAGGAGTATAATAAATGATACAATGTAGACACCACGGAGTGTATATGATCTGCAGATAGGATATAGTATACATAAGAGTATAATAAATGATACATTGTAGGCAGCACAGAGTGTATATGAGCTGCAGAATAGATACAGTATACATATGAGGAGTATAATATATGATACATTGTAGACACCACAGAGTATATGAGCTGCAGAATAGATATAGGAACTTTATGAGGATTCTAGCAATGTGTACAAACATTATACTCTATAGATTCAGATAATATTCTCTATGAAAGATCTGTGTTGGGATCACCAATGAATGTGATATAAATAGACATAAGAGGATAGAGAATAAAACACTGATCAATATTGGGGGATTTGGAATAAAGAATTTATTATCTCAATATATAACAATATACAACAAGTGAGAAATACATGTACAGTGTATATAAATATAAACATGAGCAAGTAATGGTAGGGCCGTACGGCTCAGAATTTTGTTGTTACACACTCTTCATTCTATATTTACATTTCTAATTCTTTTAATATCTCACTGACTGCATATAATCTATACATGTTACAGCTAACAATAAGTTATATATTATACATGTGCACCAATGACAGACAACCTCTTCTAGTTCATCCTTGGTGTTAGCAGAACAAGGCAGTGACCCTCCTGATGAGAAGAGGAGACCATTGGGAGAGGCTGAGAGAGGAGGTTACAGAGAGTAGATTGGAGACATGAGGTGATTGGGGACTGTCAGTAGTGATACTGATATCACCCATGATGATGGTGGAGATGTCTGAGGATAGGAAGTGAGGGAGCCAGGCAGAAATATGTAACAGAAATTGTTGGGTAGCCCAGGTGGGTGATAGACAGCAACATGCAGAGCGAAAGGGGTGACAGTCCTGATAGAATGTACAAATGATGTAATGTGAGTGATGGTACCTGTAGGAGATCTGTGTATGTGATAGATTGGGACAGTAATATTCTAACCCCACCTCCTTTACTATTACCAGGCCTGGAGGCGTGTGTGACGTGTAGGTCACCGTGTGACAGTGCTGCAGGGGAGGGAGCGTCTGATTGTGTGACAGTGCTGCAGGGGAGGGAGTGTCTGAATGTGTGACAGTGCTGCAGAGGAGGGAGTGTCTGATTGTGTGACAGTGCTGCAGGGGAGGGAGTGTCTGATTGTGTGACAGTGCTGCAGGTGAGGGTGTGTCTGATTGTGTGACAGTGCTGCAGGGGAGGGAGTGTCTGATTGTGTGACAGTGCTGCAGGGGAGTGTCTGATTGTGTGACAGTGCTGCAGGGGAGGGAATGTCTGATTGTGTGACAGTGCTGCAGGGGAGGGAGTGTCTGATTGTGTGAGCCATGTTTCTGTTATCGCCAGAGGGTTAATGTTCTATGAGATAGAGTCATGGATGGATGTAAAGTTCTAGCAGACAGAGCAGCATTCCATAAGGCACATTATAGTGACTGGGAGGGTGATGGGAGAAACATGATGTTTATGAGGTTTGCTGGATTTATAGTCTGTTATAAGTGGGGCCTGGATTTGGAGATATGTCACCAGCTAATAGAAGCAGGAGAGAGATAATTATAGATTTTTATGGTAACAGGATAAGGATATTTGTCAGTGTATATAGATAGGAAAATAACTCATGTGTGTATATAAGAGGGGAGTAGAGTAATGAGGAGGCAATGTGTACAGAGGGGTGACATACAGGGAGAGTGACGGATGTAATAGCCTTAGAGAAAATACCATGGTGTTATATAAGAAAAACCTTTTATTTAAAACATGTTGATTTTGGAATAAAAGTTGATATTTGCAGGATACTAAATAAAGAAATGTCAATTTTGATTATGAAATTACCTGGTCACAGATGGTGTTCAATGTTCATAAAACCCACTTAGTTATTTGCCCCCTCCGCTAGCTGCCCCCTAAGACTGAATGGTAAGATATAGTATGACTGATAAGACACAGGCCTACATCTGAGCCAATTGGTCAGTGGAATGAAATGCAGAGTGATGAGAGGACATACATAGCACTGTGTGTGTGTGAGTATATAACAGGCAGTGTGCTACTATAATCTATGCCTCACTGATCCCCATCACACACAGGTAATGACAATTTCAGCAACTCATTAAATCACATATGTCTAAAATCAGATGGAAGATGTGATGTTCTCCACGATGGACTGACATTGGGAATTTGTCACCACATGGTTCTCTTGGCTAGAGTACAAGGAGACTGAGGACTACTAGCTTTTGGTTAACAACACAAAATACATCTTTCCCTCCCTGTTCTGTCCTTTGTCTGGTCCCTTCTGTTGTCCATGACTGTGTAGTATATACTTTCCTTTTATTAAAGGTTGTTGTGTGGAAAATATACCAATAGTCTACTGATTTCTCTGTGAACCATTTCCCACACTCAGAGCATGGAAATGGTTTCTCACCTGTGTGATATCTCTGTGTATTGTCCATTCTACTATTGCTGGTACTCAAAACACAACAGATTAGCCAAAAGATTTGAAACATTTGAATTATTTAAAGTATTATGTTTTATGTCTATCAGCTCATGTTTTTATGTGTTATTTGATGTGTAATAAGATTTGATTTCTGTGAAAACCATTTCCCACACTCAGAGCATGAAAATGATTTATCACCTGTGTGACTTCTCTGATGTATAACAAGATGTGATTTCCGTGTAAAACATTTCCCACACTCAGGACATGACAATGGCGTCTCACCTCTGTGACATCTCTGATGTGTAACAATATCTGATTTCTGTGTAAAACATTTCCCACACTCAGAGCATGAAAATAACTTCTCCTTTGTGTGACGTCTCTGATGTGTAACAAGCATTGATTTAAGTGTAAAACATTTCCCACACACAGAGCATGGAAATGGCTTCTCCCCTGTGTGACTTCTCTGGTGTCTAACAAGAGCTGATTTCTCTGTGAACCATTTCCCACACTCAGGACATGGAAATTGTTTCTCACCTGTGTGATATCTCTGATGTGTAAAAAGATGTGATTTCTTTGAGAAACATTTCCCACACTCAGGACAGAAAAAACTTGTATCACCTCTGTGAGCTGTACTGTGTGTAGCAATATTGGAGGTATCAGGGGAACATTCCTCATGATTAGAGAGACCAAATGATATATCTGCACTGTGAAGTACTGCATGAAAATTTAGATTAATGGGAATATCTCCTGGAGAACCCTGTCTGACGTTATCTTCTTTTTTAAAATGTGGACACAAAATGAGATCTCCCTCCGAGGTATTCTTGATTGTGCATCCATCTGTAGGAAATAAAATAAAATGTATGGAAAATGAGAGATATGGTAAGAACTTACCCTTGTTATCTCTCTTTCTTCGAAGTCCATAGGGTCCACAGGGAGACACTGGGGTTTAAAAAAAGTGGGGAATCTGCGCTGTCTATATATATGTCTATATAATGATTAACTGGTAAGTGAATTATAACTCAAGGAGATGGTAAATACAAGCATAAATCAATATTAAATTTAATACATGTTAAAATACACAATATCAATATACATAAGAATAAAAAATAAAAACAAAAGATTGTGTGAATTATTTCACCAATCAGATAATAAACAGTAAAAGTAGTTGCCAGTGACCGTGATTAAACACCAAGCAGTTACATTTTTACCCTTAGGATGCACTGGGCCTCTCCCTATACCCCACCCCCAAACCAGAGGCACCGCAGTTCGTAGTTAGCCAAAGGCCGGAGCAGGATAAGAGAGAGAAGAAAGTCTGGAACACACAAGAATCACATTCTCACATAGAAGGAGACGGAAAACCGATGACCAGAGCAAAGCCCATATGAAGCCAGGTGCGTCAGGATGGGTGCCCTGTGGACCCTATGGACTTTGATGAAAGAGAGATAACAAAGGTAAGTTCTTACCAGATCTCTCATTTTCTTCTTCAGGGTCCATAGGCTCCACATGGAGACCTTGGGGATGTCCCAAAGCAGTCCTTTTAAGGGTGGGGACATTCCTGTGCTGAGAGGAGAATCCGGCACCCAAAAGGAAGCATCCTGAGAGGCAAAGGTATCAAATGCACTGAACTTTAGAAAGGTCTGGACAGAAGACCACGTGGCCGCCTTACAAAGCTGAACAGCCAAGGCGCCACGGCGAACTGCCCACGAGGGACCCACAGACCAACTAGAATGAGCAGTCACAGAGGGAGGAATAGGAACGCCATCCTGAGTGTAAGCCTCAGGGATCGTCATATGAAGCCATCTAGCCAAAGTTTATTTATTGACTGGCCTTTCCTTCTTGTGAAATCCGTAGAGGACAAAACAAGGAGTCTGATTTCTGAAGGGAACTAGTACGATCCATATAAAGTCTGAGGGCCCACACCACATCCAATGAGGCCTCACCTGCCAAGAGGTCTGGAGAGTGAAAGGCTGGCACAACATTTTCCTCATTAATGTGGAAACTGGAAACCACCTTAAGAAGGAAACCAGGGCGAGTCCGAAGTATTGCCCTGTCCTGCGGAAAAAACAGAAACGGGGAGCGACAGGAGAGTGCCCCCAAGTCTGACACTCTTCTGGCAGAAGCTATAGCCAGAAGAAAAACAGTCATAGCTGGAAGCTATTTGAGATCCACCGAAGCCAGGGGTTCAAATGGAGGGCCCTAAGTACAACCACCAAATCCCAAGGAGCCACAGGTGGGATGAAGGGAGGCTGAATCCGGAGGACAAACTGGAGGAAGGTGCGGATATCAGGAAGAGGAGCAATCCTTTGCTGGAACCAGACTAATAAAACCATAGAGACATGCACCTTCAGTCAGGCTAGGCAGAAACCGAGATCTAAACCCGCTTGAAGGAAAGCCAACACTCTGGAAACCCAAAATACCTGGGGATCGTAACCTCTGGGATGACACCATTGAAAGTAGGTATGCTACACTCTGTGGTAAATCCTGGCAGAGGCTGGTTTATGCGCTCTGAGCCTAGTGTCAACTACAGAGCTGAAAAACCCTTTGGACTTTAGGAGGGATGTCTCAAGAGCTACGTCGTCAAAGACAGACGACCCAGGTCCGGGTAAAGGCAAGGACCTTGAGACAACAGGTCCGGATGTTGAGGCAACAGCAACAGAGTGTCGATGGAGAGACTCTGAAGATCTGAGTACCAGCAACGTCAGGGCCACGCTGGAGCCACCAGCAGTACAGTGCCTCCTTCTTATATGAACTTCCGAATTATTCGAGGAAGCTGAGAGTGGAGGAAATAGGTACGCCAATTGGAAGGTCCACTTGACTGACAGAGCGTCTACCAAGAGTGCCCTGGCATCTCTTCTACTAGACCCATACACAGGCAGCTTTTAGTAGTGTCGGGATGCCATTAGGTCTACCTCTGGGTGGCCCCTCTTGTCCACTAGTTGAAACACCTCTTGGTGAAGAGACCATTCCCCTGGATGCACGTCGTAATGGCTGAGAAATTCCGCTTCCCAATTGAGAACTCCCAGAAGGAACACTGCTGATATGGCTGTGAAATTACCTTCTGTCCATGTCAGAATGCATGACTCCGAATGCCTCCTTGATGGTTGATGCAAGCCACAGTGGTGGCATTGGCGGACTGCATCTGCACAGGATTCCCCAGCAGAATGTGCTGGGCCAGCTTCAGGGCCCTATAGACAGGTCAAAGCACCAATATGTAAATCGGGAGGGCTGATTCGACAGCTGTCCAACTGTCCTGAAAGGAGTGCAGATCGGTCACTGTGCTTCAACCCTGGAGACTGGAATCCGGGGTCAGGATCACCCAATCCAGGATCCAAAAGGTTGTTAGATGGACTGTATGGAGCCATCAAGACAGAGACATACGCATCTCTGGAGAGAACACCATCATCTGAGCCTTTATCCGATGGGGTAATCCATTCCAACTGGAGAGAATTGGCTTCTGCAAAGGCCTGAAATAAAACTGGGCATATTTCACCATGTCGATGGATAAAATGGATCCCAGAACCTGCATCGCAGAGTGAATGGACCCTCTGCAACTGTGAAGGCCTCTGCATACCCGCATCTACAGTGTAGAAATCTTTTTCGCAGTCAGGAAGAGCCTCTGCTATCCAATAGGGCTCCAAGATGAAACATTTTCTGAGAGGGAGACAGGTTCCATAGCCACAGGTTCCATAGCCAGTAATATGGAGCATAGGGTTTCCATCCTGAACCGTAGCACCCTGAGGAATTTGTGCAGGGATTTGAGGTTGAGGACAGGCCAATGAGACCCATTCGGCTTTTGAACCAGAAAGAGAGTAGAATAACCACCAGTCCCCTGTGGAGATAGCGGGACTGGCACAATAACCCCTGCTTGCAGCAGGGATTGTATGGCTTTCTGGATCAGTAAGTCCCTGTTCATGTCCGAAAGAGGGCCTGTGCAGAAAAGCCGGTGATGAGGTCTTCGAAAGAATGAGGAGGACCTACCCGTGAGAGTCCATTTCTCTTACCAAAGTCCCTGTGGTGGTTTGACACCCACACTGGGCGAACTGAAGAAGTGGGCTTCCCACCCTGGGATCCCCAAGAAGGAGGCCCTTCCCATCATCCTGAGAGTATATCCTCGGACTTGGAAGCAGGACTTACTCTACTCCAGGCCTGTTTCTTGGGTTTGACAGCCTTTCTGGAAGCTGATGGCCTTGGGAAGGTTACCCTAAGGATGAAAGGAAGAGGTGCAATGCTTCGGTGAAGCTGCAGCTGAAGGCAGAAATGCAGATTTTGCCGCTGCCAATGTGTCCACAATCTTGTCCAGGTCAGGGACGAACAATATTTCACCCTGAAGGATAAGTATTCTAGGCCTCTCATGGAATCAGCAGCTGCCCTCCAAGAACGCAACCACAGGGAACGGCAAGCAGACACAGCTGCAGCCGAGACACTGGAAGTCAGGAGACCGATATCCAGAGCAGTCTTTCCAATATAAGTGCTTGCATAACCGATGTCACCAACCAAAGTCATCTGAGCCCCAGATATATACACTTTAGGCAAACCTTCACCTTCCTACCTTCAGGGAAGAAATGGAAGGCATAGGTAAGGTAGCACTTTTAATTAAGTGCATTACATGTGAATCCGGTTGCCAAGCTGAAGACATGTGATCCACTAATTAATCCGATAAAGGGAAATCTGCAGAAGTTACCTTTGTCTGTACAAACAGAGCGTGCTTGGAAAGAGGAGTTGGTTGGTCATCCTCTATGACTAAAACGGCTCTGACAGTCCGCACCAAAGCAGGAATATAAATCCCAAACAGAGGGCCTGAGTGAGACCCGCTCGCGAGCGCATGCCGCTCGCAAGCGGGTCGATGGTCAGCCGATGTGCACACGCGACGTGCACAATGCGCGTGCACGAGCCCCGGAGCGAGTGAGAACTTCACTTGCTCCGGGGCTCACTACAAAGCTGGGCGGCTGTCAATGTTGATCGACAGCTCGCCCCGTTTTGTAGGTGGAGAGGGGGGGTGGCTGGACAAATGGACACATTCCCGAAGGAACACCTGCCATTTGTGGGCGGCCCTACTGACCTCATTCGATGGCTGTACGGCTTTCTCCCCCAGCAACATGTCTGTAGAGCAGTATAAGTAGCCGCCAGGCTTTGACATATACCCATGGTGGGGGCACAGGAGGAATCTGCATAGTAGTAATCTGTTGTGGTAATCCCTGTGAGGGAAAAACAGACCGCTGTGGTAACCCCATAGAGGGGAAAACACCTGGCACCGCTAAGCGGCCCGCAATAGTAGCCAGGACCTGAGAGAAAGGAAGCCCATAGAGGGTTCCTGCACAGGGACCGGAACATTAGAAGGGCCTGGTGGATTATAACACCTTGTACATAATCCATCCTGTACCGTCTCCTCCTCACTTAGAACGTGCCACACATGACCTGCAAAATAGCAAAGTGGGTGCAGCAGAGCGTACTTTATTGTCCCTCTCAGACGTAGCTGTAGGGCAATATCACACAATATAGCACTGGGTATAATGCAAACACTGAGTATATATGATACTAGTAGGAAGGCAAAATATTTGTCCTGTCTGATGCTTGGGCAAGCTGCAGGAGCACACTGCTCAGATATGGCACAGTGCAGCACACAACAGTATGTGACAATTCTCACAAATACTTAGCTTTATATATGTGAGATATCAGAAACAGAGAAAGGTATAGACATATGCTGACAGTTTGTGGAAAAAATAGACACAGATAGTCAGCACTAGCATAAGTGACATACAGTGCAAAAATTAACCTGCACCATGGCACTGCAATCAACTACGCAGACTCAGTGTCTGGTAGGCAATAGTGCTACATACACTGACCCCAAAAAGGAGAAGTATGCAGGGGGACTGGGCACACGCTGGACAGAGAGAGCTGAGACTTTGCCACCAAGAAAATGGCCGTCGGAGACCTCAGAGGGGGCGTGCCCATGGGAGGAAAGCAGCTCAGCAAAGCCAGACCGCAGTAGAAAGGCGCAGTTGAGCTGTGGGGAGGAGCCGCTAAACCGGGAAGGCTGCCTCCCCTAGCCGGCAATTAACCCCCGCAACGCTGGTTCCCGCGCCAGCTTCAAGTCCCTGGTCTAGTGGAAGCGCAGGGTATGTAGTGCCTGGATCAACCGCCGTCATCTCCGGTCTGTCCCGTGAGACCTAGAGGAAAGGTCTGCTAACATGCGGATCACCGCCAGTGGTGATCTGCCTTACCTGTCCTATGCATCCGGCCGCAATCCAGGGAGTTTCCGTGAGGTCCGGCTAAACAGCCCCACCTGCGTCTACAGTGACCCGACTCCAGCCGGGCACCACCCAAAACTGAGGTGCCTCTGGCTCGGGGGTGGGGTATAGGGACAAGCCCAGTGCATCTTGTGAGTAAAAATTTAACTGTGTCGTGCCCGGATGTCCAAGCCATCACCTACAGCCCAAGGTCTCCCTGTGGAACCTATGGACCCTGAAGAAGAAAGAAACAGTTGCAACTTCCCTGTTCTCTTGTCTGCGATCCATGAACTGTAATAATACTCAGTGTTACCTGGTAAGATTACTCTCTATACTGAGGTACCTCAAATCAGCACATTTCATAGATAGAGTGGGGAGGAGGCTGGTCAGATCTCTGGGCTGGTAACACACAGTGACATGATGTGAGGGGGAGAGCAGGAGTATAATAGGGGCTGATGGCTCCTGATGTATGAGATACACCAGAGAGTGTGGGGAGGAGACTGGTCAGTTCTCTGGGCTGGTATCACACAGTGACATGATGTGAGGGGGAGAGGAGTATAATAGGGGCTGATGGCTCCTGACTCCCCCACTGGACATATACATGTCACTCATTAGTTTGTACTGACAGATGAGGGTGTAGGATAAGAGATTGTTGTAGTGACTGAACAAGGAGAATATGGGACTGTTTTCTGTAATAAGTGTTTATGACTCACCTGTGCCGATATCTGTAGGGATTTCCTCCTCCTTACACTGCTGATGACCCCTCACATACAACTCTTCTTCTCCCTCTATATCTTCTGCTTTTATATTAGCCAGACTTTCACCCTAAGTAACCCACAAAACAATAAAACAACAGTTAAAAATTGTCAGATTTATTTACTTCACATTAAGTCAAATAATTCTGGTTAATAAGACACACACAGCTTATTTATGCATCATATAGTGACAGTCACTGAGGTATATTGGTGAGACCCTAAATCTCATCTACCTGATGCTCCTGTGGGGTCCTGTGATTCTCCTCTGTACAATCCTGGGAATAAAGAGGACGGGGACATCTCTCTGGGGTATTTCTGTTACTGGGTCCATCTGTAGGAGACACACAGTGACTGAGTACATTATATATATGTGATTATCAGGTGGTGTGTGTATATAGGAGACCCCCATACCTGCTCTCCCCTGTACAATAAATGACAGTCTCCTCTTACCCAGTGATGTGAGGGGCCGGTGATTTTCCATCATCACGTCCTTGTACAGACCCGTGTTCCTCTATATAATCCCCCTCCTGCATGGAGACATAGACAGTGACATCCTGACACCTTATAGGAACATGATACACACAATGATACAGTCATCACCCAGACACATCCCCTGGTGTTACTGTATAATGTCCCATTCCCAGCAGTCACCTCTCCAGTCATCACCCAGACACATCCCCTGGTGTTACTGTATAATGTCCCATTCCCAGCAGTCACCTCTCCAGTCAGCAGCTGAATGATCTGGTTGGTGAGTTCCAGGATCTTCAGGTCATTGTGTCTCTTATGTATCAGTGAGTGAGGTGGAGGCACCGTGATGGGGCTCTGGGCCCTGCTCAGTCCTCCTGACACACGGGGATGGCTGCTGGGTTTCTCAGACTCACCGGATGTCTTCTTCACTACTGTGTAACCCTGTGTATTTGGGGAGACAACAATTAGAAGATAAAATTACAAATTCCCCTATTTGTCTTTATAATTTTTAGTGGTTGTTAATACTTTAATATGAAAATGTATACAACAACTACCCTACATGTAACCTATATATCCTATATACACCCCCCTATACCTAATAATCGTCTATACACCCCCCATCCTACATGTAACCTAAATATCCTCTATACACCCCCTATACTACATGTAACCTATACATCCTCTATACACACCCCTATCCTACATGTAACCTATATATCTTCTATATACACACCCCTATCCTACATGTAACCTATGTTCTATATACACACCCCTATCCTACATGTAACCTATATATCCTATATACACACCCCTATCCTACATGTAACCTATATATCTTCTATATACACCCCCTATCCTACATGTAACCTATATATCCTATATACACACCCCTATCGTACATGTAACCTATATATCCTCTATACACCCCCCTATACTACATGTAACCTATATATCTTCTATACACCCCCCTATCCTACATTTAACCTATATATCCTATACACACCCCCTATCATACATGTAACCTATATACACACCCACTATCCTACATGTAACCTATATATCCTATATACACCCCCCTATCCTACATGTAACCTATACATCCTATATACACACCCCCTATCTTACATGTAACCTATATACACACCCACTATCCTACATGTAACCTATACATCCTATATACACCCCCTATTCTCCTTATAACCTCTATATCCTTTATACACCCCCTATCCTACATGTAACCTATATATCTTCTATATACACACCCCTATCCTACATGTAACCTATATATCCTCTATACACCCCCCTATACTACATGTAACCTATATATCCTCTATACACCCCCCTATACTACATGTAACCTAAATATCTTATATACACCCCCTATCCTACATGTAACCTATATATCCTATACACACACCCTATCCTACATGTAACCTCTATATCCTATACACCCCCCCTATCTTACATGTAACCTATATACACACCCACTATCCTACATGTAACCTATACATCCTATATACACACCCCCTATCTTACATGTAACCTATATACACACCCACTATCCTACATGTAACCTATACATCCTATATACACACCCCCTATCTTACATGTAACCTATATACACACCCACTATCCTACATGTAACCTATATATCCTTTATACACCCCCTATCCTACATGTAACCTATATATCCTATACACTCCCCCTATCTTACATGTAACCTATATATCCTATATACACTCCCTATCCTACATGTAACCTATATATCCTATATACACACCCACTATCCTATATGTAACCTATATATCCTATAATCTTCTGCCATCCCCAGTGGATGCACTGACCTGTGAGCCTGATTTAGCACAGGAGAGAACTGCAAATTCTGCAAATGGAGGAGGAGGTGTCCTGACATCTGCAATCCCAGCGTTGCCTCCAAGGTCACAGCCTGGGATCACGGTGGTTGCCCCATTGGTCAGGATGCAGTAGCTGATGATTACCACAGTATGGCCGGAACCAGTTAGCCTGCGAGGCCAGGAAGTCTGCATCTATGGATGCAGATTCTTGCCATGCCA
Organism: Taudactylus pleione; assembly: GCA_031769625.1. NCBI lineage: Eukaryota > Metazoa > Chordata > Amphibia > Anura > Myobatrachidae > Taudactylus > Taudactylus pleione. The sequence continues at coordinate 152,453 of JAUIMM010001913.1, read as the reverse complement.
GTCCTGGAAGAAGGAGGCAACACGCGCCTATTTCCGGAAACGCAGGCCGACATTCCCTGCACCTCCCCTGCCTGTAAATCTGGCAATGGCATATGGGGGCCTGTGTGCTATTTTGCAGGACTCGTTCTGCATATATGTAGAGCTGGTCCTGCACATACGCAGACTCCTGATAATTGGGAATCTGCGATCAGCAGTGCAGGCTGATTCAGGCCCTGTGTCCTCTGTCTATGGCCGGTTCCCACAGATAATTCATATGCTTTGTACAGAGTAGTGCAAACAGCCAGAGGACACTGTAGTGTAAGATCAATAAGAGGACTCAGAACTGCCGCCTACTACACATGCCAGAGACTGAGGCAGAGGTAGACTAAGACTAATCCAACTGATGCTATAAAAGGATTTAACAGAAGCGAATTGAGAAAAATAAAATTCACATGTACACGCATGATATACAAAACGGCTATGTAATACTTCCTAAATGTGTCTGCCTGGTGCATCCCAGAGACCAGAATCGCAAGGGGTAAAGCATCCCAGAATACCTCACCTCCCCAGTCACGTCCCTGTATTATTACTATAGATATAAGTGATGTCTCTGTGACACTCCCAGACCCTCTCACCTCCCCAGTCATGTCCCTGTATTATTACTATAGATATAAGTGACATCACTGTGACACTCCCAGATCCTCTCACCTCCCCAGTCATGTCCCTGTATTATTACTATAGATATAAGTGATGTCACTGTGACACTCCCAGATCCCCTCACCTCCCAAGTCATGACCCTGTATTATTACTATAGATATAAGTGATGTCACTGTGACACTCCCAGACCCTCTCACCTCCCCAGTCATGTCCCTGTATTATTGCTATAGATAAAAATTGTCACTGTGACACTCCCAGATCCTCTCATCTCCCCAGTCATGTCGCTGTATTATTACTATAGATATAAGTGATGTCAGTGTGACGCTCCCAGATCCCCCACCTCCCCAGTCATGACCCTGTATTATCACTATAGATATAAGTGATGTCACTGTGACACTGCCAGACCCTCTTACCTCCCCAGTCATGTCGCTGTAGTATTACTATAGATATAAGTGATGTCACTGTGACATTATCAGCTCTCCTCACCTCCCCAGTCATGTCCCTGTATTATTACTATAGATATATGTGATGTCACTGTGACATTCCCAGATCCCCTCACCTCCCCAGTCATGTCCCTGTATTATTACTATAGATATAAGTAATGTCACTGTGACACTATCAGATCTCCTCACCTCCCCAGTCATGTCCCTGTATTATTACTCTAGATATAAGTGATGTCACTGTGACACTCCCAGATCCCCTCACCTCCCCAGTCATGTCCCTGTATTATTACTATAGATATAAGTGATGTCACTATGACACTATCAGATCTCCTCACCTCTCCAGTCAGCAGGTAGATGATCTTCAGGGTGAGATTTAGTATCCTCTCAGTCATGTGAGTCCTGTCTGTGTCCATCCTCAGTGATTTATACAGGACACATCTCACCATCATGTGACTTCTAGTAAAGAATCTCTGGTTCTTCTTGTGTCTAGTAATAAACATAATAATTATCACAGATTACATGCATCTCTCAGTAATCAATATATTATAATAAATATCACAGGGTATTTGTAATATATACTTGTTAAGTCCTCCTCTTCCCTGAGCCATTTCACACACCTGATACACAATGAACATCACTATACACAGGTCACACTAATCACCACTATACACAGGTCACACACCTGATAACCAGTGATTACTACACACAGTATAATATACACAAGTACACAACACCATATGACAAGATAATTCCCCAGGTCAGATCCCTCACAGCCCACCTACCTTTTCCTCCTCATTCCACCCTCAGGTCATTCTCCCCAGTAAGCTAGGATAAAGTCTCTGCCCCCATCATCTTACCCTACTTCTCTGCTCCCCCTCCCCCATTATACGCCCTCCGATAGCGCAGCACATCTCCCAGCCGACCCTCTCTCCCCACTACTGCCCTATTCCTCTGTCTCCTAATATCTGGGCGAGTTGTGTACAATCACCCATCTTATTTTCTCTGCTCCCACATCTGCAATAATTACTGAGAGCCTGATTCAGACCCGCTCGCAAGCGGGTCGATGTTGGGCAAGTGCGCATGTGCACGACGGAGGCTGCTCCGTCGTGCGCATGCGCGAGACCCGAATAACAACGGCTAAGCCGTCGTTATGGGTCTCGCACCAAAGGGTGCGTGCTGTCGATGGTGAGTGACAGCACGCCCCCTTTGGTGGGCGTGCCGGGGGCGTTGCTGCCCAGACGGAGGCATTCCCATAGGAACGCCTACCGTCTGGGGCCGGCCCCACTGACAGCACTAGTGATGTCAGTGAGAGTGCTTTTGGCTCTGATAGAGCCAAAAGCACTCCTGGGCATGCGGCAGACGAGACCCTACCGCAAGGGTCTCGTCGCAAGCCCGATGGTCGCAATGGTCTTGACCATCGCGACCATCATCATGGATGCTCGCATAAGCTGTGGGTGGTAACCCACAGCTATGCGAGCGTCCAAGAGGCCGCTACTAAAAAGAAAAACGCCCATATTCAGAGCGGGCGCTCGTTCAGAGCGTCCGGCTCTGAATCAGGCCCTGAGTGTCAGCAGTGTTTTATAGTCTGACTTTGCAGCTGGAGTGGGACCATAAGTCCCAGCATGCCCTATCATGCTGGAGTCCACAGTAAGCCTACCACTGTAGGATGTACGTTCCATGTGTGACAATTCTCCAGGCCATATTTATGTAGCACAGGGGAGAGGCTGAAGCATTTCTTGGAGGATAATCTGAGAATCTAGAAAAGTGTTTCCCAGCTCCAGCCCCCAAGGTTCTTAAAAGGGCATGTTTTCCATATCTTCTTACAGAAGCAGAGGTACCTTCATCACTGACTAACACAATCTAAACGATACATAGGTGGTACTAATGATCTCACTGGTGATTCTGGAAGGAGACCTGGAAAACATGCACTGTTATGAATCCCTGAGGACTGGCGCTGGTCCTTACACACAGAATAGTGAGATAGAAAGTGCGGGGAGCAGAGGCAGCTCCATACAGGTTGGTGATAATTAGAGGAATGAAAAGAAAGCTAAGAAAGCCTCAGACAGGTGAGGACTCAGCAGGGCCTATTACAGAGGACGTCTGTGCATCTTATACAGCACCCGGTGTACACTATGGTGTCTCTCTGTGTATTCTGTCACTTCCACACTAATAACCACCTACTGAGGGTAATGACCGCCAGCTACAGCTGATACGTTCTGTATTGGGGTCTGAGTGCAGCGGACACCTCCCTATCTCTATAGTCATTTACCCACCGAGCAGTGACTACTCCACCTGTATTATATGTAACACCAGGGTCTGCTCCACCTGTATGATATGTAACTCTGGGGTCTGCTCCACCTGTATTACACGTAATAAAAGAGTATGCTCCCCGTCTCATATGTTGTAACAGGGTCTGCTCCCCCTTTGTTATATCTAACACCAGTGTCTCCTCCACCTGTATCATATGTAACACTAGTGTCTTCTCCACCTGTATATTATGTAACACTGGGTCTGCTCCACCTGTATTATGTGTGACACTGGTGTCTGCTCCCCATGTATGCTATGTAACACCAGGGTCTGCTCCACCTGCATTAAAAATAACACTAAAGTCTGCAGCACCTGCACACAAAACACAGCACTATAGACTGATCTACCGGTATAATGAGGCACCACAGTCTGCTCCCCCTGTACAACAGGAATAACAATAGTAAACATCGTTACCTGTCACCAGACACCGCGATGTCCGTTCTCTCCATCTCACCCGGAAGTTGCTGTTATAGAACATAGAAGAAACGCCCCAACCACGCTCCGTCCTTCTAATCTCCGTGTAGCTATGGCTACTGTCTGCCCCGCCCCTCTTAATCATAGTGACCGCCCTCTTCTCTTTCCCGCAGTACGGTGATTGGCAGCAGCGAGTAGCCAATCAGGCGGTACAAAGTAGGTAGGACGTCCTGTAACTAGCAGCCACCTGCACCTGCCGCTCACAGCTTCATCACTAGAGTAACATGTTATAGTCTAATGGAGTCCTCATGTACGGTGACCGGCGGCCATTTTCTTATAGTCTACCAGTCCCAGAGCAGAGGGGGCGGGGCTACAGGGGCTTTAGCTGCCATTTTGTCATAGACATTCCTGACAGCCGGAGCCAGGTAACGTGTCCTGTATTTATTATATTGTTATTATATAGGGGGAGGGGACTGTATAGTGATATATGAGGTGGAATAATACAGCTCCCAGCACACACTGATATGTGGTATTATTATTATATAGTGGTAGGGGACTGTACAGTGATATATGAGGGGGAATAACACAGCTCCAGCACACACTGATATGTGGTATTATTATATAGGGGAGAGAGGACTGTACAGTGATATATGAGGGGGAATAACACAGCTCCCAGCACACACTGATATGTGGTATTATTATTATATTAGGGAGAGGGGACCGTAAACTGATATGAGGGGGAATAACATAGCTCCCAGCACACACTGATATGTGGTATTATTATTATTATATAGTGGGAGGGGACTGTACAGTGATATATGAGGGGGAATGACACAGCTCCCAGCACAAAATGGTATGTGGTATTATTATATAGGGGAGAGGGGTCCGTACAGTGATATATGAGGGGGAATAACACAGCTCCCAGCACACACTGATATGTGGTATTATATAGGTGAAGAGGGGACTGTACAGTGATATATGAGGGGGAATAACACGGCTCCCAGCACACACTGATATGTGATATTATTATTATATAGGGGGAGAGGGGACTGTACAGTGATATATGAGGGGAAATAACACAGCTCCCAGCACACACAGATATGTGATATTATTATTATATAGGGGAGAGGGGACTGTACAGTGATCTATGAAGGGGAATAACACAGCTCCCAGCACACACTGATATGTGGTATTATTATTATATAGGGGAGAGGGGACCGTACAGTGGGCCTGATTCAGAGCCGGACGCTCTGACCAGAGCGCTCGCTCTGAATCAGTGCCCTCCTCCCTAAAAATGGAGCAGCGTCTTGGATGCTCGCATAGCTGTGGGTTACCACCCACAGCTTATGCGAGCGTCCATGATGATGCTCACGATGGTCAAGACCATCACGACCATCGGGCTTGGCGACAAGACCCTGCCATAGGGTCTCGGCGACTGCAAGCCCTGGAGTGATTTTGGCTCTATCAGAGCCAAAATCACTCCCACTGACATCACTTGTGGGGCCGGATCCAGACGGTAGGCGTTCCCATTGGAACGCCTCCGTCTGGCAGCCACGCCCCCGGCACGCCAACAAAGGGGGCATGCTGTCAGTCACCATCGACAGCACGCCCCCTTAGGTGCGAGATCCCGAGCAACGTATTTCTCGTCGCTCGCCGGGTCTCGCGCATGCGCACAACGGAGCTCCCTCTGTCGTGCGCATGCGCATTCACCCAACATCGACCCGCTTGCGAGCGACTTTCGCTCGCGAGCGGGTCTGATTGACCCCCAGTGATATATGAGGGGGAGTAACACAGCTCCCAGCACACACTGATATGTGGTATTCTTATTATATAGTCGGGGGGGACTGTACAGTGATATATGAGGGGGAATAACACAGCTCCCAGCACACACTGATATGTGTTATTATTATTATATAGGAAAGAGGGAACTGTGCAGTGATATATGAGGGGGAAAAACACAGCTCCCAGCTCACACTGATAAAGTATGTGGTATTATTATATAGGAGAGAGGGGATTGTACAGTGATATTTGTGGGCTAATAACACATATCCCAGGACACACTAATGTATGGTATTATTATTATATAGGGGTCTGTACAGTGATATATGAGGAGGGATAACAGCTCCTATCACACACTGATATGTGGTATTATAATATAGGAGAGAGGGGACTGTACAATGATATAAGAGAGGAAACAACACAGCTCCCAGCACACACTGATGTTATTATATGTGAGAGAGGGGTTTTTACAGTGGTGATATATGAGGGGGAATAACACACCTCGCAGCACACATTGCTATGTAGTATTAATATATAGGGGAGAGGGGACCGTACAGTGATATATGAGGGGGAATAACACAGCTCCCAGCACACACTATGTGGTATTATTATTATATAGGGGAGAGGGGACTGTACAGTGATCTATGAGGGGGAATAACACAGCTCCCAGCACACACTGATATGTGGTATTATTATTATATAAGGGAGAGGGAACTGTTCAGTGATATATGTTAGGGAATAATACAGCACACAGTTATATATGTAGTATTATTATATTGGGGGTAGAGGACTGTACAGTGTTGTATGAGGGGAAATTACACAGCTGCCGTCACACACTGATATGTTGTATTTTTATTATGTAGGGGAGAGGGGTTCGTAAAGGGTCATTCCATATCAGTTTCCACAAAACAAATTACTTCATCAAGGCCTTTCAGCACTCATCCTAACCCACCTCATGCTCTTTCCTTCCTATCTTCCCCTTCTGTGTCATGCCTGTCTGTCTGCCCCTCCCCTTAGAATGTAAGCTCTCATGAGCAGGGACAACTTCCCTCATGTGCTTCTCTTTACATTTTTTACTACTCTCTACTCCCCATTAGGGCACCTAACACGGGACTGCCAACTCCCGGCAGCTTATTGTGAGTGCTTTAATCACTAATTCAGCAATGTATATAAGTCGTGTCCTTGTCCTGCACTGTAATGTACTGTAAGTTACTTGTTTCTTGTTCACCTATTAGTTCTATGTAAGGCGCTGCGGAACACTTGTGGCGCCATATAAATAAAGGAAAATAATAATAATAATAATAATTGTCCACCACCAGTCACAGATTTGTACAAAGTTTTTTTTACATCCTCTTTTATGAAAAAAAAAATTCTGCAAAATTTTTCGGCTTTCTGATTGTTAGTTTCCGAAACATTGATTTTTCAATTTATTAAACTATTACTAATCGCGACTTATTTATTCAGTTTATTTGAAGTATCATGGCTGTTTATTAAGGACAACATTAGATATACCCATTTTTTGGGAATTACTGGATGACAATATACACTGTCTGCTGACACGTGACCATTACAACAGGTTAAAAACAAGGCGAAAATATTTTTATTGTTGACTCAGCTTCAGTTATGTTTAAGTTTTTATATTTCATGGTTTCTTGTGTAAATTATGGATGGGGTACAACAGTAATCAAATGTCAATTTCAGACTTTTTTTTTCTCCACTATAAAACTATAGTACCATGCTGATTTTTTTTTATGGTAGTAATGTATACCTTTGTTAAGCACCTAAATAAAATTGAGATATCTAATGTTGATTTAACCTTGTGTTTTTAATTCTGTTCCAAAATCTTTAATCATTCCTGTAACTCGAAACATAAGACAGTTAAAGTCATTTAGTTTGGATTTTTAGATTCAGTGAAAAAGTTACCTTAGGGGTCCAAATTTCATGGTGGTTCCTTAATAAACACCCGTGATACTTCAAATAAAGTGAATAAATAAATAGACATTTGTAAATAGTTTACCTGTTCCAACCCAATCCCACCCTAATGACAGCTGTGGAGTCAGGAGCATAGTGACATATAAATTGTTTATTGAAACAAAAACATAATCCAGAGAAATTTCAAAAACAATGGTGCACTCTGTAATCAATGAGACATATTCACATGCAGCAATAGGAGGGACAGCTTGCAGAGGCCCAGCTGGCTTTAGCTGCACATATTATAGGCTGGGGATATACAGACTGGATACAAACAAGACCCATATGCTGCAGAGTGGGTGAGTCAGAGTCACATGTAGTAATAGGAGGAACAGCTTGCAGAGGCCCAGCTGGCTTTAGCTGCACATATTATAGGCTGGGGATATACAGACTGGATACAAACAAGAACCATATGCTGCAGAGTGGGTGAGTCAGAGTCACATGCAGCAATAGGAGGGACAGCTTGCAGAGGCCCAGCTGGCTTTAGCTGCACATATTATAGGCTGGGGATATACAGACTGGGTACAAACAAGACCCATATGCTGCAGAGTGGGTGAGTCAGAGTCACATGTAGTAATAGGAGGAACAGCTTGCAGAGGCTCAGCTGGCTTTAGATGCACATATTATAGGCTGGGGATATACAGACTGGGTACAAACAAGACCCATATGCTGCAGAGTGGGTGAGTCAGAGTCACATGTAGTAATAGGAGGAACAGCTTGCAGAGGCCCAGCTGGCTTTAGCTGCACATATTATAGGCTGGGGATATACAGACTGGGTACAAACAAGAACCATATGCTGCAGAGTGGATGAGTCAGTCACATGTAGTAATAGGAGGGACAGCTTGCAGAGGCCCAGCTGGCTTTAGCTGCACATATTATAGGCTGGGGATATACAGACTGGATACAAACAAGAACCATATACTGCAGAGTGGATGAGTCAGAGTCACATGCAGTAATCGGAGGGACAGCTTGCAGAGGCCCAGCTGGCTTTAGCTGCACATATTATAGGCTGGGGATATACAGACTGGGTACAAACAAGAACCATATACTGCAGAGTGGATGAGTCAGAGTCACATGCAGCAATAGGAGGGACAGCCTGCAGAGGCCCAGCTGGCTTTAGCTGCACATATTATAGGCTGTGGATATAGAGACTGGGTACAAACAAGAACCATATGCTGCAGAGTGGGTGAGTCAGAGTCACATGCAGCAATAGGAGGGACAGCTTGCAGAGGCCCAGCTGGCTTTAGCTGCACATATTATAGGCTGGGGATATACAGACTGGGTACAAACAAGAACCATATACTGCAGAGTGGATGAGTCAGAGTCACATGCAGTAATAGGAGGAACAGCTTGCAGAGGCCCAGCTGGCTTTAGCTGCACATATTATAGGCTGGGGATATACAGACTGGGTACAAACAAGACCCATATGCTGCAGAGTGGGTGAGTCAGAGTCACATGTAGTAATAGGAGGAACAGCTTGCAGAGGCCCAGCTGGCTTTAGCTGCACATATTATAGGCTGGGGATATACAGACTGGATACAAACAAGAACCATATGCTGCAGAGTGGGTGAGTCAGAGTCACATGCAGCAATAGGAGGGACAGCTTGCAGAGGCCCAGCTGGCTTTAGCTGCACATATTATAGGCTGGGGATATACAGACTGGATACAAACAAGAACCATATGCTGCAGAGTGGATGAGTCAGAGTCACATGCAGCAATAGGAGGGACAGCTTGCAGAGGCCCAGCTGGCTTTAGCTGCACATATTATAGGCTGGGGATATACAGACTGGGTACAAACAAGAACCATATGCTGCAGAGTGGATGAGTCAGTCACATGTAGTAATAGGAGGGACAGCTTGCAGAGGCCCAGCTGGCTTTAGCTGCACATATTATAGGCTGGGGATATACAGACTGGATACAAACAAGAACCATATACTGCAGAGTGGATGAGTCAGAGTCACATGCAGTAATCGGAGGGACAGCTTGCAGAGGCCCAGCTGGCTTTAGCTGCACATATTATAGGCTGGGGATATACAGACTGGGTACAAACAAGACCCATATAATGCAGAGTGGGTGAGTCAGAGTCACATGCAGTAATAGGAGGAACAGCTTGCAGAGGCCCAGCTGGCTTTAGCTGCACATATTATGGGCTGGGGATATACAGACTGGATACAAACAAGACCCATATAATGCAGAGTGGGTGAGTCAGAGTCACATGCAGTAATAGGAGGAACAGCTTGCAGAGGCCCAGCTGGCTTTAGCTGCACATATTATAGGCTGGAGATATACAGACTGGGTACAAACAAGAACCATATGCTGCAGAGTGGATGAGTCAGAGTCACATGCAGCAATAGGAGGGACAGCTTGCAGAGGCCCAGCTGGCTTTAGCTGCACATATTATAGGCTGGGGATATACAGACTGGGTACAAACAAGAACCATATACTGCAGAGTGGATGAGTCAGAGTCACATGCAGCAATAGGAGGGACAGCCTGCAGAGGCCCAGCTGGCTTTAGCTGCACATATTATAGGCTGTGGATATAGAGACTGGGTACAAACAAGAACCATATGCTGCAGAGTGGGTGAGTCAGAGTCACATGCAGCAATAGGAGGGACAGCTTGCAGAGGCCCAGCTGGCTTTAGCTGCACATATTATAGGCTGGGGATATACAGACTGGGTACAAACAAGAACCATATACTGCAGAGTGGATGAGTCAGAGTCACATGCAGTAATAGGAGGAACAGCTTGCAGAGGCCCAGCTGGCTTTAGCTGCACATATTATAGGCTGGGGATATACAGACTGGATACAAACAAGAACCATATGCTGCAGAGTGGGTGAGTCAGAGTCACATGCAGCAATAGGAGGGACAGCTTGCAGAGGCCCAGCTGGCTTTAGCTGCACATATTATAGGCTGGGGATATACAGACTGGGTACAAACAAGAACCATATAATGCAGAGTGGGTGAGTCAGAGTCACATGCAGTAATAGGAGGAACAGCTTGCAGAGGCCCAGCTGGCTTTAGCTGCACATATTATGGGCTGGGGATATACAGACTGGATACAAACAAGAACCATATGTTGCAGAGTGGATGAGTCAGAGTCACATGCAGCAATAGGAGGGACAGCTTGCAGAGGCCCAGCTGGCTTTAGCTGCACATATTATGGGCTGGAGATATACAGACTGGATACAAGCAAAGGTAAAAAGCTGCAGAGTAGATGAGACAGACTCACAGACAGCAGTGGAGCTGCAGTTTGCAGAAGTCCAGTAGACAGGAGATCAGATTCAGTCCATGGAATACAATCCAGGGAAATCAATCAATGAGCAGCAGGGGGCGTGGTGAAGGGCAGGAATAAATAGTCTGTGAGGCAGGTGCATGTGGTTAAACAGGGGAGTGATATTAACTCCTGCATGGGTATGCAATCGGGAAGCCGACTGCCTAAATACCGGCAGCCGGCTTCCCGACTGTCATATCCCGGCAAGGGTGAAATGCCGGGCGTCTAGATGTAGACGCCCGGCATCCCGATCATAGTGATGCCGGGCGCCGCGAGCGGATAGCCGTGGGGGGGGGGAGGGTTAGGTTTAGGGCTCCCGGGGGGTACTTAGGGCTAGGCACCCCCCTGGGAGGGTTAGGCTAGGGGGAGGGAGGGTCTGGGTTAGGCATCCCCCCGGGGGACTTAGGTTTAGGTAGCGGGGAAGGGGGTGGTTAGGGTTAGGCACTTAGAGGGGGGATTAGGGTTAGGCACTTGGGGAGGTTAGGGTTAGGCACCCCTAAGGAGGGTTAGGTTAGTAGATACTCACCTATCCACGATCGGGATTTCCAGCGCTGTCGGGCTTCCGCTGCCGGGATCTCTGCTGATGTCGGCCTGCCGCTGCCGGGAATCATACCGATTCCCCTGCATGTGAGGAGAAAATGTCAGATACAAAATAAAGGCCAGTGTCCTAACACTGATGTAACTTATTTCTAGTGGCGCAAAGACCATTTGATATATGTCTTGGAGGAATAAGAACCCCAGCCAGGAGCATTGGAGTAACATTATGCAGTACAGTGCTGTGCGACAGCCCCTGAGGAGTCTTATGGAGCTGGGACACAGGAACCTCTGACAGACACGCACCATGGTTCTATGGTTGGGGGAAAGGGGAGACTTACTGGTCACTCAGCGTTACATGTCTGACTGTGTTACATGTGTTCTCTGTGATGTCTGTTATATTTATTCTATTTATTTCTAGAAATTACTCTGAGGAACCAGAGTCTTTAATACACAGCACACGTTCTGTATTTTCTCTGAGTCACTGAGGATGGACAAGGACGGGAGTCACAGGACTGAAAGGATCTTACATCTCACCCTGGAGATCATCTATGTGCTGACTGGGGAGGTGAGAGGGTCTGGGAGTGTCACAGTGACATCACTTATATATATAGTAATAATACAGGGACATGACTGGGGGGGTGAGGGGATCTGGGGGTGTCACAGTGACATCACTTATATCTATAGTAATAATACAGGGATATGACTGGGGAGGTGAGGGTATCTGGGAGTATCACAGTGACATCACTTATATCTATAGTAATAATACAGGGACATGACTGGGGGGGTGAGGGGATCTGGGAGTGTCACAGTGACAACACATATCTATAGTAATAATACAGGGACATGACTGGGGAGGGGATCTGGGAGTGTCACAGTGACATCACTTATACCTATAGTAATAATACAAGGACATGACTGGGGAGGTGAGGGGATCTGGGAGTGTCACAGTGACATCACTTATATCTATAGGAATAATACAGGGACATGACTGGGGAGGTGAGAGGATCTGGGAGTGTCACAGTGACATCACTTATATCTATAGTAATAATACAGGGACATGACTGGGGAGGTGAGGGGATCTGGGAGTGTCACATTGACATGACTTATACCTATAGTAATAATACAGGGACATGACTGGGGAGGTGAGGGGATCTGGGAGTGTCACAGTGACATCACTTATATCTATAGTAATAATACAGGGATATGACTGGGGAGGTGAGGGGATCTGGGAGTCCCCCTCTGCTTCCCCCTCTGAGTCCCCCTCGGAGACACCCAAGCAGGCACAGAAAGTGGCTCCTCACTTGGGTACTCCCCAGCACCATTCTTTAAAGGGATCCCCACCTCCTTATCACCTTATCCTTAGCACCTAGAATCTAGGGAGTAAGGCATCTCAACTGTGCCCTATCACTGCTGACCAAACAAACCCCCCACGAGGAATGTCACAGGTCTAGCCTAGTAGACCACCTCATAGTCGTGATCCTCTGTCGAGTCACCAAACATCAACAAGATTTGGGCCGTGCTGTAATTTTTCTCTTACAGCTTCTATTAGTAATAACTGCCTGCCAAGGCACCATCCAGTTTTACTTTTCAATCACAGTTTCCTAGACCACAACCCCCTGGAACTTACTGTCAACATTGTTTGATTCAGTCTCCGAGTGTTCCATTGTTGCACCCTCTTGTGGTATTAATCTAGGATATATAGGGCCTGATTCAGAGCCGGACGCTATTTGCGGACAGTCGTTCCAAAAAAGGGGCCGGCTATTTAAATTGAGCACTCGCGCTTTGCGGTTTGTTGACGCCTCTATGTCTGAGCAAGCGAACGAAAAATGCGCTCGCTATTTTGTAAAGACGCCCCTTTGCCGTTCGCATCACACGTCATCTCCGGTATTTATTTGATTAATCGGGAACATCGAAAGGCATCAGAACTGCTCGCAGTGCTTGTGGTAGGTTTTTCTGACCGCTATCACTGCGAGCAGTTCAGGCTAAAAGACAACCAAGTGACGTGGTCGATGATGCTCCTTTAATAATTATGCACTCCCATTAAATGCCCTTTTGACCATTAGGCTCGCCTGCATTCGGATCTCCACTCCCCCGTTTTCAAGCACCTTCCCCTGTTACCACCCACAAACGGTACATTCTGTCAATCAAATTAGCAGCCCCTCGCTGTTTTGCGAGCGCACGATTTCCGATCGCAATGACTGTTTTGCGCATGCGCATTACGACCCATACGCATGCGCAGTTGTGCGAACATCTCAGAGCGAACGAGCGGCCGCTTACGAGCGGCTCTGAATCAGGCCCATAGTTCATTATAGCACTCTCCTTCAATTTGCTGTAGTACCAATTCTCCTATCACTGTTCAACTCAATCCGAATATCCCCCTCACCAATCCACCTCCCTCTCACTACTGTTCCCATGATATCATCATGAATAGATAAAATGCAAATTCCAGAAAATGAGTGGGCGGTGACATAGCTTAACACTTATCCAAAGGCGAAAAGTCCTTAGTGACTGCTGATCCTCTGTCACCATGTCCTCACCAGACAGATGATGATTCCCCGCCTCCAGTTCCATCCACTAAAGACGACATTATGGCATTACGATCCCTTATCACAGACTTCAAGGAATCTTTGGAATCCAAACTCGATAAAGCGGTCTCCTCCATCAAATCCGATCTCACCTCATTGTCCTCCAGAACCATAAATTGGAGTCTCACCAAGATACTCTCCAAAAATCCCAAAATTAAATCCACAGAGACCTCGACCACATTATTCAAGACCTTGCAGATCTTCGCACTAAAAATGAGGACTTAGACAACTGGGAAAGAAGAAACAACCTTCATATCCGGAATATTCCAGAATCTGTATTCCCGGACAACCTGGAGAACTATCTACACAAGATTTTCACCTTTATCATCCCTGATCTAGGATCCCAACAATTGGAAAGAGCCCACCGGGCCCTTAGACCCAAACCTCGAGACGGAAAACCCCCAAGGGATGTAATCATGCGCTTTCTCAGTTTTAAGGATAAGGAAAGAGTCCTTGCTCCAACACGCAATAAACCTCACATTCTGTATGATAGCATAAAACTTCAGTTCTTCCAAGATCTGGCTCCTCTTACGATCATCAAACGCAGGGAACTCCGAGATCTAACTATTGCATTATGGTCACGAAGTATTCGATACCGCTGGGGTTTCCCCTTCAAACTACTGATCGATTTCAATGGGAAAACTGTCATCATTAGCGATCCCAGAGAGGGCAAGGAAAGCTCAGCCATTTAGAGGACTCTGGCCCCTCTCCCTCCACGTCAACCTCTACTTAAAGAGGATTACTGTTCCTCCATCCCACCAATTCTTATCAATATCCGCTAGGGTTCTTACAAATCTGAGATTTGACTTTACCATAAATGACAGTCCCAGTTTTTTCAATGGCTACCCAAACCATTTCTCTGGTTTCCAGCAACCATTTTATATCCTTTTCAATAATAAAATTATTTTATAATCTGACATATATAGTTATCTTCATTGTTCTACTGTATTAAGGTTTGGTTTTGTCTCCAATGAATGGAGTTATGTCTTTAAAAATAAATGCTTACCTAGATATTTCTATAATTTTTCAGCGGCTTTATTTGGCCCTTACGAGTATACTATTGATTCAGTCTTAGCGCATCTCTAAGGATCCCCAAATGATTGTTAAAGTACTATTATATAATGAGTATATTGTTACTTTTGATCTCACTGACTGTATTTGTTTGTTTCTCACCCGACCTCTTGCTGATCTCTTTATTCCCCGCCTCTGCACTTTCCCCCCTTCAACATCTACAGCGACATACCTACAATTCTTATTACGTTTTTAAATATTTTTCTCTTTTTCACTATGTGACCACCACTGGAGGGTTGTGACTCTCTGACACTCTCATCCTCTATTTCTGGCTATCCCCACACACTCACAATATTGAATACTATTCCATTTTACAGTATATCATTTCTACATTTCTTAAGGTAGTTTGGTCTATCCTCCTTGCTACCTTTTTGGAGTTTATTGTCCCAAACACCGTGTGCATTTTCCTCTGCAGGACATGAGGAATTCCCAGTCGGACCCTTCCCTATTATTCCTTCTTAATCTGATCTTAATTACCCCCCCTTTTTTATTTATTTTTTCTCTCCCTACGAGTCGGATTCCCCTTATTTTCACTTTAAACTGCCCTTTTTTTTTATTTATTTTTTTGTAATTTAAAACAAACCTTACCATTATGTCACTAACCTTCTTCTTCTTAAATGCCAAGGGTTTAAATACCCCTCAAAAGCGATCTTCGCTTTTCCGATCTATCCGTAGTCTCAAAGCTGGGGTTGTTCTAATACAAGAGACTCATTTTAAAGCTAATATGCACCCTTCTTTACACTCAAGACACTTTCCTACCTCATACTACTCTTCTAGTCAATCGAAACACAATGGAGTGGCGATACTAATTAGCAATAAAGTCCCTTTCACCCAACACTCAGTAAATATTGACTCTGATGGAAGATACATCATATTAACTGGCAAATTGGGCAACTTGGAGTGCACAATAGCCAATGTATATGCCCCTAACAATGGTCAGATATCATTTTTTAACGTCTTTTTTTCCAAATTAAATAAATATAGGATGGGCTATCTTCTTGTGGGTGGAGACTTTAATGCCGTCCTCAATCATGAACTTGACAAATCCCCTGCCCCTACTACTTTGCGACCTTGCGCATTGAGTAGAAAAAGGAGGGGGATTTAACCCCCTATTGTACCTCAGCACACTGAATAATACCTGCAACAATATATGAAGACTATATGGTCATAGAAATTCAGAGATTTCTATGACCGTATAGTCTTCATATATTGTTGCAGGTATTATTCAGTGTGCTGAGGTACAATAGGGGGTTAAATCCCCCTCCTTTTTCTACTTAGTGTGACCCCTCCCTTTCATGCACCTGATTAGTACTGCTGGATTGATTGAGCAGCTGCCATTTTTGTTTGTTTGACCTTGCGCATTGACCAGATCTTTGAACTCACGTCTTCGTGAATCAGGTCTTTTTGACACCTGGCGAATTCTCCATCCTACATCTCGTGACTTCACCTTTTTCTCAATTCCCCATCAATTTTACTCCAAGATTGATCTTTTTCTCTGTTGCACCCCGGCATCTAAACACCTCTCCAAATCATCCATAGTCACTAATCACTGGTCTGACCATTCTATAGTCACTGCATCTTTTGATTTTTTTGACACACCCATAACTCGACCTCCCTGGCGTCTTAATGAAACTCTTTTGAAGATCCCAAAATTTCAAGGGAAACTTAAACTTGCCCTCATAGAATACTTCTCTTTGAATGCCGTAGACTCCGCTTGCACCCCATTGGCATGGGAAACACATAAAGCAGTCATTCGGGGAGACGTCATTAGCTATGCATCTTTCAGAAACAAGGAACGTAGATCCTAAATGACTTCTCTGACAGAAGAGGTCCAACTTGGAAATCTCTCATAAACGTCTCCCTTCCCGTGCTTTATATAACCAATTAACTTCTGTAAAAGCATCCCTTAATGCCCTTCAGGCTGAAAAAACTGAACAGTCTTTACGATGGCTTAACCAAAAATATTATGAAAAAAGTAACAAAGCAGATTCCCTTCTAGCTAATAGGTTGAAAGCCCGGAAGGCTAGGACCGTGGTCCCAGTATTAAAAGATGACCACGGCAATCATCATTATAATCCTACCACCATCAATTCTCTATTCAAAACATACTACTAACACCTCTAATATATCTGAGCATTCTCCCCTTCCTTCTCCAACCGACACTTCGTTTTCAGATTACTTAACCTCTTGTAATCTTCCCTACATAAACCCCACGACTTCCTCTGCTTTCAACGAACCCATTTCCGCTTCCGAAATCATTTCGGCCCTTAAAATGCAAAAACCTTCTAAAGCCCCAGGTCCCAACGGATTTCCAATGTCTTATTATAAAACTTTCCAATCCTCTCTGATTCCCCATTTAACAGCGGTTTTCAACCAAATTCTAGAAGGAGCTTCATTCCACCCGGATACGACCAGAGCCACTATCACCATACTCCCAAATCCCAATAAGGACCCATTATTAGTGTCTAACTACCGCCCCATTTCACTGCTTAACACTGACCTAAAACTTTTTGCCAAGGTCCTTGCAAATAGGTTGAACCCACTTCTCCCCACTCTAATTCACCCCAACCAAGTGGGCTTTGTCCCATCCAGGCAGGCATTAGACAATACTACACACACGATTGATGTAATTCACTATATCAATACTCACAAGCTTCCTTCTCTGGTGCTTGCCCTGGACGCGGAGAAGGCCTTTGACAGGGTCTCTTGGTCATTTATGTTCCAAACACTGTACGTAGCTTCAGATTTCACGGAAAGTTCTTACAGGCTATTCAAGCCCTTTATTATAACCCTTCTGCTACAGTTTCCGCAGGTGGACTACTATCCGACTCATTCTCCATCACCAATGGGACTAGACAGGGGTGCCCTTTATCACCCCTGATATTTGCCCTTATCATAGAACCGCTTGCGAGCCGTATCAGGGAAAACCCTAACATTGCTGGCGTCGAAATCAAACAATCCCAATATACCATTTCTTTATTTGCTGATGATATACTCCTCACGCTAACAAAAACACTTACGTCCCTTCCCAACCTATTTCATGAACTCTCTCTATATGGCTCTGTATCGGGCTATAAAATCAATCATGACAAATCTGAGGCCCTTCCTCTCCATCTCCCTGGATGTACGAGGAAGTTATTACAGTCAAATTTTAATTTTCTATGGAAGAGAGACTCCCTCAAATATCTTGGGGTATCCATCACAAAATCTTATGACTCACTGTACAAAACCAATTATCCCCCCCTTATCAGATCAATTCACAAAGACCTACAACAATGGCAAACGTACTTCCTTTCATGGATAGCGTGTATTAATGCCATAAAAATGAATATTCTCCCCAAATGACTATACCTTTTTCAGACTCTCCCTGTACCTATCCCTTCCCACACTCTTGACACACTTCAATCTACACTCGGCAAATTTGTTTGGAACAACAAAAAAAACAGAATTCGTCGTGACATACTAGTCAAATGCACTTGGGAGGGAGGTCTGAGTTAACCCAATCTACGCCGTTATTATAATGCTACTCGAATGAGTCAGTTGACATCATGGCATTCTCGACACATCAAGCGATGGGTAGACCTAGAAAGCGATCTGGTAGATATACACTCAATCTCATACCTGCCGTGGCTACCTCGTAAACACAGACCCAAATCCCCCTTCCTGTCCCCCACCATTACATTGACACTTAATAATTGGGATCTAATCAATAAAAAACAAAATCTTTCCTCACACCCTTCTCTAACTCCCATCTGGAATAATCCTGCATTCCCCCCAGGTTTATCTCATGTCGTGGCCCGAACCTGGATGTCGGCTGGCATTACGAGGTTTCACCATATCGTCGGGGCATTCTCCCCTTTATACTTCGCAGATATCCAAGAAAAACATGGAAATCCTAATACACTACATTACCAATACCTACAAATCCGCCATTTTGTCACTTCATCTTCCTCAGCTCTACCCTCGACTAATCCCACACCCTTTGAAAGATTTTGCATTTATAAATTTAATAACAAGGGGGCTATTTCATCTATATACCATTCTATTCTGGCTTTGGTGTCTCCCCCACTTGAAGCACATGAACAGGCATGGGAATCAGACCTAGGCATAGCATTTGGAGAACAAGCCTGGGATGCCATACGTCTAGCTATTTCAAAGTGTTCTATCAGCGTAGTCGTCAGAGAGAACTCTTACAAGGTGTACACCAGGTGGTACTTAGTACCAGACCATCTCCATCAGATGTATCCTAACTCCTCTAATCTATGCTGGAGAGGGTGTGGCCAGGTAGGTACATTTTTTCACACATGGTGGACTTGAACCCAAATCGTCCCATTCTGAAACATGGTTCGTTCCCTGCTCTCTCAACTCCTTAGACTTTCGACCTCTCTCTCCTGCTAACTTTTTACTCTATGCCCTGATCGATAGCATTCCCAGCATCTCCAATAAACTAGCTCTTCACATATCCTCAGCTGCCAGGCATCAGATAGCCCATAATTGGAAGGTCCCGGACACTCCCAGCCGACAAGAACTTCTGAACAGAATTTGGTTCGTAGCAAAAATGGAATACATTACTAGTTTACGGAACGACACTGTCCAGAAGTTCCACTCTATCTGGAGCCCCTGGTATTACTATCAAAATGTACCCCTCCCCGGTCTTGGTTAGAACCATGAAGACCACTTTCATTGTAACTTCGAACTCCATATTTCCCCCCAACTCACGCCTCCTCACCCTTTCCTCTACCCCATTTTGTTTTTCCTTTCTCTTCATTTAACTATCCCTTTATTTATTTATTTTCTCCTTTTTTTTTTTTTTTCTTTCTCTCTTCCTCCGTTTTACCTTTTTTACCTCTACCTCCCATTCCTACCTAGTCTGGTCAATTTTATAAGCCAAGTCTAATTATCTTGTATACAACTGTTAATATTTTCACCACTGATTCAAGTTGTTTTGTAACAATTTCATCATTGTTTATTGAGTTTTTTCAATATAATTTTATATTTATCCAATAAACGAATACAAAACAAAAAATGAAAAGAAAAAATTAGAGTATACCTGAGTATGACTGGAAAAGCTCTGCCAACCTGCCTCACCTGACCGCACGTCACTGATCTATAGTGATAATCTAGCAGCAGGTAGCCGGTCTCAGATATAGTATCAGTCTCACAGTCCTCCCTGGAGTTGGGATTTAGGGCCTGATTCAGAGCCGGACGCTCTGAATGAGCGCCCGCTCTAAATCAGGGTGTTTTTTTTAAAGTTGCGGCCTCTTGGCCGCTTGCATAGCTGTTGGTTACCACCCACAGCTTATGCGAGCGTCCATGATGATGGTCGCGATGGTCAAGACCATCGCGACCATCGGGCTTGCGACGAGACCTTTACGGTAGGGTCTCATCTGCCGCAAGCCCAGGAGCACTTTCGACTCTATCAGAGACAAAAGCACTCCCATTGACATCACTTGTGATGTCAGTGGGGCCGGCCCCAGACGGTAGGCATTCCCATGGGAACGCCTCCGTCTGGGCAGCCACGCCCACCAAAGGGGGCGTGCTGTCACTCACCATTGGCAGCACGCCCCCTTTGCAGCGAGACCCATAGCGACGGCGTGTCCGTCGCTATCCGGGTCTCGCGCATGCGCACAACAGAGCCGGGTCCGTCGTGCGCATGCGCACTGGCCCAACATCGACCCGCTTGCGAGCGCTCAGCGCTCGCGAGCCGGTCTGAATCAGGCCCTTAGTACATTGCTCACAGTATGTTATTTTATTTTTGTCACTGACACACAGATGTCGGAGCTGCAGGATATACTGTATATTCTACATTTTCCTATATATAGGAGATTGTTACAAGACTCTTTATTGTGAAATAGTCTTCTTGTATATTATGCACCTGAATAAACTACCCCATTTAGGTGGAGATTAAATGACCATCTCATTGATGTCTCCACCAATACACAGGATTACACAGTAGTAAAGAAGACATCCGGTGAGTGTGAGACACCCAGCAGCCACCCCCGTGTGTCAGGAGGACTGAGAAGGATCCAGAGTCCCATAACGGTGCTTCCACCTCACTCACTGATACATGAGAGACACAATGACCAGAAGATCCTGGAACTCACCAACAAGAACATTCAGCTGCTGACTGGAGAGGTAACTGCTGGGAATGGAACATTATAAAGTAACACCAGGGGATGTGTCTGGGTGATGACTGGAGAGGTGACTGCTGGGAATGGGACATTATACAGTAACACCAGGGGATGTGTCTGGGTGATGACTGGAGAGGTGACTGCTGGGAATGGGACATTATACAGTAATACCAGGGGATGTGTCTGGGTGATGACTGGAGAGGTGACTGCTGGGAATGGGACATTATACAGTAACACCAGGGGATGTGTCTGGGTGATGACTGGAGAGGTGACTGCTGGGATTGGGACATTATACAGTAACACCAGGAGATGTGTCTGGGTGATGACTGGAGAGGTGACTGCTGGGAATGGGACATTATACAGTAACACCAGGGGATGTATCTGGGTGATGACTGGAGAGGTGATTGCTGGGAATGGGACATCACCCAGATACATCCCCTGGTGTTACTGTATAATGACTGGAGAGGTGACTGCTGGGAATGGGATATTATACAGTAACACCAGGGGATGTGTCTGGGTGATGACAGTATCATTGTGTGTGTCAGGTTCCTATAAGGTATCAGGATTTCACTATCTATGTCTCCTTGCAGGAGGGGGAGTATATAGAGGAACACAATGGTCTGTACAAGGGCGTGATGATGGAGAAGCACCAGCCCCTCACATCGCTGGGTATTTTACAGGGGAGAGCAGGTATGGGGGCCCCCTATATACACACATCACCTGATAATCACATATATACAATGTACTCAGTCACTGTGTGTCTCCTACAGATGGACCCAGTAACAGAAATACCCCAGAAAGATGTCCCCGTCCTCTTTATTTCCAGGATTGTACAGAGAAGAATCACAGGATTCCACAGGAGCATCAGGTAGCTGAGATTTAGGGTCTCACCAATATACTATAGTGACTGTCAGTATATAATCTGTAGAGCAGCTGTGTGTGTTTTATACACTAACATTATACTGTATAATCTCAAATAATCTCAAATAATGACATCAGACTTTATGCAATTTTGTATTATCTGATTTAATTAGGGTGAAGATCTGATTAATATTAAGATAAATAATATAGAAGGAGAAGAAGAGACGTATGTGACTGATAAAAAGGCAGAAGATATAGAGGGAGAAGCAGAGACATATGTGACTGATATGAAGGCAGAAGATATAGAGGGAGAAGAAGAGACATATGTGACTGATATGAAGGTAGAATATATAGAGGGGGAAGAAGAGACATATGTGACTGATAATAAGGGAAAAAATATAGAAGGAGAAGAGACGTATGTGACTGATATCAATGCAAAAGATGTAGAAGGAGAAGAGATGTATGTGACTAATATGAAGACAGACGATAAAGAGGGAGAAGAAGAGACGTATGTGACTGATATTAAGGCAGCAGATATAGAGGAGGAAGAAGAAACGTATATGATGGGTGATCAGCAGTGTAAGGAGGAGGAAATACCTACAGATATCAGCACAGGTGAGTAATAAACACTTTTTACAGAAAATATCTCATATTCTTCTTGCTCAGTCACTACAGCAATCTCTTCACTGTCAGTACAATTTAATGAGGGATATGTATATGCCTAGTGGGGGAGTCAGGAGCCCTATTATACTCCTCTCCCCCTCACATCATGTCACTGTGTGTTACCAGCCCGGAGATCTGACCAGTCTCCTCCCCACACTCTCTGGTGTATCTCATACACCAAGAGCCATCAGCCCCTATTATACTCCTGCTCTCCCCCTCACATCATGTCACTGTGTCTTACCAGCCCAGAGATCTGACCAGTCTCCTCCCCACACTCTCTAGTGTATCTCATACATCAGGAGCCATCAGCCCCTATTATACTCCTGCTCTCCCCCTCACATCATGTCATTTTGTTTTACCAAACATGCTGTATAGTTTAGGCTGGTAAACATGGCTTCTAACACGTTATCCCTAGTTTTTGTATATGTGTGTCCATTTGGTAGGGAATATAGATTGTAAGCTCCACTGGGGAACGATCTGATGTGAATGACTAAATATTCATTGTAAAGCTCTTCTCAGTATGTCTGTGCTCTAAAAAGTGCTTCTCAGTATGTCTGTGCTATATAAAGTGCTTCTCAGTATGTCTGTGCTCTATAAAGTGCTTCTCAGTGTGTCTGTGCTATATAAAGTGCTTCTCAGTATGTCTGTGATACATAAAGTGCTTCTCAGTGTGTGTGCTATATAAAGTGCTTCTCAGTGTGTCTGTGCTATATAAAGAGCTGTGAGTAATATTAATACAGTTATTGTATTTCTATCAGATGGACGCACAAGCAGGAATGACTTGGAGGGAGATCTCGTCTTCTGTACAGATATTAAAATAGAAGATAACATCACACAGGAATTTCAAGGAGATAATCTCGTTACACTAAATTTACATCCAGTACCTCACAGTGCAGCTATATCATCTGATCCCTCTAATTGTGACCAATGTTCTCCTGATACCTCAGCTTTTGTTACACATAGTTTAGCTTATACACCTATTAAACTATGTCCCTGTTCTGTGTGTGGGAAATGTTTTAGACAAAAGTCATCTCTTGTTACACATCAGAGAAGTCACACAGGTGAGAAACCATTTCCATGTTCTGTGTGTTGGAAATATTTTACACGAAAATCATCTCTTGTTAGACATCAGAGAAGTCACACAGGTGAGAAACCATATCCATGTTCTGAGTGTGAGAAATGTTTTACAAACAAATCACACCTTGTTAGACATCAGAGAAGTCACACAGGTGAGAAACCATTTCCATGCTCTGACTGTGGGAAATGTTTTGCAGACAAATCAGCTCTTTTTACACATCAGAAAAGTCACACAGGTGAGAAACCGTTTCCATGCTCTGACTGTGGGAAATGTTTTACAATGAAATCATCTCTTGTTACACATCAGAGAAGCCACACAGGTGAGAAACCATTTCCATGCTCTGAGTGTGGGAAATGTTTTATATGGAAATCGCAACTTGTTATACATCAGAGAAGACACACAGGTGAGAAACCATTTCCATGCTCTGATTGTGGGAAATGTTTTGCATACAAATCAGCTCTTTTTACACATAAGAAAAGTCACACAGGTGAGAAACCGTTTCCATGCTCTGACTGTGGGAAATGTTTTACAATGAAATCATCTCTTGTTACACATCAGAGAAGACACACAGGTGAGAAATCATTTCCATGCTCTGAGTGTGGGAAATGTTTTACATGGATATCACAACTTGTTATACATCAGAGAAGACACACTGGAAATGACCTCTCACCTGAGTATGGGAAATAATTTACACGGAAATCACAACTTGTTAGACATCAGTGAAGACACACAGGTGAGAGGCCATTTCCATGCTCTGAGTGTGGAAAACGTTTTACACATAAATCAAACCTTGTTAGACATCAACTGTCACACAGGAGAAAAGCATTTCTATGAGCTGATGCAATAAAAGGTAGCAACCCTCCAATCACACAGTATTAACATTTGAAGTTATCCATCTGCAGATAATTGGGATGTGTGTCATTAATATAAAAAGGGGGTGTACAGCATTAGGGAAATCTAAACAACAAATAATTATTATAGGGCTTAATAGAGATGCATCTATGCCCTCAGAAGGTGATCTGGTTAGACAAGAACCACTTCACCTTGTTCTACCGACCACCTAGATATGTTATAATCCTCTGCATGACTTCACTAATCTGATTTTCAACCTTTTTGTTCATCCATATGTGTGTATATATGTACCCTTCAGCTAGTATATATATATATAT
Source organism: Taudactylus pleione (assembly GCA_031769625.1). Lineage (NCBI taxonomy): Eukaryota > Metazoa > Chordata > Amphibia > Anura > Myobatrachidae > Taudactylus > Taudactylus pleione. The sequence goes on along the minus strand of JAUIMM010001913.1, from coordinate 127,535 downwards.
ATATATATATATATGTTTTATAATGTGATGTTATCCAAATTCTTCTAGTGGCATGCCCAGTACAGGCTCCATGAGTCAAAGTTCTGCCCAGCGTACACCAACGGGAGGTCCGACCGGGACTCTAAACCCCCTAGTATGTCTTCTGGGATCCAAAGTTACGACTCTGTGAAGATTTCATCCAAATTATATGATGTCGTCTAAATACATCCAGTGGAAGGCCCAGAACAGGCTTTCTTGGTTAAAGTTGTGCCCAGCGCACTCCGCGGTCACCAGGACCCTAATTTAGTGAATTTAGAGGTTGGGTTATGGAGAATTGAATCTCTCCCCCCTCTTTCAGCCCCTGCTTCCATCGCTCCCCCTGCACCATTCACACCCCACACTTCTCCCTGCCTGCTTCCCTCTATCACCCCCTGCCTTTCTCTCTGATTCCCTCTGTCTGCCACACTCTCTAACAGATTCCCTCTCACACCCTCCCCTCTCTCTGATTTCCTCTGGTCTCTCTATGCTGAAACAGAGCCAGGAGCATTGTGTACAAGCTGCTGTGCAGTTTAAAGTCAGGACAGGCCATCAGCCAATCCCGGCTCACGGACCGGCTCATGCTGCCAATCAAAACAAGGGGAGGCTTTTTGAATCCAGTGCCGACAGTGAGCCAATAAGAAACTGCCATTTGGCATCTTCTCATTGGCTGGCAGTCTGCAAGCAACCTTTGGCCGGTTGGCCAATGCTTTCTTTAACCTGCAGTGCAGCTGGAACCTGATGCTCCCAGCTCCGTACCAGCACCACAACCAATCGAGATGTGTCCTCAGCGGGACAAATCTACAGACAATGCCGCTGCTATTCCAGGGCTCGGATACCATACTCCATCCCAATGCTGGTACATTCTCTTCTGTGGCAAATATGAAGTGGCGGAATGTCATACCAGCCCACTTCCTGTGTGTTTATGTATATATATATATATATATAAAGAGAAGAGGTTCTGCACCAGTCGGGCCCAGGGAGACTACTCTGTAGAGATGTGCCCAGGTTTGTGTTGCCAATGGTGTGGCGAATCGTGCTACACATAGCGTGAGGCGCACTCCCACATTTGGAGACACATGCAAGCGCACCACCATAGAAATGGTGCGCACTGCGATCGCTCCATACTGCACTATAACGTGTGCTGGTGTGGGGAATAGCATGGCGCATGTTTGTGGCGCAATCAGCCACAATGAACCTGGACACATCTGTGTTTTCCACTGCTCTGCTGAATCTATGCAACATTGATAGTGTATTCTGATGTCACTGCCTTGACAAAGCCCCCGTTGGGGGTATGATATGTACATGTGATTTTGTTTTTGTTTGGACAATAAATGCACTGTTATGCTTCACATAGTAGTCTGGTGAGTGTCATCATTTCTGTACAGAATATATATATGTGTGTGTATATATATATATATATATATATATATGTGTGTGTGTGTGTATATATATATATATATATATGTGTGTGTGTATATATATATATATGTGTGTGTGTGTGTGTGTGTGTGTATATATATATAAAAAATATACTAGCTTGCAAAAGTCTTTGGCCACTGATAATAATTGATAATAAAAGACAAAATGTAGTGAAATGATGAAAATATTCATGTTTCACGTGATATTATAGCTAAACATTATTAACATTTATTATTTATAATTATATAGTATAACAATTATCAGATAAAATTTGTCTTTCATCCTTTTCCTCCTTTGGCGCGTATCACTGCTTCACATGATTTGGTCATTTGAGGCTCCAAGTTTTCTAAAGTTTGGTAAATTATGCCTTTCCGGGACTCGTTCAGACATTCCCAGAAGTTTTCAGTATTTTTTTAGAGCCATTCCACAAACTTTTATGTCTAATTCATCACAGAGTTTCTTAATGGCGTAGGAGGCAGGGATTGAGATCAGGTGATGTAGGAGGCAGTGTTTGAGATCAGGTGAGTAAGGAGGCAAGGTTTGAAATCAGGTGATTTAGGTGGCAGGGATTGAGATCAGATGAATGAGGTTGCAGGGATTGAGATCAGGTGACTAAGGAGGCAAGGATTTAGATCAGGTGACTAAGGAGGCAGGGGTTGAGATCAGATGACTGAGGAGGCCATGTGATAATTTGTAGAACTTTCTGCTTTACTTTTCAAATAATGGCTACACAGTTTAGATGTGTTCTTAGTGTCATTATGTTGTTGCATGATGAGCTCCGTTTTATTTTGAGTTCCACTCGGTACAGCGTGATGTACTAAAATACTGTGATATTGTTTCTTATCCATAGTTATTTTTACTAAATCTCTGACCTTTCTCCACATGACCACCACCATGTTTTACTGTATGACTTATACAATTATCTCACACACGTTCTCTGACCAGTCTTCGAACCTACTGACGTCTTCTGGTTCTGAAAGGTAAAAATTTGGACTCGTCTGTCCAAAATACTTTTTTCCACTGATTCAGTGTCCAATACCGGAGTTCTTTGGCCCATCAAAGGCGTTTTACTTTATTTTCAGACCTCAACAACTGTTTTCTGCAAGATAAGCTACCATTTAGACCTACATTATGCTGACGTCTTTTAACTGTATCAACTGATACTGGAGCTTGTCTAATTTTATTGAGTTCTTTGATTTCAGCTGCTGGGAGTCTTGAGTTTCACTTACTCATTACAATAATGTATTTCTTCGGAGTCCATAGAGATCCACAGGGATACCATGGGGAATATTATGGTTGCAAGACCAGGCACCAAACAGTTAAAGCTTTAGCTCCCAAAATGCCCTGGTTCGTCCTCCATATATATCCTGCCCCTAGCCATAGGACTTCAGTTTATTGTTTGGTGCAGCAGGATCCAGATGCACCTTTGTAACAGGAGGACTGCTTAGAGGTAGGCACTCCCCTGGCAGCTTCTCCCCTGACCCATACGCAGTCCCTACAAGGGTTTGGTGTGTCTGGGTTGCTTCATCTACCCTCCACGTGTATGAGATGCTCATGGCCCACTCATTGCACCCAGTAGCTGTGTTCTCATGAAGGTCTGGGTCAGTCTCCCTATATACCTCTCCCTTAGTTAAGGTATACAGTGCTCTATGTCCTACTCCTTTGCATTGCTGTAGTGCAGTGATTCCCAACCTCGGTCCTCAAGGCACACTAACAGTCCTGGTTTTAGTGATATCCATGTTTCAGCACAGGTGGTTAAATTAAAATAACTGAGGTACTAATTAAGTCACCTGTGCTCAAGTAGGCTTTCCTTAAAACAGGGACTGTTAGTGTGCCTTGAGGACCGTGGTTGGGAACCCCTGCTGTAGTGGATTTAGAGCCAATTGTAATTATATTACATGTGCATTGTATGTGACTGTTTGCTAGCTGCTGACTGATACTGTTTTTTATTTCTATCTATCAATTATAACTATCACTGTTATATCTTTCTGTAGTACTTCACATTCATTGAGATTTTGTGAAGGCTGTCACATAACTTTGCAATTTTGCTTTTACTTTGACTATATCAAAACATAAAGCAGAGGCGGAGCCACTTGTGTTTGTTTCATGTAAATCATGTAAGGCTTGTGTGTCCTCACAGGACATAAAAGAGAGTCTGTGTGTTGACTGTTTTAAAGTGCCACCTTACAAATCCGGGTTACCTATTGTAGCCATCTTGTAGTCACAGTTACCTTTAAATGCTAAGCGTAAAGGGAAGCAGGTTTTATTTATCACTGCTATTGCTCCATTTGACCTTCATGATGGTAGGGGTTAAATTGTACTTCACATTTACTTGTGAAGACTGAGCTACCATCCCCCTCTCTCCTAATTAGGAGATGCTCAGCTGCAGTTGATCATGGAAATGTATGCTGAGGGGAGATTTGGGCTCTCTGAGTATACCTTTCTCCTAGGAACAAGGTACATAGCACTGGAATCCTAACATATGTGTTTGTATAAGTTGATTTGGTGCCGACCTGTAAGTATATTTGTATGCATTGCACTTATATCCTACTTATGTGATATTTATATGCATGTAGATCTTACGGAACTTATGTGTTTAGGTAGTTGATTTTAATGCCTTTTTGCAAATATATTTTATGCATTTTATGTGACTTATGCTAACTCTGTAAAATTGTTTTTTGTTTTCTTTTGTTTTTCCTAACCCCAAACTACGTGATGTATAGGGGTTAGAGAGTACTTCACATTTATTTTTATCTGTGAAAAGGGTGATTGCAGTTTTAACCTTACAGAGGGTAAACATGAAACTGTTGTACCTGTGCTGGTTTCATGTAAATCCTATGCAGTTGGCCTTCCATGATTTCATACAGATTGGACTGTGGTTTGATATACACAAAAACAGTCCACCTCACCGGCACCTGTTCAGGGATCACTTTAAATGTCCTCCTGGTCTCAGGTTATGAAGCAGTTAGTAGACCGCGTATCAGTTCCCACACTGCCTTCCACTTTGGATTACCCACATTGATTACAGCCTGCTATGTTTCCTCTTCCCAAACATCCTTCCTGGATGGAGGGTTAGGTCCACTCAGTTCAGAATCTGGCTTTTAGCATCTGCCTATCTGCAGATGTTACAAGCAAATAAGGCATCAGCCGTCTAAGCATATAAATGGTCTGCACCATTCTTTCAGTCCACCCTGTTTTCAGATTCGGATATATCATTTGAGGAAGCAGAGGATACACAGTTTTCTCCCTCTGGGCCTATCTTGGAGAGGAGGAGCACCATTCATCAGTGAATGTTCCTCTCTAGAGGGGCGGTTATTCAATTCTCATTATACAAGATGAAGTACTGACTCCTAAACCCTGATGAACCTGGTGTTCAGCACCAGAGGGTGAATTAGGCTGGATTCCCTCAATCTGAACAGCTCACTGAGCTTATGTGGGAAACATGGAACACTCCAGGTAGACTGTTCCAGATTCCAAAAAGCCTAGTGTCTTTTTACACTTGCCCACAGGGAGAGTGCATTAGGTGGGAATCCCCATCCCTACTGGGGATTCTTACATGACACCTTCCTAAGGGGTTACTCCCCAGAAGGTTGTTTGCATAACCCTCGGTTCCTTTAGCTAATAAGGAAGGAGTTATTACTCAGATTTGTTCTTAATTCAGAAGCTAAAGGGTATCACTCCATCATGAATCTGAAATCTCTAAACATGTTCATCCATGTGCCCAAGTTCTGTATGGAGACCCTACGGTCAATTATGCTGGCAATGGAACCTGGGGATTTCATGGTTCCCTGGACATACAGGATGAATATCTGCATGTACTGTACCTATTGCACTATCTACCAATGGTTTCTGAGTTTTGCTGTTTGTCAACATTACCATTGCCTTTTGGTCTGTCCACAGCCCCTTGGGTGTTTACCAAGATAATGGTAGTCATAACTGCTCATTTCAGAAGGAGTCAGGATACTGCCATACTTGGACGACCTTCCTATATTAACAGTCTATGGAGGTTTTTACAACATCTCCAGCTGAACACTGCCTGTCTACAAGAGCAGGGCTGGATAATAAATTGTAAAAGGTTTTCTCTTTTTCCAACAAGATGGTACATCTGGGGGCGCTACTGGATTCCCTGGCACAAGGATCTTTCTACCAGTGGACAGGTTTTCGGCTATACAATTGTGGATGGTAAAAATTGCTCCGAAATCATGGGGGTATCCATTCTCTCAGCAATACAGGTCCTGGGGTCCATGGTATCCACCTTCAACATGGTGGAATATGCCCAGTTATATTCCAGGCCTCTACAAAGATTGATTCTCTCCATTAGGAATGGACAGCATCTTCTTATAGGGCGCCCATTCTGGGGAAGATGGACAAATCAAGAAAGTCATCTGCCAATAAACATTCTGGAACTGCGAGCAGTACACAAAGCACTGATCAAGGCACAGGACCTGATACATGGCAGGTTGGTCCAGATCCAGTCCAACAATGTGACTACAGTGGCTTACCTCAATCATCAGGGGGCACAAGAAGTTATGCAGTCATGGAAGAAGTGACTAAGTTTCTGATTTAGGCAGAACATCATCTTGCCAATATTAGTACCAGGAGTGCTAAATTGGAAAGCAGACTTCCTAAGTCACCAGGACATACACGCCAGAGAGTGGTCTCTCCATCCGGGACTGTTTCAGCTACTCATAAACAAATAGGGTCTACCAGTGGTAGATCTCATGGCATCATGCCACAACCACAAGGTCCCCAGGTATGGGACTAGGTCCAGAGACCCATCAGCAGCCTTCTTGGACGCACTGGCAGTAATATGGGACTTTAAGTCGGCATATCTCTTTCCTCCAATTTCCCTGCTCACAAGAGTTCTCAGGAAAATTCAAGCAGGAAAGCGGAACAGTAATAGTGGCTTCGGTTTGACCCAGATGTCATTGGTTCACAGACATACAGAATCTGTCGGTAGACAATCCATACTCTTTTCTCTGTGGCAGGACCTGCTAACGCAGAATCCCTGCAGACGTTTGGACTTCCCCTGTCTGACTTTGATGGCGTGGCTCTCGAATGTTCCATCTTAAAAATGAAGGGATTTTTCAGTTCTGGAATTCAAACGATGCTTAGAGCACAGAAGCCTGCCTCTGCCCGCATCTATTACAGAATTTGGCATTCTTTTGATCAATGGTATTCTCATAAGGAATATGATCCTAGGATGTTCAGGTTTTCCAGGATACTGTCTTTTCTGCAGGCAGGGTTAGACAATGGTCTCCGCCTGGCCACATTGAGAGTGCAGATTTCTGCATTGTCAGTGTGGCTCCAGAGGAAGATTGCTTCATTACCAGATGTTAGAATTTTTTTCCAAGCAGTTCTGCGAGTTCAGCCTCCCTTTCTTCCACCGATAGCACTGTGGCACTTGTCTTTGGTTCTTAAGGGGTTATAAGCTTCCCCATTTGAACCTTTAGACTTTGTAAATTTGAAGTGGTTGACAGCAAAGACAATTTTTCTTCTTGCTATCTCTTCTGCTTGCAGAGTCTCAGATTTGGCAGCGCTCACTTGTCGCTCCCCATTTTTTAAAAAATTTTGTCAGGATAAAGATGTTCTTCGTACTAGGGAGGGTTACCTTCCTAAGGTAGTATCCCATTTCATGTAAATTAAGAGATTGTTGTTCCAGCTTTTCAGGCTCCAGACCTTCCTGCAGGTGAAGCCTCCCTAGATATAGTTTGTGCTTTCCATATTTATGTGGAGCGTACAAACTGTGTTTGAACATCAGATTCTCTTTTTGTATTATATGGCTTTCACAAATGAGGATGGCCAGCTAATATGTGGCGGGATGGCTATGCATGACTATCTCTCAGGTGTAAACACAGGCTGATCTTCCTGTCCCAAGCATGGTGACAGCACATTCTACTTGGTCTGTAGGGCCATCGTGGGCATTCAGTCATGGTGCCTCTGCTAAACAATTGTGCAAGACTGTCATGTGGTCTTCTGTGCACATTTTTCTTAGGTTTTATGCCTTTGATACTTTTGCCTCCCAGGATGCTTCCTTTGGGTGACAAGTTCTCCTTTTTGCTCAGGAGTGTCCCCCACCATAAGGGAACTTTAGGACATCCCCATGGTATTCCTTGTGGATCCCTATGTACCCCTGAATAAGAAATATAGAGTTATGGTAGACTTGCCTACATAACTTATTCTTTGAGGTCCACAGGGCACCCACCCTGATGTGCCTGGCTTTATTGGGTGATTTTCTTTCGGTCACAGATTCCATCATCTTTTGTAAGAGTTTCTGGTGTATGATTGTTCTTTCTCCTCTTTCCTTCTCCTACCTTTAGGCTTGTTAACTAAATTGAAGACCTATGACTAGGGGCGGGGTATATATGGAGGCGGACCCGGGACATTCTGGGAGCTAAAGCTTTAGCTGTTTGGTGCCTTATCTTCCAACCATAATATTCCTCATGTTATCCCTATGGACCTCAATGAAAAGGAGTTATCTAGGTAAGTCTACCATAACTCTATATTTATCTTCCCTTTGATGTACACCTGGGTTGTCCAGAATGTGTTATAGTCACATTTGTAACCTGTTTCTTTGAATCGAGTTAATGTATACATTACACTAGACCATGGAAGTTTTACATTTTTTGCAGTTTGTCGATGAGTATAGTCATCTTCATAAAGAGTTTGAATGTTGCCACGCAATTCAAGTGAATATTTGTGTCTTTTCTTCATTTTGAAAAAGTTATGGTTATTATTGCTTTTAATGCTGTAAAAAAGGAAATTAAAAAAGTAAGATATAAAAAATGCAATTAATAAAAATATATATGTTATATTAAAAGAAAAAATTAATAAAATTAATCAACATACATACCAGATTTATTCATGACCGGCTCTAAGTTAGCATATCAATAAACTCCCTGGGACTGCGAGGAAAATTAAATACGCTTGTGTTTACAAAGGATATGGTAAATTGAGTATAGTACATTTGAAGTAAAGTCCTAAAGTCTTGTTTCTAATCATGATAATGAGATAATGATTTTAGGGGGCAATTAATGTTGATATTCATTAAGATAGAGCAATATAAGTAACCATATAAGCTTTGGCCAGAGACTTTTGCATGCAAGTGTATATATGTATGTATATATATAAATAATGGTTGATGACCAGCACTCCATATAAAATATACCTTAAACCTGGGTGCCCTCCCGGGATTCATTCAGACTAGTACAAAACTTCCAACATAGGGCAGCACTCCCAGGATTTGAAAATATTTCACACACCAACTGTATCATCAATGTTTCAGATGTATTGTCACATCTATCATCAGGATATATATATATATATATATATATATATATATATATAGAAAGAGAGTAGAGTAGGTGCCACTACTCACGTCAACTTGTAATAAAGCTCAGGCCCAGGTTTGTTTGGTCAACGTTTCAGAAATATATCATGGAGTTCTTTCATCAGGATATATTGTATGAGACACCTTTTATAGCAACACCACAACTGATCAGATGCCGGCAGTTTGTCACTGACGTGTGTGTGTATGTATGTATATATATATATATATGTACCAAAAATCCGGCACTCCTTAGCTGTTAGTGCAATTGGGTGTGCTCGTGCTATTCAAAATACAACGTAGGTCCTGAATAATGCAAGTCCATGCACGGCATTACCGATGAAAAAGCTTTAATAAGTACAAATATGTACATCCATTAGTACATCCAATTAATTTACACAGCGTGGTAGCAATGTTTCTGGATCCCTCCGGACCCCGTTCTCAAGCTGCTGTGATCATGGCAATAATGTGCAAAATGACAGTCATAAAATATATATGTATATATATTGTAATATGATTGTGGTCAGAGGTCCCTCTCCACGGCTAGATGGACTCCTCCTAACACACAGTAGCCAGGAAACAGCATGCTAGTGCAGGGTTTTCGTGCAAGCTAGCTGCAGCTAGTTTTATTGTGCAGTATAAAACATGGAAATCAAAAATTAATCCTGGCCCGTCTGGGCACTAACTAAACAAAAAACTCCCTCTCTCAAAGTGGCAGGGCCTACTGCCCCCCACCACAAACATAGGCATATGCACAGTATTTACAAGTATATCACAGTGTCTCTGACCAAACCTCACTGTTCTCCCCAGGTATATGAGACCCTGTGCCAAACCCTGACACAGCTGATATGAGCCACTTCCAGGTGCAATCGCTAATCAGCCTGCTCTCAGGCCGAAGGGCCCAACACCTTTTGTAAGGTCTGTTAGTGGGACTGCAATGGTGCCAAAATTGGGTATAAATCTCCTATAATACCCCAGGATTCCTGAGAATGCTCTCCGGGATACACAGAACTACAGGAGCTGAGGAACTGTGTACGCAGTATAGCAGTAGGAAAAGGAGGAGAGTATACAGATAAATGGATATCCTGACAGTACCCCCCCCCCTTTCAGGGTGGACTCCGGACACCTAGAAGGTTTATTAGGAAATCTATGGAAAATACGGTTGAGCTGTTGAGCATAAACATCAGAGGCCTTGATCCACGAGTGTTCTTCCGGGCCATAGCCCTTCCAATCTGTTAAGGGTTGGAGATGTTCCAGGTGGTGTCGAGAATCAAGAAATTGTCTCACCTAGAACTCGACTCTACGTTTAGTGTGAAACCGTTTAAGAATCAAAGGTCGAAGCAAAGAGATATGAAAAGTGTTAGGTATTTTTAAATGAGGTGGTAGGTCCAATTTGTAAATACTGGATTAATGACCTTCTGAATTAGATATGGGCCGATGAAACATGGGGGCAGATTCAGACCCACTCACAATGCTGTATTCGCCTGCACCTGTACACATCAGAGTATGTAAATCCCGCGATTGCACAGCAAGACAACAGTACGCCCACTATAAGTGATCAGTGATAATATAGTATTGTACTCCTGCTATACAAACAATAATAGACAGTATGTATGTTTAAAAAGTGGATATATATTTATTAGGGATACAATGAAATGAGTAATATGTGACTTTAGTAACCAGTGGGTAGACAGTATCCACGGGAAGTCTGTTGGTTAAAAGGGGGGATGCATGAGGAGGGGAAGAGAGTAACTGGCATGCACTGTGTACACTCGTTACTATGGTAATCAGCCAGGGGGTGGGTGTCCCTCACCCCCTTTGAGGGTAAGCACCGGAGGTCCAATACTTGACAATGAGTAGGGTAATGGATAAAGTCTCGGTACAAGTCAGGTAAATGTCCTTGGTGAGGCCTCACCTAGTCAGAGGTCTTCTATCTTCTTTAGTCCTGGTCCATCCGCTTCTACTGTCTTCGCCCACTTCTTGCCACGCCGCTGGTCAGGGCCGTGTTCCGGTGGTTGCTCATGCCGCTTACACTGGCTTGGTCTCCTGCAGCGTCTGAGAGTCACTCCCGTCCTGACTCGTGATCTCGCGAGATCTCGCTAGCCAGGCCAGGGAGGTGCGGGCTCTCGTAGCTGCGCGCTCAACTCACCTTGCTGAGGTGAATTGTGGCAAGTGGAGGGACAGTAGCTGGAGGTAACGGTGTAGATGCAGCATCAAGGGGTGTTGTAGCTCCTACGCATGCCTGTCTATAGGCCTTAATCAGGGAGTGATGGGCAGCGCCATCTTGTGGGTGGTTAATATGCGCTCAAGGGGTGGGAAAATCTATGTCTTAGCGTGCGAACGCGGGCTGGCTGTAAGACCCCCACCAGCCAGTCATAAGACGCCCCCTTCCCTTCGCAACATACGTCATCTACAGGAAGTACATAAGACAATCGTTAACATCAAGAACCATCGGAGGCATACGCAGTGCTTGTGGTTGACCATACCCTACCGCAAGCAATGTGATCAGTGCAGCATGTTAAACAGCCAGGTGGTGTGTACTGTGACACTACCTCTTAATTACGCATGCCCATGAAATGACATTAAGATGCTTAGACACACCTGTGTTCACAGCACCACTCCCTCGTTTCCTTCAGCCACCCCGTTACCCCCCACAAACAGCAAGTTCTGTCACTAAAACTAGTGAGCCGTCTATGATCCATGAGCGATCGCAGTGACTGACTCGCGCATGTGCACTGCGGCTTTGATGCATGCGCAGATTACAAAAATCGGCCATCTACGGGCGAATGCGCTGCAAGTGGGTCTGAATCGGGCCCTAGGAGCGAACTTCATGCTTGGTACCTTCCTCCTAAGATTTTTAGTACAAAAACAAAGGCAGCCAGGACTTCCGGTGGGCGGGGCACCCAGAGTGGCCGCCTCTTACATCTAGATCTGGACTGCTAATAGTACCATGTACCTGGGTCATTCTCCCGGGAATTTCATCTCCCAGGTGTCACATTGTTATCACTATTCCTTTCCAACTAATATCCCTCAACAATTCACCTATAAAGGGAATAGCTACATTACCATCATTGGTGGACCCCAGCAACGTTGAAACAATACTTAGTGTACAATGTTGCATTTGCTCTGTCATTGTATCTATAAACAATAGTAACCGATGTCTAGAGGAAGCAGCACTACATAACCATACAAGTATGTAACGTCATATGGTTCTGTAGATTGCCCTGACCCCATGACCTTTAGAAATATAAATAACACAGAGCAATTAATATCTATAAATCCTGAGTCTCAGCGGTAAGGATTCTTTTAATCCAAATATTAACACGTTTTCTATTCTTTCAGCACTTTCTTTAATCCTATATTCTAATAATAGTATGTGATCTTAATTGAACAATTAATAAAGGTTATGTATTAAATACTCCATCTTAGGGTAACCATTCCCTATAGACCCCAGAGTGCACTTTTGCAGTCTCACAATATTTTCTCTTTTTTTTTTTTTGCCATCTTGTGGTAGAAACTGTTATTATAATTATATCTCTATTTCTCAATTCTTCTGTATATAATTGTCATTTCTAATTTGTGCTTTATTTTTCAATAGACGATTTACGTTCCCCATCAGCAGCAGATATTATAATTTTACATCTCTTATTGATTAGTGCTCAATCCCCTCTAAGCCAGATCTCACAATGCTTCCTTCAATCTTTGCCGGTCATTGAGCTGGCTGAAGCCATCACCCAGATCCTTCTGTCCCATATTGATGGATGGATGAAATAGAATTGAAACTAAATGCTGCTCTCTCTATAATGGAGTCACCGGCACATTGTGTAACCACGGTTACTGATGATCCTCGTGGGCTGGGAGCCCAGGACACTCTTCCTAAACAATCTTACACCCAGCAGACCAACATCCCTTTATCACTGATAGCTGAGGTTCATCATATTTCCCCTCATCAGTAAAACCAGAGTTCCTATAACTGCACAGAGACACCGAGATTTCCTGTAGTTACTATTATCTCAGACTCTGGGAAAAGATTTATCTGCTGCCCGAGACGTAGCAGCTGACACACAAGTTCCTCAATGTGACAGTGTAGTGTGCAGGAGCTCTGATAGGCCGGGAGGTGTAGGCATTCCTTGGTTTAAGCCAAAATATGTTTTGGATAATATTAGTTCTTTGGCCCTGACCTACCATACCAATGTTACCCCTAATATACCAGCACAGTATATGTACCACTTCTATTTCCCATACCAATGTTATCCCTAATATACCAGCAATTACTGTATATGTACCACTTCTATTTCCCATACCAATATTACCCCTGATATACCAGCACTGTATATGTACCACTTCTATTTCCCATACCAATGTCATCCCTAATATATCAGCACTGTATATGTACCACTTCTATTTCCCATACCAATGTTATCCCTATATACCAGCACTGTATATATACCACTTCTATTTCCCATACAAATGTTATCCCCTAATATACCAGCACTGTATATATGTACCACTTCTATTTCCCATACCAATGTTATCCCTATATACCAGCACTGTATATATACCACTTCTATTTCCCATACCGATGTTACCCCTGATAAACCAGCACTGTATATGTACTACTTCTATTTCCCATACCGATATTATCCCTAATATATCAGCACCGTATATGTACCACTTCTATTTCCCATACCAATGTTATCCCTATATACAAGCACTGTATATATACCACTTCTATTTCCCATACCAATGTTATCCCTAATATACCAGCACCGTATATGTACCACTTCTATTTCCCATACCAATGTTACCCCTGATATACCAGCACTGTATATGTACCACTTCTATTTCCCATACCAATGTTATCCCTAATATACCAGCACCGTATATGTACCACTTCTATTTCTCATACCAATGTTACCCCTAATATACCAGCACAGTATATGTACCACTTCTATTTCTAATACCGATGTTACCCCTGATATAACAGCACTGTATATGTACCACTTCTATTTCCCATACCAATGTTATCCCTAATATATGAGCACTGTATATGTACCACTTCTATTTCCCATACCAATGTTATCCCTATATACCAGCACTGTATATATACCACTTCTATTTCCCATACCAATGTTATCCCCTAATATACCAGCACTATATATATGTACCACTTCTATTTCCCATACCAATGTTATCCCTATATACCAGCACTGTATATATACCACTTCTATTTCCCATACCGATGTTACCCATGATATACCAGCACTGTATATGTACCACTCTCTATTTCCCATACCGATGTTATCCCTAATATATCAGCACTGTATATGTACCACTTCTATTTCCCATACCAATTTTATCCCTATATACCAGCACTGTATATATACCACTTCTATTTCCCATACCAATGTTATCCCTAATATACCAGCACCGTATATGTACCACTTCTATTTCCCATACCAATGTTACCCCTGATATACCAGCACCGTATATGTACCACTTCTATTTCCCATTCCAATGTTACCCCTGATATACCAGCACTGTATATGTACCACTTCTATTTCCCATACCAATGTTATCCCTAATATACCAGCACCATATATGTACCACTTCTATTTCCCATACCAATGTTATCCCTAATATACCAGCACCGTATATGTACCACTTCTATTTCCCATACCAATGTTACCCCTAATATACCAGCACCAAATATATACCACTTCTATTTCCCATACCATTGTTATCCCTAATATACCAGTACTGTATATGTACCACATCTATTTCCCATACCAATGTTACCCCTGATATACCAGCACCGTATATGTACCACTTCTATTTCCCATACCAATGTTATCCCTAATATACCAGCACCGTATATGTACCACTTCTATTTCCCATACCAATGTTACCCCTAATATACCAGCACCATATATATACCACTTCTATTTCCCATACCATTGGTATCCCTAATATACCAGTACTGTATATGTACCACATCTATTTCCCATACCAATGTTACCCCTGATATACCAGCACCGTATATGTACCACTTCTATTTCCCATACCAATGTTACCCCTGATATACCAGCACTGTATATGTACCACTTCTATTTCCCATACCAATGTTATCCCTAATATACCAGCACCGTATATGTACCACTTCTATTTCCCATACCAATGTTACCCCTAATATACCAGCACAGTATATGTACCACTTCTATTTCTCATACCGATGTTATCCCTGATATACCAGCACCGTATATGTACCACTTCTATTTCCCATACCAATGTTACCCCTAATATACCAGCACCATATATATACCACTTCTATTTCCCATACCATTGTTATCCCTAATATACCAGTACTGTATATGTACCACATCTATTTCCCATACCAATGTTACCCCTGATATACCTGCACCGTATATGTACCACTTCTATTTCCCATACCAATGTTACCCCTGATATACCAGCACCGTATATGTACCACTTCTATTTCCCATACCAATGTTACCCCTGATATACCAGCACTGTATATGTACCACTTCTATTTCCCATACCAATGTTATCCCTAATATACCAGCACCATATATGTACCACTTCTATTTCCCATACCAATGTTATCCCTAATATACCAGCACCGTATATGTACCACTTCTATTTCCCATACCAATGTTACCCCTAATATACCAGCACCATATATATACCACTTCTATTTCCCATACCATTGTTATCCCTAATATACCAGTACTGTATATGTACCACATCTATTTCCCATACCAATGTTACCCCTGATATACCAGCACCGTATATGTACCACTTCTATTTCCCATACCAATGTTACCCCTGATATACCAGCACTGTATATGTACCACTTCTATTTCCCATACCAATGTTATCCCTAATATACCAGCACCGTATATGTACCACTTCTATTTCCCATACCAATGTTACCCCTAATATACCAGCACTGTATATGTACTACTTCTATTTCCCATACCGATGTTATCCCTAATATATCAGCACTGTATATGTACCACTTCTATTTCCCATACCAATTTTATCCCTATATACAAGCACTGTATATATACCACTTCTATTTCCCATACCAATGTTATCCCTAATATACCAGCACCGTATATGTACCACTTCTATTTCCCATACCAATGTTACCCCTGATATACCAGCACCGTATATGTACCACTTCTATTTCCCATACCAATGTTACCCCTGATATACCAGCACTGTATATGTACCACTTCTATTTCCCATACCAATGTTACCCCTAATATACCAGCACAGTATATGTACCACTTCTATTTCTCATACCGATGTTACCCCTGATATAACAGCACTGTATATGTACCACTTCTATTTCCCATACCAATGTTATCCCTAATATATGAGCACTGTATATGTACCACTTCTATTTCCCATACCAATGTTATCCCTATATACCAGCACTGTATATATACCACTTCTATTTCCCATACCGATGTTACCCATGATATACCAGCACTGTATATGTACCACTTCTATTTTCCATACCGATGTTATCCCTAATATATCAGCACTGTATATGTACCACTTCTATTTCCCATACCAATTTTATCCCTATATACCAGCACTGTATATATACCACTTCTATTTCCTATACCAATGTTATCCCTAATATACCAGCACCGTATATGTACTGCTTCTATTTCCCATACCAATTTTATCCCTATATACCAGCACTGTATATATACCACTTCTATTTCCCATACCAATGTTATCCCTAATATACCAGCACCGTATATGTACCACTTCTGTTTCCCATACCAATTTTATCCCTATATACCAGCACTGTATATATACCACTTCTATTTCCCATACCAATGTTATCCCTAATATACCAGCACCGTATATGTACCACTTCTATTTCCCATACCAATGTTATCCCTAATATACCAGCACCGTATATGTACCACTTCTATTTCCCATACCAATGTTACCCCTGATATACCAGCACCGTATATGTACCACTTCTATTTCCCATACCAATGTTACCCCTGATATACCAGCACTGTATATGTACCACTTCTATTTCCCATACCAATGTTATCCCTAATATACCAGCACCATATATGTTCCACTTCTATTTCCCATACCAATGTTATCCCTAATATACCAGCACCGTATATGTACCACTTCTATTTCCCATACCAATGTTACCCCTAATATACCAGCACCATATATATACCACTTCTATTTCCCATACCATTGTTATCCCTAATATACCAGTACTGTATATGTACCACATCTATTTCCCATACCAATGTTATCCCCTAATATACCAGCACCGTATATGTACCACTTCTATTTCCCATACCATTGTTATCCCTAATATACCAGTCCCGTATATGTACCACTTCTATTTCCCATACCAATGTTATCCCTAATATACCAGCACTGTATATGTACCACTTCTATTTCCCATACCAATGTTATCCCTAATATACCAGCACCATATATGTACCACTTCTATTTCCCATACCAATGTTATCCCTAATATACCAGCACCGTATATGTACCACTTCTATTTCCCATACCAATGTTACCCCTAATATACCAGCACCATATATATACCACTTCTATTTCCCATACCATTGTTATCCCTAATATACCAGTACTGTATATGTACCACATCTATTTCCCATACCAATGTTACCCCTGATATACCAGCACCGTATATGTACCACTTCTATTTCCCATACCAATGTTATCCCTAATATACCAGCACCGTATATGTACCACTTCTATTTCCCATACCAATGTTACCCCTAATATACCAGCACAGTATATGTACCACTTCTATTTCTCATACCGATGTTATCCCTGATATACCAGCACCGTATATGTACCACTTCTATTTCCCATACCAATGTTACCCCTAATATACCAGCACCATATATATACCACTTCTATTTCCCATACCATTGTTATCCCTAATATACCAGTACTGTATATGTACCACATCTGTTTCCCATACCAATGTTACCCCTGATATACCAGCACCGTATATGTACCACTTCTATTTCCCATACCAATGTTACCCCTGATATACCAGCACCGTATATGTACCACTTCTATTTCCCATACCAATGTTACCCCTGATATACCAGCACCGTATATTTACCACTTCTATTTCCCATACCAATGTTACCCCTGATATACCAGCACTGTATATGTACCACTTCTATTTCCCATACCAATGTTATCCCTAATATACCAGCACAATATATGTACCACTTCTATTTCCCATACCAATGTTATCCCTAATATACCAGCACCGTATATGTACCACTTCTATTTCCCATACCAATGTTACCCCTAATATACCAGCACCATATATATACCACTTCTATTTCCCATACCATTGTTATCCCTAATATACCAGTACTGTATATGTACCACATCTATTTCCCATACCAATGTTACCCCTGATATACCAGCACTGTATATGTACCACTTCTATTTCCCATACCAATGTTATCCCTAATATACCAGCACCGTATATGTACCACGTCTATTTCCCATACCAATGTTACCCCTAATATACCAGCACTGTATATGTACTACTTCTATTTCCCATACCGATGTTATCCCTAATATATCAGCACTGTATATGTACCACTTCTATTTCCCATACCAATTTTATCCCTATATACAAGCACTGTATATATACCACTTCTATTTCCCATACCAATGTTATCCCTAATATACCAGCACCGTATATGTACCACTTCTATTTCCCATACCAATGTTACCCCTGATATACCAGCACCGTATATGTACCACTTCTATTTCCCATACCAATGTTACCCCTGATATACCAGCACTGTATATGTACCACTTCTATTTCCCATACCAATGTTACCCCTAATATACCAGCACAGTATATGTACCACTTCTATTTCTCATACCGATGTTACCCCTGATATAACAGCACTGTATATGTACCACTTCTATTTCCCATACCAATGTTATCCCTAATATATGAGCACTGTATATGTACCACTTCTATTTCCCATACCAATGTTATCCCTATATACCAGCACTGTATATATACCACTTCTATTTCCCATACCGATGTTACCCATGATATACCAGCACTGTATATGTACCACTTCTATTTCCCATACCGATGTTATCCCTAATATATCAGCACTGTATATGTACCACTTCTATTTCCCATACCAATTTTATCCCTATATACCAGCACTGTATATATACCACTTCTATTTCCTATACCAATGTTATCCCTAATATACCAGCACCATATATGTACTGCTTCTATTTCCCATACCAATTTTATCCCTATATACCAGCACTGTATATATACCACTTCTATTTCCCATACCAATGTTATCCCTAATATACCAGCACCGTATATGTACCACTTCTATTTCCCATACCAATTTTATCCCTATATACCAGCACTGCATATATACCACTTCTATTTCCCATACCAATGTTATCCCTAATATACCAGCACCGTATATGTACCACTTCTATTTCCCATACCAATGTTATCCCTAATATACCAGCACCGTATATGTACCACTTCTATTTCCCATACCAATGTTACCCCTGATATACCAGCACCGTATATGTACCACTTCTATTTCCCATACCAATGTTACCCCTGATATACCAGCACTGTATATGTACCACTTCTATTTCCCATACCAATGTTATCCCTAATATACCAGCACCATATATGTACCACTTCTATTTCCCATACCAATGTTATCCCTAATATACCAGCACCGTATATGTACCACTTCTATTTCCCATGCCAATGTTATCCCTAATATACCAGCATTACTGTATATGTACCACTTCTATTTCCCATACCAATGTTATCCCTAATACACGAGCACTGTATATGTACCACTTCTATTTCCCATACCAATGTTATCCCTAATATTCCAGTACGGTGTATGCACCACTTCTATTTCTCATACCAATGTTATCCCTAATATACCAGCACTGTATATGTACCACTTCTATTTCTCATACCGATTTTATCCCTAATATACCAGTACGGTATATGTACCACTTCTATTTCTCATACCAATGTTATCCCTAATATACCAGCACTGTATATGTACCACTTCTATTTCCCATACAGATGTTATCCCTAATCTACCAGCACCGTATATGTACCACTTCTATTTCCCATACCAATGTTATCCCTAATATACCATCACTGTATATGTACCGCATCTATTTCCCATACCAATGTTATCCCTAATATACCAGCACCGTATATGTACCGCTTCTATTTCCCATAACAATGTTATCCCTAATATACCAGCACCGTATATGTACCACTTCTATTTCCCATACCAATGTTATCCCTAATACACCAGCACCGTATATGTACCACTTCTATTTCCCATACCAATGTTATCCCCAATATCCCAGCACCGTATATGTACCACTTCTATTTCCCATACCAATGTTATCCCTAATATACCAGCACCGTATATGTACCGCTTCTATTTCCCATACCAATGTTATCCCTAATATACCAGCACCGTATGTGTACCGCTTCTATTTCCCATACCAATGTTATCCCTAATATACCAGCACCGTATATCTCCCGCTTCTATTTCCCATACCAATGTTATCCCTAATATACCAGCACCGTATATGTACCGCTTCTATTTCCCATACCAATGTTATCCCTAATATACCAGCACCGTATATGTACCACTTCTATTTCCCATACCAATGTTATCCCTAATATACCAGCACTGTATATGTACCACTTCTATTTCCCATACCAATGTTACCCCTAATATAGCAGCACCGTATATATGTACCACTTCTATTTCCCATACCAATGTTATCCCTAATATACCAGCATTACTGTATATGTACCACTTCTATTTCCCATACCAATGTTATCCCTAATACACGAGCACTGTATATGTACCACTTCTATTTCCCATACCAATTTTATCCCTAATATACCAGCACCGTATATGTACCACTTCTATTTCCCATACCAATGTTATCCCTAATATACCAGCATTACTGTATATGTACCACTTCTATTTCCCATACCAATGTTATCCCTAATATACCAGCTCCGTATATGTACCACTTCTATTTCCCACACCAATGTTATCGCTAATATACCAGCACCATATATATGTACCACTTCTATTTCCCATACCAATGTTATCCCTAATATACCAGCACCGTATATATGTACCACTTCTATTTCCCATACCAATGTTATCCCCTAATATACCAGCACCGTATATGTACCACTTCTATTTCCCATACCAATGTTATCCCTAATATACCAGCACCGTATATGTACCACTTCTATTTCCCATACCAATGTTATCCCTAATATACCAGCATTACTGTATATGTACTTCTATTTCCCATACCAATGTTATCCCTAATATACCAGCACTGTATATGTACCACTTCTATGTCCCATACCGATGTTACCCCTAATATACCAGCACTGTATATGTACCACTTCTATTTCCCATACTAATGTTATCCCTAATATACCAGCACTGTATATGTACCGCTTCTATTTCCCATACCAATGTTATCCCTAATATACCAGCACCGTATATGTACCACTTCTATTTCCCATACCAATGTTATCCCTAATATACCAGCATTACTGTATATGTACCACTTCTATTTCCCATACCAATGTTATCCCTAATATACCAGCACCGTACATATGTTCCACTTCTATTTCCCATACCAATGTTATCCCTAATATACCAGCACTGTATATGTACCACTTCTATTTCCCATACCAATGTTATCCCTAATATACCAGCACCGTATATATGTACCACTTCTATTTCCCATACCAATGTTATCCCTAATATACCAGCACCGTATATGTACCGCTTCTATTTCCCATACCAATGTTATCCCTAATATACCAGCACCGTATATGTACCACTTCTATTTCCCATACCAATGTTATCCCTAATATACCAGCATTGTATATGTACCACTTCTATTTCCCATACCAATGTTATCCCTAATATACCAGCACTGGATATGTACCACTTCTATTTCCCATATCAATGTTACCCCTAATATACCAGCACCGTATATGTACCACTTCTATTTCCCATACCAATGTTATCCCTAATATACCAGCATTACTGTATATGTACCACTTCTATTTCCCATACCAATGTTATCCCTAATACACCAGCACTGTATATGTACCACTTCTATTTCCCATACCAATGTTATCCCTAATATACCACTTCTATTTCCCATACCAATGTTATCCCTAAAATACCAGCATTACTCTATATGTAGCACATCTATTTCCCATACCAATGTTATCCCTAGTATACCAGCACCGTATATGTACCACTTCTATTTACCATACCAATGTTATCCCTAATATACCAGCACTGTATATGAACCACTTCTATTTCCCATACCAATGTTATCCCTAATATACCAGCACTGTATATGCACCACTTCTATTTCCCATACTAATGTTATCCCTAATATACCAGCACCGTATATGTACCACTTCTATTTCCCATACCAATGTTATCCCTAATATACCAGCATTACTGTATATGTACCACTTCTATTTCCCATACCAATGTTATCCCTAATATACCAGCACCGTACATATGTTCCACTTCTGTTTCCCATACCAATGTTTTCCCTAATACACCAGCACTGTATATGTACCACTTCTATTTCCCATACCAATGTTATCCCTAATACACCAGCACTGTATATGTACCACTTTTATGTCCCATACCGATGTTACCCCTAATATACCAGCACTGTATATGTACCACTTCTATTTCCCATATCAATGTAATCCCTAATATACCACTTCTTTTTCCCATACCAATGTTATCCCTAAAATACCAGCATTACTGTATATGTAGCACATCTATTTCCCATACCAATGTTATCCCTAGTATACCAGCACCGTATATGTACCACTTCTATTTACCATACCAATGTTATCCCTAATATACCAGCACTGTATATGAACCACTTCTATTTCCCATACCAATGTTATCCCTAATATACCAGCACTGTATATGCACCACTTCTATTTCCCATACTAAGGTTATCCCTAATATACCAGCACCGTATATGTACCACTTCTATTTCCCATAGCAATGTTATCCCTAATATACCAACACCGTACATGTACCACTTCTATTTCCCATACCAATGTTATCCCTATTATACCAGCACCGTATATATGTACCACTTCTATTTCCCATACCAATGTTATCCCCTAATATACCAGCACCGTATATATGTACCACTTCTATTTCCCATACCAATGTTATCCCTAATATACCAGCACCGTATATGTACCACTTCTATTTCCCATACCAATGTTATCCCTAATATACCAGCACCGTATATGTACCACATCTATTTCCCATACCAATGTTATCCCTAATATACCAGCATTACTGTATATGTACTTCTCTTTCCCATAGCAATGTTATCCCTAATATACCAGCACCGTATATGTACCGCTTCTATTTCCCATACCAATGTTTTCCCTAATACACCAGCACTGTATATGTACCACTTCTATTTCCCATACCAATGTTATCCCTAATACACCAGCACCGTATATGTACCACTTCTATTTCCCATACCATTGTTATCCCTAATACACCAGCACTGTATATGTACCACTTCTATTTCCCATACCAATGTTATCCTCAATATACCAGCACCGTATATGTACCACTTCTATTTCCCATACCAATGTTATCCCTAATATACCAGCACCATATATGTACAACTTCTATTTCCCATACCAATGTTATCCCTAATATACCAGCACCGTATATGTACCACTTCTATTTCCCATACCAATGTTATCCCTAATATACCAGCACCATATATGTACAACTTCTATTTCCCATACCAATGTTATCCCCAATATACCAGCACCGTATATGTACCACTTCTATTTCCCATACCAATGTTATCTTTAATATACCAGCACCGTATATGTACCGCTTCTATTTCCCATACCAATGTTATCCCTAATATACCAGCACCGTATATGTACCGCTTCTATTTCCCATACCAAGGTTATCCCTAATATACCAGCACCATATATGTACCGCTTCTATTTCCCATACCAATGTTATCCCTAATATACCCGCACCGTATATGTACCACTTCTGTTTCCCATACCAATGTTACCCCTAATAGACCAGCACCGTATATGTACCACTTCTATTTCCCATACCAATGTTATCCCTAATATACCAGCACCGTATATATTTACCACTTCTATTTCCCATACCAATGTTATCCCTAATATACCAGCATTGTATATGTACCACTTCTATTTCCCATACCAATGTTATCCCTGATATACCAGCACCGTATATATTTACCACTTCTATTTCCCATACCAATGTTATCCCTAATATACCAGCACCGTATATATTTACCACTTCTATTTCCCATACCAATGTTATCCCTAATATACCAGCATTGTATATGTACCACTTCTATTTCCCATACCAATGTTATCCCTAATATACAAGCACTGTATATGTACCACTTCTATTTCCCATATCAATGTTATCCTTAATATACCCGTGCTGTATATGTACCACTTCTATTTCCCATACCAATGTTATCCCTAATATACCAGCACCGCATATGTACCACTTCTATTTACCATACTAATGTTACCCCTGATATACCAGCACCGTATATGTACCACTTCTATTTCCCATACCAATGTTATCCCTGATATACCAGCATTACTGTATATGTACCACTTCTATTTCCCATACCAATGTTATCCCTAATATACCAGCACTGTATATATACCACTTCTATTTCTCATACCGAAGTTATCCCTAATATACCAGCACTGTATATGTACCACTTCTATTTCCCATACCAATGTTATCCTTAATATACCCGTGCTGTATATGTACCACTTCTATTTCCTATACCAATGTTATCCCTAATATACCAGCACCATATATATACCACTTCTATTTCCCATACTAATGTTATCCCTAATATACCAGCACCGTATATGTACCACTTCTATTTCCCATACCAATGTTATCCCTAATATACCAGCATTACTGTATATGTACCACTTCTATTTCCCATACCAATGTTATCCCTAATATACCAGCACCGTACATATGTTCCACTTCTGTTTCCCATACCAATGTTTTCCCTAATACACCAGCACTGTATATGTACCACTTCTATTTCCCATACCAATGTTATCCCTAATACACCAGCACTGTATATGTACCACTTTTATGTCCCATACCGATGTTACCCCTAATATACCAGCACTGTATATGTACCACTTCTATTTCCCATATCAATGTAATCCCTAATATACCACTTCTTTTTCCCATACCAATGTTATCCCTAAAATACCAGCATTACTGTATATGTAGCACATCTATTTCCCATACCAATGTTATCCCTAGTATACCAGCACCGTATATGTACCACTTCTATTTACCATACCAATGTTATCCCTAATATACCAGCACTGTATATGAACCACTTCTATTTCCCATACCAATGTTATCCCTAATATACCAGCACTGTATATGCACCACTTCTATTTCCCATACTAAGGTTATCCCTAATATACCAGCACCGTATATGTACCACTTCTATTTCCCATAGCAATGTTATCCCTAATATACCAACACCGTACATGTACCACTTCTATTTCCCATACCAATGTTATCCCTATTATACCAGCACCGTATATATGTACCACTTCTATTTCCCATACCAATGTTATCCCCTAATATACCAGCACCGTATATATGTACCACTTCTATTTCCCATACCAATGTTATCCCTAATATACCAGCACCGTATATGTACCACTTCTATTTCCCATACCAATGTTATCCCTAATATACCAGCACCGTATATGTACCACATCTATTTCCCATACCAATGTTATCCCTAATATACCAGCATTACTGTATATGTACTTCTCTTTCCCATAGCAATGTTATCCCTAATATACCAGCACCGTATATGTACCGCTTCTATTTCCCATACCAATGTTTTCCCTAATACACCAGCACTGTATATGTACCACTTCTATTTCCCATACCAATGTTATCCCTAATACACCAGCACCGTATATGTACCACTTCTATTTCCCATACCATTGTTATCCCTAATACACCAGCACTGTATATGTACCACTTCTATTTCCCATACCAATGTTATCCTCAATATACCAGCACCGTATATGTACCACTTCTATTTCCCATACCAATGTTATCCCTAATATACCAGCACCATATATGTACAACTTCTATTTCCCATACCAATGTTATCCCTAATATACCAGCACCGTATATGTACCACTTCTATTTCCCATACCAATGTTATCCCTAATATACCAGCACCATATATGTACAACTTCTATTTCCCATACCAATGTTATCCCCAATATACCAGCACCGTATATGTACCACTTCTATTTCCCATACCAATGTTATCTTTAATATACCAGCACCGTATATGTACCGCTTCTATTTCCCATACCAATGTTATCCCTAATATACCAGCACCGTATATGTACCGCTTCTATTTCCCATACCAAGGTTATCCCTAATATACCAGCACCATATATGTACCGCTTCTATTTCCCATACCAATGTTATCCCTAATATACCCGCACCGTATATGTACCACTTCTGTTTCCCATACCAATGTTACCCCTAATAGACCAGCACCGTATATGTACCACTTCTATTTCCCATACCAATGTTATCCCTAATATACCAGCACCGTATATATTTACCACTTCTATTTCCCATACCAATGTTATCCCTAATATACCAGCATTGTATATGTACCACTTCTATTTCCCATACCAATGTTATCCCTGATATACCAGCACCGTATATATTTACCACTTCTATTTCCCATACCAATGTTATCCCTAATATACCAGCACCGTATATATTTACCACTTCTATTTCCCATACCAATGTTATCCCTAATATACCAGCATTGTATATGTACCACTTCTATTTCCCATACCAATGTTATCCCTAATATACCAGCACCGTATATGTACCGCTTCTATTTCCCATACCAATGTTTTCCCTAATACACCAGCACTGTATATGTACCACTTCTATTTCCCATACCAATGTTATCCCTAATACACCAGCACCGTATATGTACCACTTCTATTTCCCATACCATTGTTATCCCTAATACACCAGCACTGTATATGTACCACTTCTATTTCCCATACCAATGTTATCCTCAATATACCAGCACCGTATATGTACCACTTCTATTTCCCATACCAATGTTATCCCTAATATACCAGCACCATATATGTACAACTTCTATTTCCCATACCAATGTTATCCCTAATATACCAGCACCGTATATGTACCACTTCTATTTCCCATACCAATGTTATCCCTAATATACCAGCACCATATATGTACAACTTCTATTTCCCATACCAATGTTATCCCCAATATACCAGCACCGTATATGTACCACTTCTATTTCCCATACCAATGTTATCTTTAATATACCAGCACCGTATATGTACCGCTTCTATTTCCCATACCAATGTTATCCCTAATATACCAGCACCGTATATGTACCGCTTCTATTTCCCATACCAAGGTTATCCCTAATATACCAGCACCATATATGTACCGCTTCTATTTCCCATACCAATGTTATCCCTAATATACCCGCACCGTATATATGTACCACTTCTGTTTCCCATACCAATGTTACCCCTAATAGACCAGCACCGTATATGTACCACTTCTATTTCCCATACCAATGTTATCCCTAATATACCAGCACCGTATATATTTACCACTTCTATTTCCCATACCAATGTTATCCCTAATATACCAGCATTGTATATGTACCACTTCTATTTCCCATACCAATGTTATCCCTGATATACCAGCACCGTATATATTTACCACTTCTATTTCCCATACCAATGTTATCCCTAATATACCAGCACCGTATATATTTACCACTTCTATTTCCCATACCAATGTTATCCCTAATATACCAGCATTGTATATGTACCACTTCTATTTCCCATACCAATGTTATCCCTAATATACAAGCACTGTATATGTACCACTTCTATTTCCCATATCAATGTTATCCTTAATATACCCGTGCTGTATATGTACCACTTCTATTTCCCATACCAATGTTATCCCTAATATACCAGCACCGCATATGTACCACTTCTATTTACCATACTAATGTTACCCCTGATATACCAGCACCGTATATGTACCACTTCTATTTCCCATACCAATGTTATCCCTGATATACCAGCATTACTGTATATGTACCACTTCTATTTCCCATACCAATGTTATCCCTAATATACCAGCACTGTATATATACCACTTCTATTTCTCATACCGAAGTTATCCCTAATATACCAGCACTGTATATGTACCACTTCTATTTCCCATACCAATGTTATCCTTAATATACCCGTGCTGTATATGTACCACTTCTATTTCCTATACCAATGTTATCCCTAATATACCAGCACCATATATATACCACTTCTATTTCCCATACTAATGTTATCCCTAATATACCAGCACCGTATATGTACCACTTCTATTTCCCATACCAATGTTATCCCTAATATACCAGCATTACTGTATATGTACCACTTCTATTTCCCATACCAATGTTATCCCTAATATACCAGCACCGTACATATGTTCCACTTCTGTTTCCCATACCAATGTTTTCCCTAATACACCAGCACTGTATATGTACCACTTCTATTTCCCATACCAATGTTATCCCTAATACACCAGCACTGTATATGTACCACTTTTATGTCCCATACCGATGTTACCCCTAATATACCAGCACTGTATATGTACCACTTCTATTTCCCATATCAATGTAATCCCTAATATACCACTTCTTTTTCCCATACCAATGTTATCCCTAAAATACCAGCATTACTGTATATGTAGCACATCTATTTCCCATACCAATGTTATCCCTAGTATACCAGCACCGTATATGTACCACTTCTATTTACCATACCAATGTTATCCCTAATATACCAGCACTGTATATGAACCACTTCTATTTCCCATACCAATGTTATCCCTAATATACCAGCACTGTATATGCACCACTTCTATTTCCCATACTAAGGTTATCCCTAATATACCAGCACCGTATATGTACCACTTCTATTTCCCATAGCAATGTTATCCCTAATATACCAACACCGTACATGTACCACTTCTATTTCCCATACCAATGTTATCCCTATTATACCAGCACCGTATATATGTACCACTTCTATTTCCCATACCAATGTTATCCCCTAATATACCAGCACCGTATATATGTACCACTTCTATTTCCCATACCAATGTTATCCCTAATATACCAGCACCGTATATGTACCACTTCTATTTCCCATACCAATGTTATCCCTAATATACCAGCACCGTATATGTACCACATCTATTTCCCATACCAATGTTATCCCTAATATACCAGCATTACTGTATATGTACTTCTCTTTCCCATAGCAATGTTATCCCTAATATACCAGCACCGTATATGTACCGCTTCTATTTCCCATACCAATGTTTTCCCTAATACACCAGCACTGTATATGTACCACTTCTATTTCCCATACCAATGTTATCCCTAATACACCAGCACCGTATATGTACCACTTCTATTTCCCATACCATTGTTATCCCTAATACACCAGCACTGTATATGTACCACTTCTATTTCCCATACCAATGTTATCCTCAATATACCAGCACCGTATATGTACCACTTCTATTTCCCATACCAATGTTATCCCTAATATACCAGCACCATATATGTACAACTTCTATTTCCCATACCAATGTTATCCCTAATATACCAGCACCGTATATGTACCACTTCTATTTCCCATACCAATGTTATCCCTAATATACCAGCACCATATATGTACAACTTCTATTTCCCATACCAATGTTATCCCCAATATACCAGCACCGTATATGTACCACTTCTATTTCCCATACCAATGTTATCTTTAATATACCAGCACCGTATATGTACCGCTTCTATTTCCCATACCAATGTTATCCCTAATATACCAGCACCGTATATGTACCGCTTCTATTTCCCATACCAAGGTTATCCCTAATATACCAGCACCATATATGTACCGCTTCTATTTCCCATACCAATGTTATCCCTAATATACCCGCACCGTATATGTACCACTTCTGTTTCCCATACCAATGTTACCCCTAATAGACCAGCACCGTATATGTACCACTTCTATTTCCCATACCAATGTTATCCCTAATATACCAGCACCGTATATATTTACCACTTCTATTTCCCATACCAATGTTATCCCTAATATACCAGCATTGTATATGTACCACTTCTATTTCCCATACCAATGTTATCCCTGATATACCAGCACCGTATATATTTACCACTTCTATTTCCCATACCAATGTTATCCCTAATATACCAGCACCGTATATATTTACCACTTCTATTTCCCATACCAATGTTATCCCTAATATACCAGCATTGTATATGTACCACTTCTATTTCCCATACCAATGTTATCCCTAATATACAAGCACTGTATATGTACCACTTCTATTTCCCATATCAATGTTATCCTTAATATACCCGTGCTGTATATGTACCACTTCTATTTCCCATACCAATGTTATCCCTAATATACCAGCACCGCATATGTACCACTTCTATTTACCATACTAATGTTACCCCTGATATACCAGCACCGTATATGTACCACTTCTATTTCCCATACCAATGTTATCCCTGATATACCAGCATTACTGTATATGTACCACTTCTATTTCCCATACCAATGTTATCCCTAATATACCAGCACTGTATATATACCACTTCTATTTCTCATACCGAAGTTATCCCTAATATACCAGCACTGTATATGTACCACTTCTATTTCCCATACCAATGTTATCCTTAATATACCCGTGCTGTATATGTACCACTTCTATTTCCTATACCAATGTTATCCCTAATATACCAGCACCGTACATGTACCACTTCTATTTCCCATACCAATGTTATCCCTAATATACCAGCACCGTATATGTACCACTTCTATTTCCCATACCAATGTTACCCCTAATATACCAGCACTGTATATGTACCACTTCTATATCCCATACCAATGTTATCCCTAATATACCAGCACCGTACATGTACCACTTCTATTTACCATACCAATGTTACCCCTGATATACCAGCACTGTATATGTACCACTTCTATTTCCCATACCAATGTTATCCCTGATATACCAGCATTACTGTATATGTACCACTTCTATTTCCCATACCAATGTTATCCCTAATATACCAGCACTGTATATGTACCACTTCTATTTCCCATACCAATGTTATCCCTAATATACCAGCACCGTATATGTACCACTTCTATTTCCCATACCAATGTTATCCCTGATATACCAGCATTACTGTATATGTACCACTTCTATTTCCCATACCAATGTTATCCCTAATATACCAGCATTACTGTATATGTACCACTTCTATTTCCCATACCAATGTTATCCCTAATATACCAGCACCGTATATGTACCACTTCTATTTTCCATACCAATGTTATGGCTAATATACCAGCACTGTATATGTACCACTTCTATTTCCCATACCAAGGTTATCCCTAATATACCAGCACCGTATATGTACAACTTCTATTTCCCATACCAATGTTATCCCCTAATATACCAGCACCGTATATATGTACCACTTCTATTTCCCATACCAATGTTATCCCTAATATTCCAGTACCGTATATGTACCACTTCTATTTCCCATACCAATGTTATCCCCTAATATACCAGCACCGTATATATGTACCACTTCTATTTCCCATACCAATGCTATCCCTAATAGAGCAGCACCGTATATGTACCACTTCTATTTCCCATACCAATGTTATACCTAATATAACAGCACTGTATATGTACCACTTCTATTTCCCATACGAATGTTATCCCTAATATACCCGTGCTGTATATGTACCACTTCTATTTCCCATACCAATGTTATCCCTAATATACCAGCACTGTATATGTACCACTTCTATTTCCCACACCAATGTTATCCCTAATATACCAGCACTGTATATGTACCACTTCTATTTCCCATACCAATGTTATCCCTAATATACCAGCATTGTATATGTACCACTTCTATTTCCCATACCAATGTTATCCCTAATATACCAGCACTGTATATGTACCACTTCTATTTCCTATATCAATGTTACCCCTAATATACCAGCACCGTATATGTACCACTTCTATTTCCCATACCAATGTTATCCCTAATACACCAGCACTGTATATGTACCACTTCTATTTCCCATACCAATGTTATCCCTAATATACCACTTCTATTTCCCATACCAATGTTATCCCTAATATACCAGCATTACTGTATATGTAGCACATCTATTTCCCATACCAATGTTATACCTACTATACCAGCACCGTATATGTACCACTTCTATTTACCATACCAATGTTATCCATAATATACCAGCACTGTATATGAACCACTTCTATTTCCCATACCAATGTTATCCCTAATATACCAGCACTGGTAATGCACCACTTCTATTTCCCATACTAATGTTATCCCTAATATACCAGCACCGTATATGTACCACTTCTATTTCCCATACCAATGTTATCCCTAATATACCAGCACCGTACATGTACCACTTCTATTTCCCATACCAATGTTATCCCTAATATACCAGAACCGTACATGTACCACTTCGATTTCCAATACCAATGTTATCCCTAATATACCAGCACTGTATATGTACCACTTCTATTTCCCATACCAATGTTATCCCTAATATACCAGCACCGTATATATGTACCACTTCTATTTCCCATACCAATGTTATCCCTAATATACCAGCACCGTATATGTACCGCTTCTATTTCCCATACCAATGTTATCCCTAATATACCAGCACCGTATATGTACCGCTTCTATTTCCCATACCACTGTTATCCCTAATATACCAGCACTGTATATGTACCACTTCTATTTCCCATACCAATGTTATCCCTAATATACCAGCACTGTATATGTACCACTTCTATTTCCCATACCAATGTTATCCCTAATATACCAGCATTGTATATGTACCGCTTCTATTTCCCATACCAATGTTATCCCTAATATACCAGCACTGTATATGTACCGCTTCTATTTCCCATACCAAGGTTATCCCTAATATACCAGCACCTTATATGTACAACTTCTATTTCCCATACCAATGTTATCCCTAATATACCAGCACCGTATATGTACCGCTTCTATTTCCCTTACCAATGTTATCCCTAATATACCAGCACCGTATATGTACCGCTTCTATTTCCCATACCAATGTTATCCCTAATATACCAGCACTGTATATGTACCACTTCTATTTCCCATACCAATGTTATCCCTAATATACCAGCACTGTATATGTACCACTTCTATTTCCCATACCAATGTTATCCCTAATATACCAGCATTGTATATGTACCGCTTCTATTTCCCATACCAATGTTATCCCTAATATACCAGCACTGTATATGTACCGCTTCTATTTCCCATACCAAGGTTATCCCTAATATACCAGCACCATATATGTACAACTTCTATTTCCCATACCAATGTTATCCCCAATATACCAGCATCGTATATGTACCACTTCTATTTCTCATACCAATGTTATCTTTAATATACCAGCACCGTATATGTACCGCTTCTATTTCCCATACCAATGTTATCCCTAATATACCAGCACCGTATATGTACCACTTCTATTTCCCATAACAATGTTATCCCTAATATACCAGCACCGTATATGTACCACTTCTGTTTCCCATACCAATGTTACCGCTAATAGACCAGCACTGTATATGTACCACTTCTATTTCCCATACCAATGTTATCCCTAATATACCAGCACCGTATATATTTACCACTTCTATTTCCCATACCAATGTTATCCCTAATATACCAGCACCGTATATATTTACCACTTCTATTTCCCATTCCAATGTTATCCCTAATATACCAGCATTGTATATGTACCACTTCTATTTCCCATACCAATGTTATCCCTGATATACCAGCACCGTATATATTTACCACTTCTATTTCCCATACCAATGTTATCCCCTAATATACCAGCACCGTATATATGTACCACTTCTATTTCCCATACCAATGCTATCCCTAATATACCAGCACCGTATATATTTACCACTTCTATTTCCCATACCAATGTTATCCCTAATATACCAGCATTGTATATGTACCACTTCTATTTCCCATACCAATGTTATCCCTGATATACCAGCACCGTATATATTTACCACTTCTATTTCCCATACCAATGTTATCCCCTAATATACCAGCACCGTATATATGTACCACTTCTATTTCCCATACCAATGCTATCCCTAATATAGCAGCACCGTATATGTACCGCTTCTATTTCCCATACCAATGTTATACCTAATATAACAGCACTGTATATGTACCACTTCTATTTCTCATACCGATGTTATCCCTAATATACCTGCACTGTATATGTACCACTTCTATTTCCCATACGAATGTTATCCCTAATATACCGTGCTGTATATGTACCACTTCTATTTCCCATACCAATGTTATCCCTAATATACCAGCACTGTATATGTATCACTTCTATTTCCCACACCAATGTTATCCCTAATATACCAGCACTGTATATGTACCACTTCTATTTCCCATACCAATGTTATCCCTAATATACCAGCATTGTATATGTACCACTTCTATTTCCCATACCAATGTTATCCCTAATATACCAGCACTGTATATGTACCACTTCTATTTCCCATATCAATGTTACCCTTAATATACCAGCACCGTATATGTACCACTTCTATTTCCCATACCAATGTTATCCCTAATACACCAGCACTGTATATGCACCACTTCTATTTCCCATACCAATGTTATCCCTAATATACCACTTCTATTTCCCATACCAATGTTATCCCTAATATACCAGCATTACTGTATATGTAGCACATCTATTTCTCATACCAATGTTATCCCTAGTATACCAGCACCGTATATGTACCACTTCTATTTACCATACCAATGTTATCCCTAATATACCAGCACTGTATATGAACCACTTCTATTTCCCATTCCAATGTTATCCCTAATATACCAGCACTGGTAATGCACCACTTCTATTTCCCATACCAATGTTATCCCTAATATACCAGCACTGGTAATGCACCACTTCTATTTCCCATACTAATGTTATCCCTAATATACCAGCACCGTATATGTACCACTTCTTTTTCCCATACCAATGTTATCCCTAATATACCAGCACCGTACATGTACCACTTCTATTTCCCATACCAATGTTATCCCTAATATACCAGCTCCGTACATGTACCACTTCGATTTCCCATACCAATGTTATCCCTAATATACCAGCACTGTATATGTACCACTTCTATTTCCCATACCAATGTTATCCCTAATATACCAGCACCGTATATATTTACCACTTCTATTTCCCATACCAATGTTATCCCTAATATACCAGCACCGTATATGTACCGCTTCTATTTCCCATACCAATGTTATCCCTAATATACCAGCACCGTAAATGTACCGCTTCTATTTCCCATACCAATGTTATCCCTAATATACCAGCACTGTATATGTACCACTTCTATTTCCCATACCAATGTTATCCCTAATATACCAGCACTGTATATGTACCACTTCTAATTCCGATACCAATGTTATCCCTAATATACCAGCATTGTATATGTACCGCTTCTATTTCCCATACCAATGTTATCCCTAATATACCAGCACTGTATATGTACCTCTTCTATTTCCCATACCAAGGTTATCCCTAATATACCAGCACCATATATGTACAACTTCTATTTCCCATACCAATCTTATCCCCAATATACCAGCACCGTATATGTACCACTTCTATTTCCCATACCAATGTTATCTTTAATATACCAGCACCGTATATGTACCGCTTCTATTTCCCATACCAATGTTATCCCTAATATACCAGCACCGTATATGTACCGCTTCTATTTCCCATACCAAGGTTATCCCTAATATACCAGCACCGTATATGTACCGCTTCTATTTCCCATACCAATGTTATCCCTAATATACCAGCACCGTATATGTACCACTTCTGTTTCCCATACCAATGTTACCCCTAATAGACCAGCACTGTATATGTACCACTTCTATTTCCCATACCAATGTTATCCCTGATATTCCAGCACCGTATATATTTACCACTTCTATTTCCCATACCAATGTTATCCCTAATATACCAGCACCGTATATTTATTTACCACTTCTATTTCCCATACCAATGTTATCCCTAATATACCAGCATTGTATATGTACCACTTCTATTTCCCATACCAATGTTATCCCTAATATACAAGCACTGTATATGTACCACTTCTATTTCCCATACCAATGTTATCCCTAATATACCCGTGCTGTATATGTACCACTTCTATTTCCCATACCAATGTTATCCCTAATATACCAGCACCGCATATGTACCACTTCTATTTACCATACTAATGTTACCCCTGATATACCAGCACCGTATATGTACCACTTCTATTTCCCATACCAATGTTATCCCTGATATACCAGCATTACTGTATATGTACCACTTCTATTTCCCATACCAATGTTATCCCTAATATACCAGCACTGTATATATACCACTTCTATTTCTCATACCGATGTTATCCCTAATATACCAGCACTGTATATGTACCACTTCTATTTCCCATACCAATGTTATCCCTAATATACCAGCACCGTATATATGTACCACTTCTATTTCCCATACCAATGTTATCCGTAATATACCAGCACCGTATATGTACCGCTTCTATTTCCCATACCAATGTTATCCCTGATATACCAGCATTACTGTATATGTACCACTTCTATTTCCCATACCAATGTTATCCCTAATATACCAGCACTGTATATGTACCACTTCTATTTCCCATACCAATGTTATCCCTAATATACCAGCACCGTATATGTACCACGTCTATTTCCCATACCAATGTTATCCCTGATATACCAGCATTACTGTATATGTACCACTTCTATTTCCCATACCAATGTTATCCCTGATATACCAGCATTACTGTATATGTACCACTTCTATTTCCCATACCAATGTTATCCCTAATATACCAGCACCGTATATGTACCACTTCTATTTCCCATACCAATGTTATCGCTAATATACCAGCACTGTATATGTACCACTTCTATTTCCCATACCAATGTTATCCCTAATATACCAGCACCGTATATGTACCACTTCTATTTCCCATACCAATGTTATCCCCTAATATACCAGCACCGTATATATGTACCTCTTCTATTTCCCATACCAATGTTATCCCTAATATACCAGCACCGTATATATGTACCACTTCTATTTCCCATACCAATGCTATCCCTAATATAGCAGCACCGTATATGTACCGCTTCTATTTCCCATACCAATGTTATCCCTGATATACCAGCATTACTGTATATGTACCACTTCTATTTCCCATACCAATGTTATCCCTAATATACCAGCACTGTATATGTACCACTTCTATTTCCCATACCAATGTTATCCCTAATATACCAGCACCGTATATGTACCACGTCTATTTCCCATACCAATGTTATCCCTGATATACCAGCATTACTGTATATGTACCACTTCTATTTCCCATACCAATGTTATCCCTAATATACCAGCATTACTGTATATGTACCACTTCTATTTCCCATACCAATGTTATCCCTAATATACCAGCACTGTATATGTACCACTTCTATTTCCCATACCAATCTTATCCCCAATATACCAGCACCGTATATGTACCACTTCTATTTCCCATACCAATGTTATCTTTAATATACCAGCACCGTATATGTACCGCTTCTATTTCCCATACCAATGTTATCCCTAATATACCAGCACCGTATATGTACCACATCTATTTCCCATACCAATGTTATTCCTAATATACCAGCACCGTATATGTACCACTTCTATTTCCCATACCAATGTTATCCCTAATATACCAGCATTGTATATGTACCACTTCTATTTCCCATACCAATGTTATCCCTGATATACCAGCACCGTATATATTTACCACTTCTATTTCCCATACCAATGTTATCCCTAATATACCAGCACCGTATATATTTACCACTTCTATTTCCCATACCAATGTTATCCCTAATATACCAGCATTGTATATGTACCACTTCTATTTCCCATACCAATGTTATCCCTAATATACAAGCACTGTATATGTACCACTTCTATTTCCCATATCAATGTTATCCTTAATATACCCGTGCTGTATATGTACCACTTCTATTTCCCATACCAATGTTATCCCTAATATACAAGCACTGTATATGTACCACTTCTATTTCCCATATCAATGTTATCCTTAATATACCCGTGCTGTATATGTACCACTTCTATTTCCCATACCAATGTTATCCCTAATATACCAGCACCGCATATGTACCACTTCTATTTACCATACTAATGTTACCCCTGATATACCAGCACCGTATATGTACCACTTCTATTTCCCATACCAATGTTATCCCTGATATACCAGCATTACTGTATATGTACCACTTCTATTTCCCATACCAATGTTATCCCTAATATACCAGCACTGTATATATACCACTTCTATTTCTCATACCGAAGTTATCCCTAATATACCAGCACTGTATATGTACCACTTCTATTTCCCATACCAATGTTATCCTTAATATACCCGTGCTGTATATGTACCACTTCTATTTCCTATACCAATGTTATCCCTAATATACCAGCACCGTACATGTACCACTTCTATTTCCCATACCAATGTTATCCCTAATATACCAGCACCGTATATGTACCACTTCTATTTCCCATACCAATGTTACCCCTAATATACCAGCACTGTATATGTACCACTTCTATATCCCATACCAATGTTATCCCTAATATACCAGCACCGTACATGTACCACTTCTATTTACCATACCAATGTTACCCCTGATATACCAGCACTGTATATGTACCACTTCTATTTCCCATACCAATGTTATCCCTGATATACCAGCATTACTGTATATGTACCACTTCTATTTCCCATACCAATGTTATCCCTAATATACCAGCACTGTATATGTACCACTTCTATTTCCCATACCAATGTTATCCCTAATATACCAGCACCGTATATGTACCACTTCTATTTCCCATACCAATGTTATCCCTGATATACCAGCATTACTGTATATGTACCACTTCTATTTCCCATACCAATGTTATCCCTAATATACCAGCATTACTGTATATGTACCACTTCTATTTCCCATACCAATGTTATCCCTAATATACCAGCACCGTATATGTACCACTTCTATTTTCCATACCAATGTTATCGCTAATATACCAGCACTGTATATGTACCACTTCTATTTCCCATACCAAGGTTATCCCTAATATACCAGCACCGTATATGTACAACTTCTATTTCCCATACCAATGTTATCCCCTAATATACCAGCACCGTATATATGTACCACTTCTATTTCCCATACCAATGTTATCCCTAATATACCAGTACCGTATATGTACCACTTCTATTTCCCATACCAATGTTATCCCCTAATATACCAGCACCGTATATATGTACCACTTCTATTTCCCATACCAATGCTATCCCTAATAGAGCAGCACCGTATATGTACCGCTTCTATTTCCCATACCAATGTTATACCTAATATAACAGCACTGTATATGTACCACTTCTATTTCCCATACGAATGTTATCCCTAATATACCCGTGCTGTATATGTACCACTTCTATTTCCCATACCAATGTTATCCCTAATATACCAGCACTGTATATGTACCACTTCTATTTCCCACACCAATGTTATCCCTAATATACCAGCACTGTATATGTACCACTTCTATTTCCCATACCAATGTTATCCCTAATATACCAGCATTGTATATGTACCACTTCTATTTCCCATACCAATGTTATCCCTAATATACCAGCACTGTATATGTACCACTTCTATTTCCCATATCAATGTTACCCCTAATATACCAGCACCGTATATGTACCACTTCTATTTCCCATACCAATGTTATCCCTAATACACCAGCACTGTATATGTACCACTTCTATTTCCCATACCAATGTTATCCCTAATATACCACTTCTATTTCCCATACCAATGTTATCCCTAATATACCAGCATTACTGTATATGTAGCACATCTATTTCCCATACCAATGTTATACCTACTATACCAGCACCGTATATGTACCACTTCTATTTACCATACCAATGTTATCCATAATATACCAGCACTGTATATGAACCACTTCTATTTCCCATACCAATGTTATCCCTAATATACCAGCACTGGTAATGCACCACTTCTATTTCCCATACTAATGTTATCCCTAATATACCAGCACTGTATATGTACCACTTCTATTTCCCATACCAATGTTATCCCTAATATACCAGCACCGTACATGTACCACTTCTATTTCCCATACCAATGTTATCCCTAATATACCAGAACCGTACATGTACCACTTCGATTTCCCATACCAATGTTATCCCTAATATACCAGCACTGTATATGTACCACTTCTATTTCCCATACCAATGTTATCCCTAATATACCAGCACCGTATATATGTACCACTTCTATTTCCCATACCAATGTTATCCCTAATATACCAGCACCGTATATGTACCGCTTCTATTTCCCATACCAATGTTATCCCTAATATACCAGCACCGTATATGTACCGCTTCTATTTCCCATACCACTGTTATCCCTAATATACCAGCACTGTATATGTACCACTTCTATTTCCCATACCAATGTTATCCCTAATATACCAGCACTGTATATGTACCACTTCTATTTCCCATACCAATGTTATCCCTAATATACCAGCATTGTATATGTACCGCTTCTATTTCCCATACCAATGTTATCCCTAATATACCAGCACTGTATATGTACCGCTTCTATTTCCCATACCAAGGTTATCCCTAATATACCAGCACCTTATATGTACAACTTCTATTTCCCATACCAATGTTATCCCTAATATACCAGCACCGTATATGTACCGCTTCTATTTCCCTTACCAATGTTATCCCTAATATACCAGCACCGTATATGTACCGCTTCTATTTCCCATACCAATGTTATCCCTAATATACCAGCACTGTATATGTACCACTTCTATTTCCCATACCAATGTTATCCCTAATATACCAGCACTGTATATGTACCACTTCTATTTCCCATACCAATGTTATCCCTAATATACCAGCATTGTATATGTACCGCTTCTATTTCCCATACCAATGTTATCCCTAATATACCAGCACTGTATATGTACCGCTTCTATTTCCCATACCAAGGTTATCCCTAATATACCAGCACCATATATGTACAACTTCTATTTCCCATACCAATGTTATCCCCAATATACCAGCATCGTATATGTACCACTTCTATTTCCCATACCAATGTTATCTTTAATATACCAGCACCGTATATGTACCGCTTCTATTTCCCATACCAATGTTATCCCTAATATACCAGCACCGTACATGTACCACTTCTATTTCCCATACCAATGTTATCCCTAATATACCAGCACTGTATATGTACCACTTCTATTTCCCATACCAATGTTATCCCTAATATACCAGCACCGTATATGTACCACGTCTATTTCCCATACCAATGTTATCCCTGATATACCAGCATTACTGTATATGTACCACTTCTATTTCCCATACCAATGTTATCCCTGATATACCAGCATTACTGTATATGTACCACTTCTATTTCCCATACCAATGTTATCCCTAATATACCAGCACCGTATATGTACCACTTCTATTTCCCATACCAATGTTATCGCTAATATACCAGCACTGTATATGTACCACTTCTATTTCCCATACCAATGTTATCCCTAATATACCAGCACCGTATATGTACCACTTCTATTTCCCATACCAATGTTATCCCCTAATATACCAGCACCGTATATATGTACCTCTTCTATTTCCCATACCAATGTTATCCCTAATATACCAGCACCGTATATATGTACCACTTCTATTTCCCATACCAATGCTATCCCTAATATAGCAGCACCGTATATGTACTGCTTCTATTTCCCATACCAATGTTATCCCTGATATACCAGCATTACTGTATATGTACCACTTCTATTTCCCATACCAATGTTATCCCTAATATACCAGCACTGTATATGTACCACTTCTATTTCCCATACCAATGTTATCCCTAATATACCAGCACCGTATATCTACCACGTCTATTTCCCATACCAATGTTATCCCTGATATACCAGCATTACTGTATATGTACCACTTCTATTTCCCATACCAATGTTATCCCTAATATACCAGCATTACTGTATATGTACCACTTCTATTTCCCATACCAATGTTATCCCTAATATACCAGAACTGTATATGTACCACTTCTATTTCCCATACCAATCTTATCCCCAATATACCAGCACCGTATATGTACCACTTCTATTTCCCATACCAATGTTATCTTTAATATACCAGCACCGTATATGTACCGCTTCTATTTCCCATACCAATGTTATCCCTAATATACCAGCACCGTATATGTACCACATCTATTTCCCATACCAATGTTATTCCTAATATACCAGCACCGTATATGTACCACTTCTATTTCCCATACCAATGTTATCCCTAATATACCAGCATTGTATATGTACCACTTCTATTTCCCATACCAATGTTATCCCTGATATACCAGCACCGTATATATTTACCACTTCTATTTCCCATACCAATGTTATCCCTAATATACCAGCACCGTATATATTTACCACTTCTATTTCCCATACCAATGTTATCCCTAATATACCAGCATTGTATATGTACCACTTCTATTTCCCATACCAATGTTATCCCTAATATACAAGCACTGTATATGTACCACTTCTATTTCCCATATCAATGTTATCCTTAATATACCCGTGCTGTATATGTACCACTTCTATTTCCCATACCAATGTTATCCCTAATATACAAGCACTGTATATGTACCACTTCTATTTCCCATATCAATGTTATCCTTAATATACCCGTGCTGTATATGTACCACTTCTATTTCCCATACCAATGTTATCCCTAATATACCAGCACCGCATATGTACCACTTCTATTTACCATACTAATGTTACCCCTGATATACCAGCACCGTATATGTACCACTTCTATTTCCCATACCAATGTTATCCCTGATATACCAGCATTACTGTATATGTACCACTTCTATTTCCCATACCAATGTTATCCCTAATATACCAGCACTGTATATATACCACTTCTATTTCTCATACCGAAGTTATCCCTAATATACCAGCACTGTATATGTACCACTTCTATTTCCCATACCAATGTTATCCTT
The DNA here is from genome assembly GCA_031769625.1 of Taudactylus pleione. Taxonomy (NCBI): domain Eukaryota; kingdom Metazoa; phylum Chordata; class Amphibia; order Anura; family Myobatrachidae; genus Taudactylus; species Taudactylus pleione. The sequence goes on along the minus strand of JAUIMM010001913.1, from coordinate 83,935 downwards.
AATATACCCGTGCTGTATATGTACCACTTCTATTTCCTATACCAATGTTATCCCTAATATACCAGCACCGTACATGTACCACTTCTATTTCCCATACCAATGTTATCCCTAATATACCAGCACCGTATATGTACCACTTCTATTTCCCATACCAATGTTACCCCTAATATACCAGCACTGTATATGTACCACTTCTATATCCCATACCAATGTTATCCCTAATATACCAGCACCGTACATGTACCACTTCTATTTACCATACCAATGTTACCCCTGATATACCAGCACTGTATATGTACCACTTCTATTTCCCATACCAATGTTATCCCTGATATACCAGCATTACTGTATATGTACCACTTCTATTTCCCATACCAATGTTATCCCTAATATACCAGCACTGTATATGTACCACTTCTATTTCCCATACCAATGTTATCCCTAATATACCAGCACCGTATATGTACCACTTCTATTTCCCATACCAATGTTATCCCTGATATACCAGCATTACTGTATATGTACCACTTCTATTTCCCATACCAATGTTATCCCTAATATACCAGCATTACTGTATATGTACCACTTCTATTTCCCATACCAATGTTATCCCTAATATACCAGCACCGTATATGTACCACTTCTATTTTCCATACCAATGTTATCGCTAATATACCAGCACTGTATATGTACCACTTCTATTTCCCATACCAAGGTTATTCCTAATATACCAGCACCGTATATGTACAACTTCTATTTCCCATACCAATGTTATCCCCTAATATACCAGCACCGTATATATGTACCACTTCTATTTCCCATACCAATGTTATCCCTAATATACCAGTACCGTATATGTACCACTTCTATTTCCCATACCAATGTTATCCCCTAATATACCAGCACCGTATATATGTACCACTTCTATTTCCCATACCAATGCTATCCCTAATAGAGCAGCACCGTATATGTACCGCTTCTATTTCCCATACCAATGTTATACCTAATATAACAGCACTGTATATGTACCACTTCTATTTCCCATACGAATGTTATCCCTAATATACCCGTGCTGTATATGTACCACTTCTATTTCCCATACCAATGTTATCCCTAATATACCAGCACTGTATATGTACCACTTCTATTTCCCACACCAATGTTATCCCTAATATACCAGCACTGTATATGTACCACTTCTATTTCCCATACCAATGTTATCCCTAATATACCAGCATTGTATATGTACCACTTCTATTTCCCATACCAATGTTATCCCTAATATACCAGCACTGTATATGTACCACTTCTATTTCCCATATCAATGTTACCCCTAATATACCAGCACCGTATATGTACCACTTCTATTTCCCATACCAATGTTATCCCTAATACACCAGCACTGTATATGTACCACTTCTATTTCCCATACCAATGTTATCCCTAATATACCACTTCTATTTCCCATACCAATGTTATCCCTAATATACCAGCATTACTGTATATGTAGCACATCTATTTCCCATACCAATGTTATACCTACTATACCAGCACCGTATATGTACCACTTCTATTTACCATACCAATGTTATCCATAATATACCAGCACTGTATATGAACCACTTCTATTTCCCATACCAATGTTATCCCTAATATACCAGCACTGGTAATGCACCACTTCTATTTCCCATACTAATGTTATCCCTAATATACCAGCACCGTATATGTACCACTTCTATTTCCCATACCAATGTTATCCCTAATATACCAGCACCGTACATGTACCACTTCTATTTCCCATACCAATGTTATCCCTAATATACCAGAACCGTACATGTACCACTTCGATTTCCCATACCAATGTTATCCCTAATATACCAGCACTGTATATGTACCACTTCTATTTCCCATACCAATGTTATCCCTAATATACCAGCACCGTATATATGTACCACTTCTATTTCCCATACCAATGTTATCCCTAATATACCAGCACCGTATATGTACCACTTCTATTTCCCATACCAATGTTATCCCTAATATACCAGCACCGTACATGTACCACTTCTATTTCCCATACCAATGTTATCCCTAATATACCAGAACCGTACATGTACCACTTCGATTTCCCATACCAATGTTATCCCTAATATACCAGCACTGTATATGTACCACTTCTATTTCCCATACCAATGTTATCCCTAATATACCAGCACCGTATATATGTACCACTTCTATTTCCCATACCAATGTTATCCCTAATATACCAGCACCGTATATGTACCGCTTCTATTTCCCATACCAATGTTATCCCTAATATACCAGCACCGTATATGTACCGCTTCTATTTCCCATACCACTGTTATCCCTAATATACCAGCACTGTATATGTACCACTTCTATTTCCCATACCAATGTTATCCCTAATATACCAGCACTGTATATGTACCACTTCTATTTCCCATACCAATGTTATCCCTAATATACCAGCATTGTATATGTACCGCTTCTATTTCCCATACCAATGTTATCCCTAATATACCAGCACTGTATATGTACCGCTTCTATTTCCCATACCAAGGTTATCCCTAATATACCAGCACCTTATATGTACAACTTCTATTTCCCATACCAATGTTATCCCTAATATACCAGCACCGTATATGTACCGCTTCTATTTCCCTTACCAATGTTATCCCTAATATACCAGCACCGTATATGTACCGCTTCTATTTCCCATACCAATGTTATCCCTAATATACCAGCACTGTATATGTACCACTTCTATTTCCCATACCAATGTTATCCCTAATATACCAGCACTGTATATGTACCACTTCTATTTCCCATACCAATGTTATCCCTAATATACCAGCATTGTATATGTACCGCTTCTATTTCCCATACCAATGTTATCCCTAATATACCAGCACTGTATATGTACCGCTTCTATTTCCCATACCAAGGTTATCCCTAATATACCAGCACCATATATGTACAACTTCTATTTCCCATAACAATGTTATCCCCAATATACCAGCATCGTATATGTACCACTTCTATTTCCCATACCAATGTTATCTTTAATATACCAGCACCGTATATGTACCGCTTCTATTTCCCATACCAATGTTATCCCTAATATATCAGCACCGTATATGTACCGCTTCTATTTCCCATACCAAGGTTATCCCTAATATACCAGCACCGTATATGTACCGCTTCTATTTCCCATACCAATGTTACCGCTAATAGACCAGCACTGTATATGTACCACTTCTATTTCCCATACCAATGTTATCCCTAATATACCAGCACCGTATATATTTACCACTTCTATTTCCCATACCAATGTTATCCCTAATATACCAGCACCGTATATATTTACCACTTCTATTTCCCATTCCAATGTTATCCCTAATATACCAGCATTGTATATGTACCACTTCTATTTCCCATACCAATGTTATCCCTGATATACCAGCACCGTATATATTTACCACTTCTATTTCCCATACCAATGTTATCCCCTAATATACCAGCACCGTATATATGTACCACTTCTATTTCCCATACCAATGCTATCCCTAATATACCAGCACCGTATATATTTACCACTTCTATTTCCCATACCAATGTTATCCCTAATATACCAGCATTGTATATGTACCACTTCTATTTCCCATACCAATGTTATCCCTGATATACCAGCACCGTATATATTTACCACTTCTATTTCCCATACCAATGTTATCCCCTAATATACCAGCACCGTATATATGTACCACTTCTATTTCCCATACCAATGCTATCCCTAATATAGCAGCACCGTATATGTACCGCTTCTATTTGCCATACCAATGTTATACCTAATATAACAGCACTGTATATGTACCACTTCTATTTCTCATACCGATGTTATCCCTAATATACCTGCACTGTATATGTACCACTTCTATTTCCCATACGAATGTTATCCCTAATATACCGTGCTGTATATGTACCACTTCTATTTCCCATACCAATGTTATCCCTAATATACCAGCACTGTATATGTATCACTTCTATTTCCCACACCAATGTTATCCCTAATATACCAGCACTGTATATGTACCACTTCTATTTCCCATACCAATGTTATCCCTAATATACCAGCATTGTATATGTACCACTTCTATTTCCCATACCAATGTTATCCCTAATATACCAGCACTGTATATGTACCACTTCTATTTCCCATATCAATGTTACCCTTAATATACCAGCACCGTATATGTACCACTTCTATTTCCCATACCAATGTTATCCCTAATACACCAGCACTGTATATGCACCACTTCTATTTCCCATACCAATGTTATCCCTAATATACCACTTCTATTTCCCATACCAATGTTATCCCTAATATACCAGCATTACTGTATATGTAGCACATCTATTTCTCATACCAATGTTATCCCTAGTATACCAGCACCGTATATGTACCACTTCTATTTACCATACCAATGTTATCCCTAATATACCAGCACTGTATATGAACCACTTCTATTTCCCATTCCAATGTTATCCCTAATATACCAGCACTGGTAATGCACCACTTCTATTTCCCATACCAATGTTATCCCTAATATACCAGCACTGGTAATGCACCACTTCTATTTCCCATACTAATGTTATCCCTAATATACCAGCACCGTATATGTACCACTTCTATTTCCCATACCAATGTTATCCCTAATATACCAGCACCGTACATGTACCACTTCGATTTCCCATACCAATGTTATCCCTAATATACCAGCACTGTATATGTACCACTTCTATTTCCCATACCAATGTTATCCCTAATATACCAGCACCGTATATATTTACCACTTCTATTTCCCATACCAATGTTATCCCTAATATACCAGCACCGTATATGTACCGCTTCTATTTCCCATACCAATGTTATCCCTAATATACCAGCACCGTATATGTAGCGCTTCTATTTCCCATACCAATGTTATCCCTAATATACCAGCACTGTATATGTACCACTTCTATTTCCCATACCAATGTTATCCCTAATATACCAGCACTGTATATGTACCACTTCTATTTCCCATACCAATGTTATCCCTAATATACCAGCATTGTATATGTACCGCTTCTATTTCCCATACCAATGTTATCCCTAATATACCAGCACTGTATATGTACCTCTTCTATTTCCCATACCAAGGTTATCCCTAATATACCAGCATCATATATGTACAACTTCTATTTCCCATACCAATCTTATCCCCAATATACCAGCACCGTATATGTACCACTTCTATTTCCCATACCAATGTTATCCTTAATATACCAGCACCGTATATGTACCGCTTCTATTTCCCATACCAATGTTATCCCTAATATACCAGCACCGTATATGTACCGCTTCTATTTCCCATACCAAGGTTATCCCTAATATACCAGCACCGTATATGTACCGCTTCTATTTCCCATACCAATGTTATCCCTAATATACCAGCACCGTATATGTACCACTTCTGTTTCCCATACCAATGTTACCCCTAATAGACCAGCACTGTATATGTACCACTTCTATTTCCCATACCAATGTTATCCCTAATATACCAGCACCGTATATATTTACCACTTCTATTTCCCATACCAATGTTATCCCTAATATACCAGCACCGTATATATTTACCACTTCTATTTCCCATTCCAATGTTATCCCTAATATACCAGCATTGTATATGTACCACTTCTATTTCCCATACCAATGTTATCCCTGATATACCAGCACCGTATATATTTACCACTTCTATTTCCCATACCAATGTTATCCCCTAATATACCAGCACCGTATATATGTACCACTTCTATTTCCCATACCAATGCTATCCCTAATATACCAGCACCGTATATATTTACCACTTCTATTTCCCATACCAATGTTATCCCTAATATACCAGCATTGTATATGTACCACTTCTATTTCCCATACCAATGTTATCCCTGATATACCAGCACCGTATATATTTACCACTTCTATTTCCCATACCAATGTTATCCCCTAATATACCAGCACCGTATATATGTACCACTTCTATTTCCCATACCAATGCTATCCCTAATATAGCAGCACCGTATATGTACCGCTTCTATTTGCCATACCAATGTTATACCTAATATAACAGCACTGTATATGTACCACTTCTATTTCTCATACCGATGTTATCCCTAATATACCTGCACTGTATATGTACCACTTCTATTTCCCATACGAATGTTATCCCTAATATACCGTGCTGTATATGTACCACTTCTATTTCCCATACCAATGTTATCCCTAATATACCAGCACTGTATATGTATCACTTCTATTTCCCACACCAATGTTATCCCTAATATACCAGCACTGTATATGTACCACTTCTATTTCCCATACCAATGTTATCCCTAATATACCAGCATTGTATATGTACCACTTCTATTTCCCATACCAATGTTATCCCTAATATACCAGCACTGTATATGTACCACTTCTATTTCCCATATCAATGTTACCCTTAATATACCAGCACCGTATATGTACCACTTCTATTTCCCATACCAATGTTATCCCTAATACACCAGCACTGTATATGCACCACTTCTATTTCCCATACCAATGTTATCCCTAATATACCACTTCTATTTCCCATACCAATGTTATCCCTAATATACCAGCATTACTGTATATGTAGCACATCTATTTCTCATACCAATGTTATCCCTAGTATACCAGCACCGTATATGTACCACTTCTATTTACCATACCAATGTTATCCCTAATATACCAGCACTGTATATGAACCACTTCTATTTCCCATTCCAATGTTATCCCTAATATACCAGCACTGGTAATGCACCACTTCTATTTCCCATACCAATGTTATCCCTAATATACCAGCACTGGTAATGCACCACTTCTATTTCCCATACTAATGTTATCCCTAATATACCAGCACCGTATATGTACCACTTCTTTTTCCCATACCAATGTTATCCCTAATATACCAGCACCGTACATGTACCACTTCTATTTCCCATACCAATGTTATCCCTAATATACCAGCACCGTACATGTACCACTTCGATTTCCCATACCAATGTTATCCCTAATATACCAGCACTGTATATGTACCACTTCTATTTCCCATACCAATGTTATCCCTAATATACCAGCACCGTATATATTTACCACTTCTATTTCCCATACCAATGTTATCCCTAATATACCAGCACCGTATATGTACCGCTTCTATTTCCCATACCAATGTTATCCCTAATATACCAGCACCGTATATGTAGCGCTTCTATTTCCCATACCAATGTTATCCCTAATATACCAGCACTGTATATGTACCACTTCTATTTCCCATACCAATGTTATCCCTAATATACCAGCACTGTATATGTACCACTTCTATTTCCCATACCAATGTTATCCCTAATATACCAGCATTGTATATGTACCGCTTCTATTTCCCATACCAATGTTATCCCTAATATACCAGCACTGTATATGTACCTCTTCTATTTCCCATACCAAGGTTATCCCTAATATACCAGCATCATATATGTACAACTTCTATTTCCCATACCAATCTTATCCCCAATATACCAGCACCGTATATGTACCACTTCTATTTCCCATACCAATGTTATCCTTAATATACCAGCACCGTATATGTACCGCTTCTATTTCCCATACCAATGTTATCCCTAATATACCAGCACCGTATATGTACCGCTTCTATTTCCCATACCAAGGTTATCCCTAATATACCAGCACCGTATATGTACCGCTTCTATTTCCCATACCAATGTTATCCCTAATATACCAGCACCGTATATGTACCACTTCTGTTTCCCATACCAATGTTACCCCTAATAGACCAGCACTGTATATGTACCACTTCTATTTCCCATACCAATGTTATCCCTAATATACCAGCACCGTATATATTTACCACTTCTATTTCCCATACCAATGTTATCCCTGATATACCAGCACCGTATATATTTACCACTTCTATTTCCCATACCAATGTTATCCCTAATTTACCAGCATTGTATATGTACCACTTCTATTTCCCATACCAATGTTATCCCTGATATTCCAGCACCGTATATATTTACCACTTCTATTTCCCATACCAATGTTATCCCTAATATACCAGCACCGTATATATTTACCACTTCTATTTCCCATACCAATGTTATCCCTAATATACCAGCATTGTATATGTACCACTTCTATTTCCCATACCAATGTTATCCCTAATATACAAGCACTGTATATGTACCACTTCTATTTCCCATACCAATGTTATCCCTAATATACCCGTGCTGTATATGTACCACTTCTATTTCCCATACCAATGTTAACCCTAATATACCAGCACCGCATATGTACCACTTCTATTTACCATACTAATGTTACCCCTGATATACCAGCACCGTATATGTACCACTTCTATTTCCCATACCAATGTTATCCCTGATATACCAGCATTACTGTATATGTACCACTTCTATTTCCCCTACCAATGTTATCCCTAATATACCAGCACTGTATATATACCACTTCTATTTCTCATACCGATGTTATCCCTAATATACCAGCACTGTATATGTACCACTTCTATTTCCCATACCAATGTTATCCCTAATATACCAGCACCGTATATATGTACCACTTCTATTTCCCATACCAATGTTATCCCTAATATACCAGCACCGTATATGTACCGCTTCTATTTCCCATACCAATGTTATCCCTGATATACCAGCATTACTGTATATGTACCACTTCTATTTCCCATACCAATGTTATCCCTAATATACCAGCACTGTATATGTACCACTTCTATTTCCCATACCAATGTTATCCCTAATATACCAGCACCGTATATGTACCACGTCTATTTCCCATACCAATGTTATCCCTGATATACCAGCATTACTGTATATGTACCACTTCTATTTCCCATACCAATGTTATCCCTGATATACCAGCATTACTGTATATGTACCACTTCTATTTCCCATACCAATGTTATCCCTAATATACCAGCACCGTATATGTACCACTTCTATTTCCCATACCAATGTTATCGCTAATATACCAGCACTGTATATGTACCACTTCTATTTCCCATACCAATGTTATCCCTAATATACCAGCACCGTATATGTACCACTTCTATTTCCCATACCAATGTTATCCCCTAATATACCAGCACCGTATATATGTACCTCTTCTATTTCCCATACCAATGTTATCCCTAATATACCAGCACCGTATATATGTACCACTTCTATTTCCCATACCAATGCTATCCCTAATATAGCAGCACCGTATATGTACCGCTTCTATTTCCCATACCAATGTTATCCCTGATATACCAGCATTACTGTATATGTACCACTTCTATTTCCCATACCAATGTTATCCCTAATATACCAGCACTGTATATGTACCACTTCTATTTCCCATACCAATGTTATCCCTAATATACCAGCACCGTATATGTACCACGTCTATTTCCCATACCAATGTTATCCCTGATATACCAGCATTACTGTATATGTACCACTTCTATTTCCCATACCAATGTTATCCCTAATATACCAGCATTACTGTATATGTACCACTTCTATTTCCCATACCAATGTTATCCCTAATATACCAGCACTGTATATGTACCACTTCTATTTCCCATACCAATCTTATCCCCAATATACCAGCACCGTATATGTACCACTTCTATTTCCCATACCAATGTTATCTTTAATATACCAGCACCGTATATGTACCGCTTCTATTTCCCATACCAATGTTATCCCTAATATACCAGCACCGTATATGTACCGCTTCTATTTCCCATACCAAGGTTATCCCTAATATACCAGCACCGTATATGTACCGCTTCTATTTCCCATACCAATGTTATCCCTAATATACCAGCACCGTATATGTACCACTTCTGTTTCCCATACCAATGTTACCCCTAATAGACCAGCACTGTATATGTACCACTTCTATTTCCCATACCAATGTTATCCCTAATATACCAGCACCGTATATATTTACCACTTCTATTTCCCATACCAATGTTATCCCTAATATACCAGCACCGTATATATTTACCACTTCTATTTCCCATACCAATGTTATCCCTAATATACCAGCATTGTATATGTACCACTTCTATTTCCCATACCAATGTTATCCCTGATATACCAGCACCGTATATATTTACCACTTCTATTTCCCATACCAATGTTATCCCTAATATACCAGCACCGTATATATTTACCACTTCTATTTCCCATACCAATGTTATCCCTAATATACCAGCACTGTATATGTACCACTTCTATTTCCCATACCAATGTTATCCCTAATATACAAGCACTGTATATGTACCACTTCTATTTCCCATACCAATGTTATCCCTAATATACCCGTGCTGTATATGTACCACTTCTATTTCCCATACCAATGTTATCCCTAATATACCAGCACCGCATATGTACCACTTCTATTTACCATACTAATGTTACCCCTGATATACCAGCACCGTATATGTACCACTTCTATTTCCCATACCAATGTTATCCCTGATATACCAGCATTACTGTATATGTACCACTTCTATTTCCCATACCAATGTTATCCCTAATATACCAGCACTGTATATATACCACTTCTATTTCTCATACCAATGTTATCCCTAATATACCAGCACTGTATATGTACCACTTCTATTTCCCATACTAATGTTATCCCTAATATACCAGCACCGTATATATGTACCACTTCTATTTCCCATACCAATGTTATCCCTAATATACCAGCACCGTATATGTACCGCTTCTATTTCCCATACCAATGTTATCCCTGATATACCAGCATTACTGTATATGTACCACTTCTATTTCCCATACCAATGTTATCCCTAATATACCAGCACTGTATATGTACCACTTCTATTTCCCATACCAATGTTATCCCTAAAATACCAGCACCGTATATGTACCACGTCTATTTCCCATACCAATGTTATCCCTGATATACCAGCATTACTGTATATGTACCACTTCTATTTCCCATACCAATGTTATCCCTAATATACCAGCATTACTGTATATGTACCACTTCTATTTCCCATACCAATGTTATCCCTAATATACCAGCACCGTATATGTACCACTTCTATTTCCCATACCAATGTTATCGCTAATATACCAGCACTGTATATGTACCACTTCTATTTCCCATACCAATGTTATCCCTAATATACCAGCACCGTATATGTACCACTTCTATTTCCCATACCAATGTTATCCCCTAATATACCAGCACCGTATATATGTACCTCTTCTATTTCCCATACCAATGTTATCCCTAATATACCAGCACCGTATATATGTACCACTTCTATTTCCCATACCAATGCTATCTCTAATATAGCAGCACCGTATATGTACCGCTTCTATTTCCCTTACCAATGTTATACCTAATATAACAGCACTGTATATGTACCACTTCTATTTCTCATACCGATGTTATCCCTAATATACCTGCACTGTATATTTACCACTTCTATTTCCCATACGAATGTTATCCCTAATATACCCGTGCTGTATATGTACCACTTCTATTTCCCATACCAATGTTATCCCTAATATACCAGCACTGTATATGTACCACTTCTATTTCCCACATCAATGTTATCCCTAATATACCAGCACTGTATATGTACCACTTCTATTTCCCATACCAATGTTATCCCTAATATACCAGCATTGTATATGTACCACTTCTATTTCCCATACCAATGTTATCCCTAATATACCAGCACTGTATATGTACCACTTCTATTTCCCATACCAATGTTATCCCTAGTATACCAGCACCGTATATGTACCAATTCTATTTACCATACCAATGTTATCCCTAATATACCAGCACTGTATATGAACCACTTCTATTTCCCATACCAATGTTATCCCTAATATACCACTTCTATTTCCCATACCAATGTTATCCCTAATATACCAGCATTACTGTATATGTAGCACATCTATTTCCCATACCAATGTTATCCCTAGTATACCAGCACTGTATATGTACCACTTCTATTTACCATACCAATGTTATCCCTAATATACCAGCACTGTATATGAACCACTTCTATTTCCCATACCAATGTTATCCCTAATATACCAGCACTGGTAATGCACCACTTCTATTTCCCATACTAATGTTATCCCTAATATACCAGCACCGTATATGTACCACTTCTATTTCCCATACCAATGTTATCCCTAATATACCAGCACCGTACATGTACCACTTCTATTTCCCATACCAATGTTATCCCTAATATACCAGCACCGTACATGTACCACTTCGATTTCCCATACAAATGTTATCCCTAATATACCAGCACTGTATATGTACCACTTCGATTTCCCATACCAATGTTATCCCTAATATACCAGCACCGTATATATGTACCGCTTCTATTTCTCATACCAATGTTATCCCTAATATACCAGCACCGTATATGTACCGCTTCTATTTCCCATACCAATGTTATCCCTAATATACCAGCACCGTATATGTACCGCTTCTATTTCCCATACCAATGTTATCCCTAATATACCAGCACTGTATATGTACCACTTCTATTTCCCATACCAATGTTATCCCTAATATACCAGCACTGTATATGTACCTCTTCTATTTCCCATACCAATGTTATCCCTAATATACCAGCATTGTATATGTACCGCTTCTATTTCCCGTACCAATGTTATCCCCAATATACCAGCACTGTATATGTAACGCTTCTATTTCCCATACCAAGGTTATCCCTAATATACCAGCACCGTATATGTACCGCTTCTATTTCCCATACCAATGTTATCCCTAATATACCAGCACCGTATATGTACCACTTCTGTTTCCCATACCAATGTTACCCCTAATAGACCAGCACTGTATATGTACCACTTCTATTTCCCATACCAATGTTATCCCTAATATACCAGCACCGTATATATTTACCACTTCTATTTCCCATACCAATGTTATCCCTAATATACCAGCACCGTATATATTTACCACTTCTATTTCCCATACCAATCTTATCCCTAATATACCAGCATTGTATATGTACCACTTCTATTTCCCATTCCAATGTTATCCCTGATATACCAGCACCGTATATATTTACCACTTCTATTTCCCATGCCAATGTTATCCCTAATATACCAGCACCGTATATATTTACCACTTCTATTTCCCATACCAATGTTATCCCTAATATACCAGCATTGTATATGTACCACTTCTATTTCCCATACCAATGTTATCCCTAATATACCAGCACTGTATATGTACCATTTCTATTTCCCATACCAATGTTATCCCTAATATACCCGTGCTGTATATGTACCACTTCTATTTCCCATACCAATGTTATCCCTAATATACCAGCACCGCATATGTACCACTTCTATTTACCATACTAATGTTACCCCTGATATACCAGCACCGTATATGTACCACTTCTATTTCCCAAACCAATGTTATCCCTGATATACCAGCATTACTGTATATGTACCACTTCTATTTCCCATACCAATGTTATCCCTAATATACCAGCACTGTATATATACCACTTCTATTTCTCATACCGATGTTATCCCTAATATACCAGCACTGTATATGTACCACTTCTATTTCCCATACCAATGTTATCCCTAATATACCCGTGCTGTATATGTACCACTTCTATTTCCTATACCAATGTTATCCCTAATATACCAGCACCGTACATGTACCACTTCTATTTCCCATACCAATGTTATCCCTAATATACCAGCACCGTATATATTTACCACTTCTATTTCCCATACCAATGTTATCCCTAATATACCAGCATTGTATATGTACCACTTCTATTTCCCATACCAATGTTATCCCTGATATACCAGCACCGTATATATTTACCACTTCTATTTCCCATACCAATGTTATCCCTAATATACCAGCACCGTATATATTTACCACTTCTATTTCCCATACCAATGTTATCCCTAATATACCAGCACTGTATATGTACCACTTCTATTTCCCATACCAATGTTATCCCTAATATACAAGCACTGTATATGTACCACTTCTATTTCCCATACCAATGTTATCCCTAATATACCCGTGCTGTATATGTACCACTTCTATTTCCCATACCAATGTTATCCCTAATATACCAGCACCGCATATGTACCACTTCTATTTACCATACTAATGTTACCCCTGATATACCAGCACCGTATATGTACCACTTCTATTTCCCATACCAATGTTATCCCTGATATACCAGCATTACTGTATATGTACCACTTCTATTTCCCATACCAATGTTATCCCTAATATACCAGCACTGTATATATACCACTTCTATTTCTCATACCAATGTTATCCCTAATATACCAGCACTGTATATGTACCACTTCTATTTCCCATACTAATGTTATCCCTAATATACCAGCACCGTATATATGTACCACTTCTATTTCCCATACCAATGTTATCCCTAATATACCAGCACCGTATATGTACCGCTTCTATTTCCCATACCAATGTTATCCCTGATATACCAGCATTACTGTATATGTACCACTTCTATTTCCCATACCAATGTTATCCCTAATATACCAGCACTGTATATGTACCACTTCTATTTCCCATACCAATGTTATCCCTAAAATACCAGCACCGTATATGTACCACGTCTATTTCCCATACCAATGTTATCCCTGATATACCAGCATTACTGTATATGTACCACTTCTATTTCCCATACCAATGTTATCCCTAATATACCAGCATTACTGTATATGTACCACTTCTATTTCCCATACCAATGTTATCCCTAATATACCAGCACCGTATATGTACCACTTCTATTTCCCATACCAATGTTATCGCTAATATACCAGCACTGTATATGTACCACTTCTATTTCCCATACCAATGTTATCCCTAATATACCAGCACCGTATATGTACCACTTCTATTTCCCATACCAATGTTATCCCCTAATATACCAGCACCGTATATATGTACCTCTTCTATTTCCCATACCAATGTTATCCCTAATATACCAGCACCGTATATATGTACCACTTCTATTTCCCATACCAATGCTATCCCTAATATAGCAGCACCGTATATGTACCGCTTCTATTTCCCTTACCAATGTTATACCTAATATAACAGCACTGTATATGTACCACTTCTATTTCTCATACCGATGTTATCCCTAATATACCTGCACTGTATATTTACCACTTCTATTTCCCATACGAATGTTATCCCTAATATACCCGTGCTGTATATGTACCACTTCTATTTCCCATACCAATGTTATCCCTAATATACCAGCACTGTATATGTACCACTTCTATTTCCCACATCAATGTTATCCCTAATATACCAGCACTGTATATGTACCACTTCTATTTCCCATACCAATGTTATCCCTAATATACCAGCATTGTATATGTACCACTTCTATTTCCCATACCAATGTTATCCCTAATATACCAGCACTGTATATGTACCACTTCTATTTCCCATACCAATGTTATCCCTAGTATACCAGCACCGTATATGTACCAATTCTATTTACCATACCAATGTTATCCCTAATATACCAGCACTGTATATGAACCACTTCTATTTCCCATACCAATGTTATCCCTAATATACCACTTCTATTTCCCATACCAATGTTATCCCTAATATACCAGCATTACTGTATATGTAGCACATCTATTTCCCATACCAATGTTATCCCTAGTATACCAGCACTGTATATGTACCACTTCTATTTACCATACCAATGTTATCCCTAATATACCAGCACTGTATATGAACCACTTCTATTTCCCATACCAATGTTATCCCTAATATACCAGCACTGGTAATGCACCACTTCTATTTCCCATACTAATGTTATCCCTAATATACCAGCACCGTATATGTACCACTTCTATTTCCCATACCAATGTTATCCCTAATATACCAGCACCGTACATGTACCACTTCTATTTCCCATACCAATGTTATCCCTAATATACCAGCACCGTACATGTACCACTTCGATTTCCCATACAAATGTTATCCCTAATATACCAGCACTGTATATGTACCACTTCGATTTCCCATACCAATGTTATCCCTAATATACCAGCACCGTATATATGTACCGCTTCTATTTCTCATACCAATGTTATCCCTAATATACCAGCACCGTATATGTACCGCTTCTATTTCCCATACCAATGTTATCCCTAATATACCAGCACCGTATATGTACCGCTTCTATTTCCCATACCAATGTTATCCCTAATATACCAGCACTGTATATGTACCACTTCTATTTCCCATACCAATGTTATCCCTAATATACCAGCACTGTATATGTACCTCTTCTATTTCCCATACCAATGTTATCCCTAATATACCAGCATTGTATATGTACCGCTTCTATTTCCCGTACCAATGTTATCCCCAATATACCAGCACTGTATATGTAACGCTTCTATTTCCCATACCAAGGTTATCCCTAATATACCAGCACCGTATATGTACCGCTTCTATTTCCCATACCAATGTTATCCCTAATATACCAGCACCGTATATGTACCACTTCTGTTTCCCATACCAATGTTACCCCTAATAGACCAGCACTGTATATGTACCACTTCTATTTCCCATACCAATGTTATCCCTAATATACCAGCACCGTATATATTTACCACTTCTATTTCCCATACCAATGTTATCCCTAATATACCAGCACCGTATATATTTACCACTTCTATTTCCCATACCAATCTTATCCCTAATATACCAGCATTGTATATGTACCACTTCTATTTCCCATTCCAATGTTATCCCTGATATACCAGCACCGTATATATTTACCACTTCTATTTCCCATGCCAATGTTATCCCTAATATACCAGCACCGTATATATTTACCACTTCTATTTCCCATACCAATGTTATCCCTAATATACCAGCATTGTATATGTACCACTTCTATTTCCCATACCAATGTTATCCCTAATATACCAGCACTGTATATGTACCATTTCTATTTCCCATACCAATGTTATCCCTAATATACCCGTGCTGTATATGTACCACTTCTATTTCCCATACCAATGTTATCCCTAATATACCAGCACCGCATATGTACCACTTCTATTTACCATACTAATGTTACCCCTGATATACCAGCACCGTATATGTACCACTTCTATTTCCCAAACCAATGTTATCCCTGATATACCAGCATTACTGTATATGTACCACTTCTATTTCCCATACCAATGTTATCCCTAATATACCAGCACTGTATATATACCACTTCTATTTCTCATACCGATGTTATCCCTAATATACCAGCACTGTATATGTACCACTTCTATTTCCCATACCAATGTTATCCCTAATATACCCGTGCTGTATATGTACCACTTCTATTTCCTATACCAATGTTATCCCTAATATACCAGCACCGTACATGTACCACTTCTATTTCCCATACCAATGTTATCCCTAATATACCAGCACCGTATATGTACCACTTCTATTTCCCATACCAATGTTACCCCTAATATACCAGCACTGTATATGTACCACTTCTATTTCCCATACCAATGTTATCCCTAATATACCAGCACCGTACATGTACCACTTCTATGTACCATACCAATGTTACTCCTGATATACCAGCACTGTATATGTACCACTTCTATTTCCCATACCAATGTTATCCCTGATATACCAGCATTACTGTATATGTACCACTTCTATTTTCCTTACCAATGTTATCCCTAATATACCAGCATTACTGTATATGTACCACTTCTATTTCCCATACCAATGTTATCCCTAATATACCAGCACCGTATATGTACCACTTCTATTTCCCATACCAATGTTATCCCTGATATACCAGCATTACTGTATATGTACCACTTCTATTTCCCATACCAATGTTATCCCTAATATACCAGCACCGTACATGTACCACTTCTATTTCCCATACCAATGTTATCCCTAATATACCAGCACCGTACATGTACCACTTCGATTTCCCATACAAATGTTATCCCTAATATACCAGCACTGTATATGTACCACTTCGATTTCCCATACCAATGTTATCCCTAATATACCAGCACCGTATATATGTACCGCTTCTATTTCTCATACCAATGTTATCCCTAATATACCAGCACCGTATATGTACCGCTTCTATTTCCCATACCAATGTTATCCCTAATATACCAGCACCGTATATGTACCGCTTCTATTTCCCATACCAATGTTATCCCTAATATACCAGCACTGTATATGTACCACTTCTATTTCCCATACCAATGTTATCCCTAATATACCAGCACTGTATATGTACCTCTTCTATTTCCCATACCAATGTTATCCCTAATATACCAGCATTGTATATGTACCGCTTCTATTTCCCGTACCAATGTTATCCCCAATATACCAGCACTGTATATGTAACGCTTCTATTTCCCATACCAAGGTTATCCCTAATATACCAGCACCGTATATGTACCGCTTCTATTTCCCATACCAATGTTATCCCTAATATACCAGCACCGTATATGTACCACTTCTGTTTCCCATACCAATGTTACCCCTAATAGACCAGCACTGTATATGTACCACTTCTATTTCCCATACCAATGTTATCCCTAATATACCAGCACCGTATATATTTACCACTTCTATTTCCCATACCAATGTTATCCCTAATATACCAGCACCGTATATATTTACCACTTCTATTTCCCATACCAATCTTATCCCTAATATACCAGCATTGTATATGTACCACTTCTATTTCCCATTCCAATGTTATCCCTGATATACCAGCACCGTATATATTTACCACTTCTATTTCCCATGCCAATGTTATCCCTAATATACCAGCACCGTATATATTTACCACTTCTATTTCCCATACCAATGTTATCCCTAATATACCAGCATTGTATATGTACCACTTCTATTTCCCATACCAATGTTATCCCTAATATACCAGCACTGTATATGTACCATTTCTATTTCCCATACCAATGTTATCCCTAATATACCCGTGCTGTATATGTATCACTTCTATTTCCCATACCAATGTTATCCCTAATATACCAGCACCGCATATGTACCACTTCTATTTACCATACTAATGTTACCCCTGATATACCAGCACCGTATATGTACCACTTCTATTTCCCAAACCAATGTTATCCCTGATATACCAGCATTACTGTATATGTACCACTTCTATTTCCCATACCAATGTTATCCCTAATATACCAGCACTGTATATATACCACTTCTATTTCTCATACCGATGTTATCCCTAATATACCAGCACTGTATATGTACCACTTCTATTTCCCATACCAATGTTATCCCTAATATACCCGTGCTGTATATGTACCACTTCTATTTCCTATACCAATGTTATCCCTAATATACCAGCACCGTACATGTACCACTTCTATTTCCCATACCAATGTTATCCCTAATATACCAGCACCGTATATGTACCACTTCTATTTCCCATACCAATGTTACCCCTAATATACCAGCACTGTATATGTACCACTTCTATTTCCCATACCAATGTTATCCCTAATATACCAGCACCGTACATGTACCACTTCTATGTACCATACCAATGTTACTCCTGATATACCAGCACTGTATATGTACCACTTCTATTTCCCATACCAATGTTATCCCTGATATACCAGCATTACTGTATATGTACCACTTCTATTTTCCTTACCAATGTTATCCCTAATATACCAGCATTACTGTATATGTACCACTTCTATTTCCCATACCAATGTTATCCCTAATATACCAGCACCGTATATGTACCACTTCTATTTCCCATACCAATGTTATCCCTGATATACCAGCATTACTGTATATGTACCACTTCTATTTCCCATACCAATGTTATCCCTAATATACCAGCACCGTATATGTACCACTTCTATTTCCCATACCAATGTTATCGCTAATATACCAGCACTGTATATGTACCACTTCTATTTCCCATACCAATGTTATCCCTAATATACCAGCACCGTATATGTACCACTTCTATTTCCCAAACCAATGTTATCCCCTAATATACCAGCACCGTATATATGTACCACTTCTATTTCCCATACCAATGTTATCCCTAATATACCAGCACCGTATATGTACCACTTCTATTTCCCATACCAATGTTATCCCCTAATATACCAGCACCGTATATATGTACCACTTCTATTTCCCATACCAATGTTATCCCTAATATACCAGCACCGTATATGTACCGCTTCTATTTCCCATACCAATGTTATCCCTAATATAATAGCACTGTATATGTACCACTTCTATTTCTCATACCGATGTTATCCCTAATATACCAGCACTGTATATGTACCACTTCTATTTCCCATACGAATGTTATCCCTAATATACCCGTGCTGTATATGTACCACTTCTATTTCCCATACCAATGTTATCCCTAATATACCAGCACTGTATATGTACCACTTCTATTTCCCATACCAATGTTGTCCCTAATATACCAGCACTGTATATGTACCACTTCTATTTCCCATACCAATGTTATCCCTAATATACCAGCATTGTATATGTACCACTTCTATTTCCCATACCAATGTTATCCCTAATATACCAGCACTGTATATGTACCACTTCTATTTCCCATATCAATGTTACCCCTAATATACCAGCACCGTATATGTACCACTTCTATTTCCCATACAAATGTTATCCCTAATACACCAGCACTGTATATGTACCACTTCTATTTCCCATACCAATGTTATCTCTAATATACCACTTCTATTTCCCATACCAATGTTATCCCTAATATACCAGCATTACTGTATATGTAGCACATCTATTTCCCATACCAATGTTATCCCTAGTATACCAGCACCGTATATGTACCACTTCTATTTACCATACCAATGTTATCCCTAATATACCAGCACTGTATATGAACCACTTCTATTTCCCATACCAATGTTATCCCTAATATACCAGCACCATATATATGTACCACTTCTATTTCCCATACAATTGTTATCCCCTAATATACCAGCACCGTATATATGTACCAGTTCTATTTCCCATACCAATGTTATCCCTAATATACCAGCACCGTATATGTACCACTTCTATTTCCCATACCAATGTTATCCCTAATATACCAGCACCGTATATGTACCACTTCTATTTCCCATACCAATGTTATCCCTAATATACCAGCATTACTGTATATGTACTTCTATTTCCCATACCAATGTTATCCCTAATATACCAGCACTGTATATGTACCACTTCTATGTCCCATACCGATGTTACCCCTAATATACCAGCACTGTATATGTACCACTTCTATTTCCCATACTAATGTTATCCCTAATATACCAGCACTGTATATGTACCGCTTCTATTTCCCATACCAATGTTATCCCTAATATACCAGCACCGTATATGTACCACTTCTATTTCCCATACCAATGTTATCCCTAATATACCAGCATTACTGTATATGTACCACTTCTATTTCTCATACCAATGTTATCCCTAATATACCAGCACCGTACATATGTTCCACTTCTATTTCCCATACCAATGTTTTCCCTAATACACCAGCACTGTATATGTAGCACTTCTATTTCCCATACCAATGTTATCCCTAATACACCAGCACCGTATATGTACCACTTCTATTTCCCATACCATTGTTATCCCTAATACACCAGCACTGTATATGTACCACTTCTATGTCCCATACCGATGTTACCCCTAATATACCAGCACTGTATATGTACCACTTCTATTTCCCATACCAATGTTATCCCTAATATACCAGCACCGTATATATGTACCACTTCTATTTCCCATACCAATGTTATCCCTAATATACCAGCACCGTATATGTACCGCTTCTATTTCCCATACCAATGTTATCCCTAATATACCAGCACCATATATGTACCACTTCTATTTCCCATACCAATGTTATCCCTAATATACCAGCATTGTATATGTACCACTTCTATTTCCCATACCAATGTTATCCCTAATATACCAGCACTGGATATGTACCACTTCTATTTCCCATACCAATGTTAGCCCTAATATACCAGCATTACTGTATATGTACCACTTCTATTTCCCATACCAATGTTATCCCTAATACACCAGCACTGTATATGTACCACTTCTATTTCCCATACCAATGCAATCCCTAATGTACCACTTCTTTTTCCCATACCAATGTTATCCCTAAAATACCAGCATTACTGTATATGTAGCACATCTATTTCCCATACCAATGTTATCCCTAGTATACCAGCACCGTATATGTACCACTTCTATTTTCCTTACCAATGTTATCCCTAATATACCAGCACCGTATATGTACCACTTCTATTTCCCATAGCAATGTTATCCCTAATATACCAGCACCGTACATGTACCACTTCTATTTCCCATACCAATGTTATCCCTAATATACCAGCACCGTATATATGTACCACTTCTATTTCCCATACCAATGTTATCCCCTAATATACCAGCACCGTATATATGTACCACTTCTATTTCCCATACCAATGTTATCCCTAATATACCAGCACCGTATATGTACCACATCTATTTCCCATACCAATGTTATTCCTAATATACCAGCACCGTATATGTACCACTTCTGTTTCCCATACCAATGTTACCCCTAATAGACCAGCACTGTATATGTACCACTTCTATTTCCCATACCAATGTTATCCCTAATATACCAGCACCGTATATATTTACCACTTCTATTTCCCATACCAATGTTATCCCTAATATACCAGCACCGTATATATTTACCACTTCTATTTCCCATACCAATCTTATCCCTAATATACCAGCATTGTATATGTACCACTTCTATTTCCCATTCCAATGTTATCCCTGATATACCAGCACCGTATATATTTACCACTTCTATTTCCCATGCCAATGTTATCCCTAATATACCAGCACCGTATATATTTACCACTTCTATTTCCCATACCAATGTTATCCCTAATATACCAGCATTGTATATGTACCACTTCTATTTCCCATACCAATGTTATCCCTAATATACCAGCACTGTATATGTAACATTTCTATTTCCCATACCAATGTTATCCCTAATATACCCGTGCTGTATATGTACCACTTCTATTTCCCATACCAATGTTATCCCTAATATACCAGCACCGCATATGTACCACTTCTATTTAACATACTAATGTTACCCCTGATATACCAGCACCGTATATGTACCACTTCTATTTCCCAAACCAATGTTATCCCTGATATACCAGCATTACTGTATATGTACCACTTCTATTTCCCATACCAATGTTATCCCTAATATACCAGCACTGTATATATACCACTTCTATTTCTCATACCGATGTTATCCCTAATATACCAGCACTGTATATGTACCACTTCTATTTCCCATACCAATGTTATCCCTAATATACCCGTGCTGTATATGTACCACTTCTATTTCCTATACCAATGTTATCCCTAATATACCAGCACCGTACATGTACCACTTCTATTTCCCATACCAATGTTATCCCTAATATACCAGCACCGTATATGTACCACTTCTATTTCCCATACCAATGTTACCCCTAATATACCAGCACTGTATATGTACCACTTCTATTTCCCATACCAATGTTATCCCTAATATACCAGCACCGTACATGTACCACTTCTATGTACCATACCAATGTTACTCCTGATATACCAGCACTGTATATGTACCACTTCTATTTCCCATACCAATGTTATCCCTGATATACCAGCATTACTGTATATGTACCACTTCTATTTTCCTTACCAATGTTATCCCTAATATACCAGCATTACTGTATATGTACCACTTCTATTTCCCATACCAATGTTATCCCTAATATACCAGCACCGTATATGTACCACTTCTATTTCCCATACCAATGTTATCCCTGATATACCAGCATTACTGTATATGTACCACTTCTATTTCCCATACCAATGTTATCCCTAATATACCAGCACCGTATATGTACCACTTCTATTTCCCATACCAATGTTATCGCTAATATACCAGCACTGTATATGTACCACTTCTATTTCCCATACCAATGTTATCCCTAATATACCAGCACCGTATATGTACCACTTCTATTTCCCAAACCAATGTTATCCCCTAATATACCAGCACCATATATATGTACCACTTCTATTTCCCATACCAATGTTATCCCTAATATACCAGCACCGTATATGTACCACTTCTATTTCCCATACCAATGTTATCCCCTAATATACCAGCACCGTATATATGTACCACTTCTATTTCCCATACCAATGTTATCCCTAATATACCAGCACCGTATATGTACCGCTTCTATTTCCCATACCAATGTTATCCCTAATATAATAGCACTGTATATGTACCACTTCTATTTCTCATACCGATGTTATCCCTAATATACCAGCACTGTATATGTACCACTTCTATTTCCCATACGAATGTTATCCCTAATATACCCGTGCTGTATATGTACCACTTCTATTTCCCATACCAATGTTATCCCTAATATACCAGCACTGTATATGTACCACTTCTATTTCCCATACCAATGTTGTCCCTAATATACCAGCACTGTATATGTACCACTTCTATTTCCCATACCAATGTTATCCCTAATATACCAGCATTGTATATGTACCACTTCTATTTCCCATACCAATGTTATCCCTAATATACCAGCACTGTATATGTACCACTTCTATTTCCCATATCAATGTTACCCCTAATATACCAGCACCGTATATGTACCACTTCTATTTCCCATACAAATGTTATCCCTAATACACCAGCACTGTATATGTACCACTTCTATTTCCCATACCAATGTTATCTCTAATATACCACTTCTATTTCCCATACCAATGTTATCCCTAATATACCAGCATTACTGTATATGTAGCACATCTATTTCCCATACCAATGTTATCCCTAGTATACCAGCACCGTATATGTACCACTTCTATTTACCATACCAATGTTATCCCTAATATACCAGCACTGTATATGAACCACTTCTATTTCCCATACCAATGTTATCCCTAATATACCAGCACCATATATATGTACCACTTCTATTTCCCATACAATTGTTATCCCCTAATATACCAGCACCGTATATATGTACCAGTTCTTTTTCCCATACCAATGTTATCCCTAATATACCAGCACCGTATATGTACCACTTCTATTTCCCATACCAATGTTATCCCTAATATACCAGCACCGTATATGTACCACTTCTATTTCCCATACCAATGTTATCCCCTAATATACCAGCACCGTATATATGTACCTCTTCTATTTCCCATACCAATGTTATCCCTAATATACCAGCACCGTATATATGTACCACTTCTATTTCCCATACCAATGCTATCCCTAATATAGCAGCACCGTATATGTACCGCTTCTATTTCCCTTACCAATGTTATACCTAATATAACAGCACTGTATATGTACCACTTCTATTTCTCATACCGATGTTATCCCTAATATACCTGCACTGTATATTTACCACTTCTATTTCCCATACGAATGTTATCCCTAATATACCCGTGCTGTATATGTACCACTTCTATTTCCCATACCAATGTTATCCCTAATATACCAGCACTGTATATGTACCACTTCTATTTCCCACATCAATGTTATCCCTAATATACCAGCACTGTATATGTACCACTTCTATTTCCCATACCAATGTTATCCCTAATATACCAGCATTGTATATGTACCACTTCTATTTCCCATACCAATGTTATCCCTAATATACCAGCACTGTATATGTACCACTTCTATTTCCCATACCAATGTTATCCCTAGTATACCAGCACCGTATATGTACCAATTCTATTTACCATACCAATGTTATCCCTAATATACCAGCACTGTATATGAACCACTTCTATTTCCCATACCAATGTTATCCCTAATATACCACTTCTATTTCCCATACCAATGTTATCCCTAATATACCAGCATTACTGTATATGTAGCACATCTATTTCCCATACCAATGTTATCCCTAGTATACCAGCACCGTATATGTACCACTTCTATTTACCATACCAATGTTATCCCTAATATACCAGCACTGTATATGAACCACTTCTATTTCCCATACCAATGTTATCCCTAATATACCAGCACTGGTAATGCACCACTTCTATTTCCCATACTAATGTTATCCCTAATATACCAGCACCGTATATGTACCACTTCTATTTCCCATACCAATGTTATCCCTAATATACCAGCACCGTACATGTACCACTTCTATTTCCCATACCAATGTTATCCCTAATATACCAGCACCGTACATGTACCACTTCGATTTCCCATACAAATGTTATCCCTAATATACCAGCACTGTATATGTACCACTTCGATTTCCCATACCAATGTTATCCCTAATATACCAGCACCGTATATATGTACCGCTTCTATTTCTCATACCAATGTTATCCCTAATATACCAGCACCGTATATGTACCGCTTCTATTTCCCATACCAATGTTATCCCTAATATACCAGCACCGTATATGTACCGCTTCTATTTCCCATACCAATGTTATCCCTAATATACCAGCACTGTATATGTACCACTTCTATTTCCCATACCAATGTTATCCCTAATATACCAGCACTGTATATGTACCTCTTCTATTTCCCATACCAATGTTATCCCTAATATACCAGCATTGTATATGTACCGCTTCTATTTCCCGTACCAATGTTATCCCCAATATACCAGCACTGTATATGTAACGCTTCTATTTCCCATACCAAGGTTATCCCTAATATACCAGCACCGTATATGTACCGCTTCTATTTCCCATACCAATGTTATCCCTAATATACCAGCACCGTATATGTACCACTTCTGTTTCCCATACCAATGTTACCCCTAATAGACCAGCACTGTATATGTACCACTTCTATTTCCCATACCAATGTTATCCCTAATATACCAGCACCGTATATATTTACCACTTCTATTTCCCATACCAATGTTATCCCTAATATACCAGCACCGTATATATTTACCACTTCTATTTCCCATACCAATCTTATCCCTAATATACCAGCATTGTATATGTACCACTTCTATTTCCCATTCCAATGTTATCCCTGATATACCAGCACCGTATATATTTACCACTTCTATTTCCCATGCCAATGTTATCCCTAATATACCAGCACCGTATATATTTACCACTTCTATTTCCCATACCAATGTTATCCCTAATATACCAGCATTGTATATGTACCACTTCTATTTCCCATACCAATGTTATCCCTAATATACCAGCACTGTATATGTACCATTTCTATTTCCCATACCAATGTTATCCCTAATATACCCGTGCTGTATATGTACCACTTCTATTTCCCATACCAATGTTATCCCTAATATACCAGCACCGCATATGTACCACTTCTATTTACCATACTAATGTTACCCCTGATATACCAGCACCGTATATGTACCACTTCTATTTCCCAAACCAATGTTATCCCTGATATACCAGCATTACTGTATATGTACCACTTCTATTTCCCATACCAATGTTATCCCTAATATACCAGCACTGTATATATACCACTTCTATTTCTCATACCGATGTTATCCCTAATATACCAGCACTGTATATGTACCACTTCTATTTCCCATACCAATGTTATCCCTAATATACCCGTGCTGTATATGTACCACTTCTATTTCCTATACCAATGTTATCCCTAATATACCAGCACCGTACATGTACCACTTCTATTTCCCATACCAATGTTATCCCTAATATACCAGCACCGTATATGTACCACTTCTATTTCCCATACCAATGTTACCCCTAATATACCAGCACTGTATATGTACCACTTCTATTTCCCATACCAATGTTATCCCTAATATACCAGCACCGTACATGTACCACTTCTATGTACCATACCAATGTTACTCCTGATATACCAGCACTGTATATGTACCACTTCTATTTCCCATACCAATGTTATCCCTGATATACCAGCATTACTGTATATGTACCACTTCTATTTTCCTTACCAATGTTATCCCTAATATACCAGCATTACTGTATATGTACCACTTCTATTTCCCATACCAATGTTATCCCTAATATACCAGCACCGTATATGTACCACTTCTATTTCCCATACCAATGTTATCCCTGATATACCAGCATTACTGTATATGTACCACTTCTATTTCCCATACCAATGTTATCCCTAATATACCAGCACCGTATATGTACCACTTCTATTTCCCATACCAATGTTATCGCTAATATACCAGCACTGTATATGTACCACTTCTATTTCCCATACCAATGTTATCCCTAATATACCAGCACCGTATATGTACCACTTCTATTTCCCAAACCAATGTTATCCCCTAATATACCAGCACCGTATATATGTACCACTTCTATTTCCCATACCAATGTTATCCCTAATATACCAGCACCGTATATGTACCACTTCTATTTCCCATACCAATGTTATCCCCTAATATACCAGCACCGTATATATGTACCACTTCTATTTCCCATACCAATGTTATCCCTAATATACCAGCACCGTATATGTACCGCTTCTATTTCCCATACCAATGTTATCCCTAATATAATAGCACTGTATATGTACCACTTCTATTTCTCATACCGATGTTATCCCTAATATACCAGCACTGTATATGTACCACTTCTATTTCCCATACGAATGTTATCCCTAATATACCCGTGCTGTATATGTACCACTTCTATTTCCCATACCAATGTTATCCCTAATATACCAGCACTGTATATGTACCACTTCTATTTCCCATACCAATGTTGTCCCTAATATACCAGCACTGTATATGTACCACTTCTATTTCCCATACCAATGTTATCCCTAATATACCAGCATTGTATATGTACCACTTCTATTTCCCATACCAATGTTATCCCTAATATACCAGCACTGTATATGTACCACTTCTATTTCCCATATCAATGTTACCCCTAATATACCAGCACCGTATATGTACCACTTCTATTTCCCATACAAATGTTATCCCTAATACACCAGCACTGTATATGTACCACTTCTATTTCCCATACCAATGTTATCTCTAATATACCACTTCTATTTCCCATACCAATGTTATCCCTAATATACCAGCATTACTGTATATGTAGCACATCTATTTCCCATACCAATGTTATCCCTAGTATACCAGCACCGTATATGTACCACTTCTATTTACCATACCAATGTTATCCCTAATATACCAGCACTGTATATGAACCACTTCTATTTCCCATACCAATGTTATCCCTAATATACCAGCACCATATATATGTACCACTTCTATTTCCCATACAATTGTTATCCCCTAATATACCAGCACCGTATATATGTACCAGTTCTATTTCCCATACCAATGTTATCCCTAATATACCAGCACCGTATATGTACCACTTCTATTTCCCATACCAATGTTATCCCTAATATACCAGCACCGTATATGTACCACTTCTATTTCCCATACCAATGTTATCCCTAATATACCAGCATTACTGTATATGTACTTCTATTTCCCATACCAATGTTATCCCTAATATACCAGCACTGTATATGTACCACTTCTATGTCCCATACCGATGTTACCCCTAATATACCAGCACTGTATATGTACCACTTCTATTTCCCATACTAATGTTATCCCTAATATACCAGCACTGTATATGTACCGCTTCTATTTCCCATACCAATGTTATCCCTAATATACCAGCACCGTATATGTACCACTTCTATTTCCCATACCAATGTTATCCCTAATATACCAGCATTACTGTATATGTACCACTTCTATTTCTCATACCAATGTTATCCCTAATATACCAGCACCGTACATATGTTCCACTTCTATTTCCCATACCAATGTTTTCCCTAATACACCAGCACTGTATATGTAGCACTTCTATTTCCCATACCAATGTTATCCCTAATACACCAGCACCGTATATGTACCACTTCTATTTCCCATACCATTGTTATCCCTAATACACCAGCACTGTATATGTACCACTTCTATGTCCCATACCGATGTTACCCCTAATATACCAGCACTGTATATGTACCACTTCTATTTCCCATACCAATGTTATCCCTAATATACCAGCACCGTATATATGTACCACTTCTATTTCCCATACCAATGTTATCCCTAATATACCAGCACCGTATATGTACCGCTTCTATTTCCCATACCAATGTTATCCCTAATATACCAGCACCATATATGTACCACTTCTATTTCCCATACCAATGTTATCCCTAATATACCAGCATTGTATATGTACCACTTCTATTTCCCATACCAATGTTATCCCTAATATACCAGCACTGGATATGTACCACTTCTATTTCCCATACCAATGTTAGCCCTAATATACCAGCATTACTGTATATGTACCACTTCTATTTCCCATACCAATGTTATCCCTAATACACCAGCACTGTATATGTACCACTTCTATTTCCCATACCAATGCAATCCCTAATGTACCACTTCTTTTTCCCATACCAATGTTATCCCTAAAATACCAGAATTACTGTATATGTAGCACATCTATTTCCCATACCAATGTTATCCCTAGTATACCAGCACCGTATATGTACCACTTCTATTTTCCTTACCAATGTTATCCCTAATATACCAGCACCGTATATGTACCACTTCTATTTCCCATAGCAATGTTATCCCTAATATACCAGCACCGTACATGTACCACTTCTATTTCCCATACCAATGTTATCCCTAATATACCAGCACCGTATATATGTACCACTTCTATTTCCCATACCAATGTTATCCCCTAATATACCAGCACCGTATATATGTACCACTTCTATTTCCCATACCAATGTTATCCCTAATATACCAGCACCGTATATGTACCACATCTATTTCCCATACCAATGTTATTCCTAATATACCAGCACCGTATATGTACCACTTCTGTTTCCCATACCAATGTTACCCCTAATAGACCAGCACTGTATATGTACCACTTCTATTTCCCATACCAATGTTATCCCTAATATACCAGCACCGTATATATTTACCACTTCTATTTCCCATACCAATGTTATCCCTAATATACCAGCACCGTATATATTTACCACTTCTATTTCCCATACCAATCTTATCCCTAATATACCAGCATTGTATATGTACCACTTCTATTTCCCATTCCAATGTTATCCCTGATATACCAGCACCGTATATATTTACCACTTCTATTTCCCATGCCAATGTTATCCCTAATATACCAGCACCGTATATATTTACCACTTCTATTTCCCATACCAATGTTATCCCTAATATACCAGCATTGTATATGTACCACTTCTATTTCCCATACCAATGTTATCCCTAATATACCAGCACTGTATATGTACCATTTCTATTTCCCATACCAATGTTATCCCTAATATACCCGTGCTGTATATGTACCACTTCTATTTCCCATACCAATGTTATCCCTAATATACCAGCACCGCATATGTACCACTTCTATTTAACATACTAATGTTACCCCTGATATACCAGCACCGTATATGTACCACTTCTATTTCCCAAACCAATGTTATCCCTGATATACCAGCATTACTGTATATGTACCACTTCTATTTCCCATACCAATGTTATCCCTAATATACCAGCACTGTATATATACCACTTCTATTTCTCATACCGATGTTATCCCTAATATACCAGCACTGTATATGTACCACTTCTATTTCCCATACCAATGTTATCCCTAATATACCCGTGCTGTATATGTACCACTTCTATTTCCTATACCAATGTTATCCCTAATATACCAGCACCGTACATGTACCACTTCTATTTCCCATACCAATGTTATCCCTAATATACCAGCACCGTATATGTACCACTTCTATTTCCCATACCAATGTTACCCCTAATATACCAGCACTGTATATGTACCACTTCTATTTCCCATACCAATGTTATCCCTAATATACCAGCACCGTACATGTACCACTTCTATGTACCATACCAATGTTACTCCTGATATACCAGCACTGTATATGTACCACTTCTATTTCCCATACCAATGTTATCCCTGATATACCAGCATTACTGTATATGTACCACTTCTATTTTCCTTACCAATGTTATCCCTAATATACCAGCATTACTGTATATGTACCACTTCTATTTCCCATACCAATGTTATCCCTAATATACCAGCACCGTATATGTACCACTTCTATTTCCCATACCAATGTTATCCCTGATATACCAGCATTACTGTATATGTACCACTTCTATTTCCCATACCAATGTTATCCCTAATATACCAGCACCGTATATGTACCACTTCTATTTCCCATACCAATGTTATCGCTAATATACCAGCACTGTATATGTACCACTTCTATTTCCCATACCAATGTTATCCCTAATATACCAGCACCGTATATGTACCACTTCTATTTCCCAAACCAATGTTATCCCCTAATATACCAGCACCATATATATGTACCACTTCTATTTCCCATACCAATGTTATCCCTAATATACCAGCACCGTATATGTACCACTTCTATTTCCCATACCAATGTTATCCCCTAATATACCAGCACCGTATATATGTACCACTTCTATTTCCCATACCAATGTTATCCCTAATATACCAGCACCGTATATGTACCGCTTCTATTTCCCATACCAATGTTATCCCTAATATAATAGCACTGTATATGTACCACTTCTATTTCTCATACCGATGTTATCCCTAATATACCAGCACTGTATATGTACCACTTCTATTTCCCATACGAATGTTATCCCTAATATACCCGTGCTGTATATGTACCACTTCTATTTCCCATACCAATGTTATCCCTAATATACCAGCACTGTATATGTACCACTTCTATTTCCCATACCAATGTTGTCCCTAATATACCAGCACTGTATATGTACCACTTCTATTTCCCATACCAATGTTATCCCTAATATACCAGCATTGTATATGTACCACTTCTATTTCCCATACCAATGTTATCCCTAATATACCAGCACTGTATATGTACCACTTCTATTTCCCATATCAATGTTACCCCTAATATACCAGCACCGTATATGTACCACTTCTATTTCCCATACAAATGTTATCCCTAATACACCAGCACTGTATATGTACCACTTCTATTTCCCATACCAATGTTATCTCTAATATACCACTTCTATTTCCCATACCAATGTTATCCCTAATATACCAGCATTACTGTATATGTAGCACATCTATTTCCCATACCAATGTTATCCCTAGTATACCAGCACCGTATATGTACCACTTCTATTTACCATACCAATGTTATCCCTAATATACCAGCACTGTATATGAACCACTTCTATTTCCCATACCAATGTTATCCCTAATATACCAGCACCATATATATGTACCACTTCTATTTCCCATACAATTGTTATCCCCTAATATACCAGCACCGTATATATGTACCAGTTCTTTTTCCCATACCAATGTTATCCCTAATATACCAGCACCGTATATGTACCACTTCTATTTCCCATACCAATGTTATCCCTAATATACCAGCACCGTATATGTACCACTTCTATTTCCCATACCAATGTTATCCCTAATATACCAGCATTACTGTATATGTACTTCTATTTCCCATACCAATGTTATCCCTAATATACCAGCACTGTATATGTACCACTTCTATGTCCCATACCGATGTTACCCCTAATATACCAGCACTGTATATGTACCACTTCTATTTCCCATACTAATGTTATCCCTAATATACCAGCACTGTATATGTACCGCTTCTATTTCCCATACCAATGTTATCCCTAATATACCAGCACCGTATATGTACCACTTCTATTTCCCATACCAATGTTATCCCTAATATACCAGCATTACTGTATATGTACCACTTCTATTTCTCATACCAATGTTATCCCTAATATACCAGCACCGTACATATGTTCCACTTCTATTTCCCATACCAATGTTTTCCCTAATACACCAGCACTGTATATGTACCACTTCTATTTCCCATACCAATGTTATCCCTAATACACCAGCACCGTATATGTACCACTTCTATTTCCCATACCATTGTTATCCCTAATACACCAGCACTGTATATGTACCACTTCTATGTCCCATACCGATGTTACCCCTAATATACCAGCACTGTATATGTACCACTTCTATTTCCCATACCAATGTTATCCCTAATATACCAGCACCGTATATATGTACCACTTCTATTTCCCATACCAATGTTATCCCTAATATACCAGCACCGTATATGTACCGCTTCTATTTCCCATACCAATGTTATCCCTAATATACCAGCACCGTATATGTACCACTTCTATTTCCCATACCAATGTTATCCCTAATATACCAGCATTGTATATGTACCACTTCTATTTCCCATACCAATGTTATCCCTAATATACCAGCACTGGATATGTACCACTTCTATTTTCCATACCAATGTTAGCCCTAATATACCAGCATTACTGTATATTTACCACTTCTATTTCCCATACCAATGTTATCCCTAATACACCAGCACTGTATATGTACCACTTCTATTTCCCATACCAATGCAATCCCTAATATACCACTTCTTTTTCCCATACCAATGTTATCCCTAAAATACCAGCATTACTGTATATGTAGCACATCTATTTCCCACACCAATGTTATCCCTAGTATACCAGCACCGTATATGTACCACTTCTATTTCCCATACCAATGTTATCCCTAATATACCAGCACTGTATATGCACCACTTCTATTTCCCATACTAAAGTTATCCCTAATATATCAGCACCGTATATGTACCACTTCTATTTCCCATAGCAATGTTATCCCTAATATACCAGCACCGTACATGTACCACTTCTATTTCCCATACCAATGTTATCCCTAATATACCAGCACCGTATATATGTACCACTTCTATTTCCCATACCAATGTTATCCCCTAATATACCAGCACCGTATATATGTACCACTTCTATTTCCCATACCAATGTTATCCCTAATATACCAGCACCGTATATGTACCACATCTATTTCCCATACCAATGTTATTCCTAATATACCAGCACCGTATATGTACCACTTCTATTTCCCATACCAATGTTATCCCTAATATACCAGCATTACTGTATATGTACTTCTCTTTCCCATAGCAATGTTATCCCTAATATACCAGCACCGTATATGTACCGCTTCTATTTCCCATACCAATGTTTTCCCTAATACACCAGCACTGTATATGTACCACTTCTATTTCCCATACCAATGTTATCCCTAATACACCAGCACCGTATATGTACCACTTCTATTTCCCATACCATTGTTATCCCTAATACACCAGCACTGTATTTGTACCACTTCTATTTCCCATACCAATGTTATCCCCAATATACCAGCACCGTATATGTACCACTTCTATTTCCCATACCAATGTTATCCCTAATATACCAGCACCATATATGTACAACTTCTATTTCCCATACCAATGTTATCCCTAATATACCAGCACCGTATATGTACCACTTCTATTTCCCATACCAATGTTATCCCTAATATACCAGCACCATATATGTACAACTTCTATTTCCCATACCAATGTTATCCCCAATATACCAGCACCGTATATGTACCACTTCTATTTCCCATACCAATGTTATCTTTAATATACCAGCACTGTATATGTACCGCTTCTATTTCCCATACCAATGTTATCCCTAATATACCAGCACCGTATATGTACCTCTTCTATTTCCCATACCAAGGTTATCCCTAATATACCAGCACCGTATATGTACCGCTTCTATTTCCCAAACCAATGTTATCCCTAATATACCAGCACCGTATATGTACCACTTCTGTTTCCCATACCAATGTTACCCCTAATAGACCAGCACTGTATATGTACCACTTCTATTTACCATACCAATGTTATCCCTAATATACCAGCACCGTATATATTTACCACTTCTATTTCCCATACCAATGTTATCCCTAATATACCAGCACCGTATATATTTACCACTTCTTTTTCCCATACCAATGTTATCCCTAATATACCAGCATTGTATATGTACCACTTCTATTTCCCATACCAATGTTACCCCTAATAGACCAGCACTGTATATGTACCACTTCTATTTACCATACCAATGTTATCCCTAATATACCAGCACCGTATATATTTACCACTTCTATTTCCCATACCAATGTTATCCCTAATATACCAGCACCGTATATATTTACCACTTCTTTTTCCCATACCAATGTTATCCCTAATATACAAGCACTTTATATGTACCACTTCTATTTCCCATACCAATGTTATCCCTAATATACCTGTGCTGTATATGTACCACTTCTATTTCCCATACCAATGTTATCCCTAATATACCAGCACCGCATATGTACCACTTCTATTTACCATACCAATGTTATCCCTAATATACCAGCACTGTATATGAACCACTTCTATTTCCCATACCAATGTTATCCCTAATATACCAGCACCATATATATGTACCACTTCTATTTCCCATACCAATGTTATCCCCTAATATACCAGCACCGTATATATGTACCAGTTCTATTTCCCATACCAATGTTATCCCTAATATACCAGCACCGTATATGTACCACTTCTATTTCCCATACCAATGTTATCCCTAATATACCAGCACCGTATATGTACCACTTCTATTTCCCATACCAATGTTATCCCTAATATACCAGCATTACTGTATATGTACTTCTATTTCCCATACCAATGTTATCCCTAATATACCAGCACTGTATATGTACCACTTCTATGTCCCATACCGATGTTACCCCTAATATACCAGCACTGTATATGTACCACTTCTATTTCCCATACTAATGTTATCCCTAATATACCAGCACTGTATATGTACCGCTTCTATTTCCCATACCAATGTTATCCCTAATATACCAGCACCGTATATGTACCACTTCTATTTCCCATACCAATGTTATCCCTAATATACCAGCATTACTGTATATGTACCACTTCTATTTCTCATACCAATGTTATCCCTAATATACCAGCACCGTACATATGCTCCACTTCTATTTCCCATACCAATGTTTTCCCTAATACACCAGCACTGTATATGTACCACTTCTATTTCCCATACCAATGTTATCCCTAATACACCAGCACCGTATATGTACCACTTCTATTTCCCATACCATTGTTATCCCTAATACACCAGCACTGTATATGTACCACTTCTATGTCCCATACCGATGTTACCCCTAATATACCAGCACTGTATATGTACCACTTCTATTTCCCATACCAATGTTATCCCTAATATACCAGCACCGTATATATGTACCACTTCTATTTCCCATACCAATGTTATCCCTAATATACCAGCACCGTATATGTACCGCTTCTATTTCCCATACCAATGTTATCCCTAATATACCAGCACCGTATATGTACCACTTCTATTTCCCATACCAATGTTATCCCTAATATACCAGCATTACTGTATATGTACCACTTCTATTTCCCATACCAATGTTATCCCTAATATACCAGCACTGTATATGTACCACTTCTGTTTCCCATACCAATGTTATCCCTAATATACCAGCACCGTATATGTACCACTTCTATTTCCCATACCAATGTTATCCCTAATATACCAGCACTGTATATGCACCACTTCTATTTCCCATACTAATGTTATCCCTAATATACCAGCACCGTATATGTACCACTTCTATTTCCCATAGCAATGTTATCCCTAATATACCAGCACCGTACATGTACCACTTCTATTTCCCATACCAATGTTATCCCTAATATACCAGCACCGTATATATGTACCACTTCTATTTCCCATACCAATGTTATCCCCTAATATACCAGCACCGTATATATGTACCACTTCTATTTCCCATACCAATGTTATCCCTAATATACCAGCACCGTATATGTACCACTTCTATTTCCCATACCAATGTTATCCCTAATATACCAGCACCGTATATGTACCACTTCTATTTCCCATACCAATGTTATCCCTAATATACCAGCATTACTGTATATGTACTTCTCTTTCCCATAGCAATGTTATCCCTAATATACCAGCACCGTATATGTACCGCTTCTATTTCCCATACCAATGTTTTCACTAATACACCAGCACTGTATATGTACCACTTCTATTTCCCATACCAATGTTATCCCTAATACACCAGCACCGTATATGTACCACTTCTATTTCCCATACCATTGTTATCCCTAATACACCAGCACTGTATATGTACCACTTCTATTTCCCATTCCAATGTTATCCCCAATATACCAGCACCGTATATATACCACTTCTATTTCCCATGCCAATGTTATCCCTAATATACCAGCACCATATATGTACAACTTCTATTTCCCATACCAATGTTATCCCCAATATACCAGCACCGTATATGTACCACTTCTATTTCCCATACCAATGTTATCTTTAATATACCAGCACCGTATATGTACCGCTTCTATTTCCCATACCAATGTTATCCCTAATATACCAGCACTGTATATGTACCGCTTCTATTTCCCATACCAAGGTTATCCCTAATATATCAGCACCGTATATGTACCGCTTCTATTTCCCATACCAATGTTATCCCTAATATACCAGCACCGTATATGTACCACTTCTGTTTCCCATACCAATGTTACCCCTAATAGACCAGCACTGTATATGTACCACTTCTATTTCCCATACCAATGTTATCCCTAATATACCAGCACCGTATATATTTACCACTTCTATTTCCCATACCAATGTTATCCCTAATATACCAGCACCGTATATATTTACCACTTCTATTTACCTTACCAATGTTATCCCTAATATACCAGCATTGTATATGTACCACTTCTATTTCCCATACCAATGTTATCCCTGATATACCAGCACCGTATATATTTACCACTTCTATTTCCCATACCAATGTTATCCCTAATATACCAGCACCGTATATATTTACCACTTCTATTTCCCATACCAATGTTATCCCTAATATACCAGCATTGTATATGTACCACTTCTATTTCCCATACCAATGTTATCCCTAATATACAAGCACTGTATATGTACCACTTCTATTTCCCATACCAATGTTATCCCTAATATACCTGTGCTGTATATGTACCACTTCTATTTCCCATACCAATGTTATCCCTAATATACCAGCACCGCATATGTACCACTTCTATTTACCATACTAATGTTACCCCTGATATACCAGCACCGTATATGTACCACTTCTATTTCCCATACCAATGTTATCCCTGATATACCAGCATTACTGTATATGTACCACTTCTATTTCCCATACCAATGTTATCCCTAATATACCAGCACTGTATATATACCACTTCTATTTCTCATACCGATGTTATCCCTAATATACCAGCACTGTATATGTACCACTTCTATTTCCCATACCAATGTTATCCTTAATATACCCGTGCTGTATATGTACCACTTCTATTTCCTATACCAATGTTATCCCTAATATACCAGCACCGTACATGTACCACTTCTATTTCCCATACCAATGTTATCCCTAATATACCAGCACCGTATATGTACCACTTCTATTTCCCATACCAATGTTACCCCTAATATACCAGCACTGTATATGTACCACTTCTATATCCCATACCAATGTTATCCCTAATATACCAGCACCGTACATGTACCACTTCTATTTACCATACCAATGTTACCCCTGATATACCAGCACTGTATATGTACCACTTCTATTTCCCATACCAATGTTATCCCTGATATACCAGCATTACTGTATATGTACCACTTCTATTTCCCATACCAATGTTATCCCTAATATACCAGCACTGTATATGTACCACTTCTGTTTCCCATACCAATTTTATCCCTAATATACCAGCACCGTATATGTACCACTTCTATTTCCCATACCAATGTTATCCCTGATATACCAGCATTACTGTATATGTACCACTTCTATTTCCCATACCAATGTTATCCCTAATATACCAGCATTACTGTATATGTACCACTTCTATTTCCCATACCAATGTTATCCCTAATATACCAGCACCGTATATGTACCACTTCTATTTCCCATACCAATGTTATCGCTAATATACCAGCACTGTATATGTACCACTTCTATTTCCCATACCAATGTTATCCCTAATATACCAGCACTGGTAATGCACCACTTCTATTTCCCATACTAATGTTATCCCTAATATACCAGCACCGTATATGTACCACTTCTATTTCCCATACCAATGTTATCCCTAATATACCAGCACCGTACATGTACCACTTCTATTTCCCATACCAATGTTATCCCTAATATACCAGCACCGTACATGTACCACTTCGATTTCCCATACCAATGTTATCCCTAATATACCAACACTGTATATGTACCACTTCTATTTCCCCTACCAATGTTATCCCTAATATACCAGCACCGTATATATGTACCACTTCTATTTCCCATACCAGTGTTATCCCTAATATACCAGCACCGTATATGTACCGCTTCTATTTCCCATACCAATGTTATCCCTAATATACCAGCACTGTATATGTACCACTTCTATTTCCCATACCAATGTTATCCCTAATATACCAGCATTGTATATGTACCGCTTCTATTTCCCATACCAATGTTATCCCTAATATACCAGCACTGTATATGTACCACTTCTATTTCCCATACCAAGGTTATCCCTAATATACCAGCACCGTATATGTACCGCTTCTATTTCCCATACCAATGTTATCCCTAATATACCAGCACCGTATATGTACCACTTCTGTTTCCCATACCAATGTTACCCCTAATAGACCAGCACTGTATATGTACCACTTCTATTTCCCATACCAATGTTATCCCTAATATAGCAGCACCGTATATATTTACCACTTCTATTTCCCATACCAATGTTATCCCTAATATACCAGCATTGTATATGTACCACTTCTATTTCCCATTCCAATGTTATCCCTGATATACCAGCACCGTATATATTTACCACTTCTATTTCCCATGCCAATGTTATCCCTAATATACCAGCACCGTATATATTTACCACTTCTATTTCCCATACCAATGTTATCCCTAATATACCAGCATTGTATATGTACCACTTCTATTTCCCATACCAATGTTATCCCTAATATACCAGCACTGTATATGTACCATTTCTATTTCCCATACCAATGTTATCCCTAATATACCCGTGCTGTATATGTACCACTTCTATTTCCCATACCAATGTTATCCCTAATATACCAGCACCGCATATGTACCACTTCTATTTACCATACTAATGTTACCCCTGATATACCAGCACCGTATATGTACCACTTCTATTTCCCAAACCAATGTTATCCCTGATATACCAGCAGTACTGTATATGTACCACTTCTATTTCTCATACCGATGTTATCCCTAATATACCAGCACTGTATATGTACCACTTCTATTTCCCATACCAATGTTATCCCTAATATACCCGTGCTGTATATGTACCACTTCTATTTCCTATACCAATGTTATCCCTAATATACCAGCACCGTACATGTACCACTTCTATTTCCCATACCAATGTTATCCCTAATATACCAGCACCGTATATGTACCTCTTCTATTTCCCATACCAATGTTACCCTTAATATACCAGCACTGTATATGTACCACTTCTATTTCCCATACCAATGTTATCCCTAATATACCAGCACCGTACATGTACCACTTCTATGTACCATACCAATGTTACCCCTGATATACCAGCACTGTATATGTACCACTTCTATTTCCCATACCAATGTTATCCCTGATATACCAGCATTACTATATATGTACCACTTCTATTTCCCATACCAATGTTATCCCTAATATACCAGCACTGTATATGTACCACTTCTATTTCCCATACCAACGTTATCCCTAATATACCAGCACCGTATATGTACCACTTCTATTTCCCATACCAATGTTATCCCTGATATAACAGCATTACTGTATATGTACCACTTCTATTTCCCATACCAATGTTATCCCTAAATACCAGCATTACTGTATATGTACCACATCTATTTCCCATACCAATGTTATCCCTAATATACCAGCACCGTATATGTACCACTTCTATTTCCCATACCAATGTTATCGCTAATATACCAGCACTGTATATGTACCACTTCTATTTCCCATACCAATGTTATCCCTAATATACAAGCACCGTATATGTACCACTTCTATTTCCCATACCAATGTTATCCCCTAATATACCAGCACCGTATATATGTACCACTTCTATTTCCCATACCAATGTTATCCCTAATATACCAGCACCGTATATGTACCACTTCTATTTCCCATACCAATGTTATCCCCTAATATACCAGCACCGTATATATGTACCACTTCTATTTCCCATACCAATGTTATCCCTAATATACCAGCACCGTATATGTACCGCTTCTATTTCCCATACCAATGTTATCCCTAATATAATAGCACTGTATATGTACCACTTCTATTTCTCATACCGATGTTATCCCTAATATACCAGCACTGTATATGTACCACTTCTATTTCCCATACGAATGTTATCCCTAATATACCCGTGCTGTATATGTACCACTTCTATTTCCCATACCAATGTTGTCCCTAATATACCAGCACTGTATATGTACCACTTCTATTTCCCATACCAATGTTATCCCTAATATACCAGCATTGTATATGTACCACTTCTATTTCCCATACCAATGTTATCCCTAGTATACCAGCACTGTATATGTACCACTTCTATTTCCCATATCAATGTTACCCCTAATATACCAGCACCGTATATGTACCACTTCTATTTCCCATACCAATGTTATCCCTAATACACCAGCACTGTATAGGTACCACTTCTATTTCCCATACCAATGTTATCCCTAATATACCACTTCTATTTCCCATACCAATGTTATCCCTAATATACCAGCATTACTGTATATGTAGCACATCTATTTCCCATACCAATGTTATCCCTAGTATACCACCACCGTATATGTACCACTTCTATTTACCATACCAATGTTATCCCTAATATACCAGCACTGTATATGAACCACTTCTATTTCCCATACCAATGTTATCCCTAATATACCAGCACCATATATATGTACCACTTCTATTTCCCATACCAATGTTATCCCCTAATATACCAGCACCGTATATATGTACCACTTCTATTTCCCATAACAATGTTATCCCTAATATACCAGCACCGTATATGTACCACTTCTATTTCCCATACCAATGTTATCCCTAATATACCAGCACCGTATATGTACAACTTCTATTTCCCATACTAATGTTATCCCTAATATACCAGCACTGTATATGTACCGCTTCTATTTCCCATACCAATGTTATCCCTAATATACCAGCACTGTATATGTACCGCTTCTATTTCCCATACCAATGTTATCCCTAATATACCAGCACCGTATATATGTACCACTTCTATTTCCCATACCAATGTTATCCCTAATATACCAGCACTGTATATGTACCACTT
This sequence comes from Taudactylus pleione, assembly GCA_031769625.1. Lineage (NCBI taxonomy): Eukaryota > Metazoa > Chordata > Amphibia > Anura > Myobatrachidae > Taudactylus > Taudactylus pleione. Next base: position 39,833 of record JAUIMM010001913.1, on the reverse strand, counting down.
CTATGTCCCATACCGATGTTACCCCTAATATACCAGCACTGTATATGTACAACTTCTATTTCCCATACTAATGTTATCCCTAATATACCAGCACTGTATATGTACCGCTTCTATTTCCCATACCAATGTTATCCCTAATATACCAGCACTGTATATGTACCGCTTCTATTTCCCATACCAATGTTATCCCTAATATACCAGCACCGTATATATGTACCACTTCTATTTCCCATACCAATGTTATCCCTAATATACCAGCACCGTATATGTATCACTTCTATTTCCCATACCAATGTTATCCCCTAATATACCAGCACCGTATATATGTACCACTTCTATTTCCCATACCAATGTTATCCCTAATATACCAGCACCGTATATGTACCGCTTCTATTTCCCATACCAATGTTATCCCTAATATACCACTTCTATTTCCCATACCAATGTTATCCCTAATATACCAGCACCGTATATATGTACCACTTCTATTTCCCATACCAATGTTATCCCTAATATACCACTTCTATTTCCCATACCAATGTTATCCCTAATATACCAGCACCGTATATATGTACCACTTCTATTTCCCATACCAATGTTATCCCTAATATACCAGCACCGTATATGTACCCGCTTCTATTTCCCATACCAATGTTATCCCTAATATAATAGCACTGTATATGTACCACTTCTATTTCTCATACCGATGTTATCCCTAATATACCAGCACTGTATATGTACCACCTCTATTTCCCATACGAATGTTATCCCTAATATACCCGTGCTGTATATGTACCACTTCTATTTCCCATACCAATGTTGTCCCTAATATACCAGCACTGTATATGTACCACTTCTATTTCCCATACCAATGTTATCCCTAATATACCAGCATTGTATATGTACCACTTCTATTTCCCATACCAATGTTATCCCTAATATACCAGCACTGTATATGTACCACTTCTATTTCCCATATCAATGTTACCCCTAATATACCAGCACCGTATATGTACCACTTCTATTTCCCATACCAATGTTATCCCTAATACACCAGCACTGTATATGTACCACTTCTATTTCCCATACCAATGTTATCCCTAATATACCACTTCTATTTCCCATACCAATGTTATCCCTAATATACCAGCACCGTATATGTACCACTTCTATTTCCCATAACAATGTTATCCCTAATATACCAGCATTACTGTATATGTACTTCTCTTTCCCATAGCAATGTTATCCCTAATATACCAGCACCGTATATGTACCGCTTCTATTTCCCATACCAATGTTTTCACTAATACACCAGCACTGTATATGTACCACTTCTATTTCCCATACCAATGTTATCCCTAATACACCAGCACCGTATATGTACCACTTCTATTTCCCATACCATTGTTATCCCTAATACACCAGCACTGTATATGTACCACTTCTATTTCCCATACCAATGTTATCCCCAATATACCAGCACCGTATATGTACCACTTCTATTTCCCATACCAATGTTATCCCTAATATACCAGCACCATATATGTACAACTTCTATTTCCCATACCAATGTTATCCCCAATATACCAGCACCGTATATGTACCACTTCTATTTCCCATACCAATGTTATCTTTAATATACCAGCACCGTATATGTACCGCTTCTATTTCCCATACCAATGTTATCCCTAATATACCAGCACTGTATATGTACCGCTTCTATTTCCCATACCAAGGTTATCCCTAATATACCAGCACCGTATATGTACCGCTTCTATTTCCCATACCAATGTTATCCCTAATATACCAGCACCGTATATGTACCACTTCTGTTTCCCATACCAATGTTACCCCTAATAGACCAGCACTGTATATGTACCACTTCTATTTCCCATACCAATGTTATCCCTAATATACCAGCACCGTATATATTTACCACTTCTATTTCCCATACCAATGTTATCCCTAATATACCAGCACCGTATATATTTACCACTTCTATTTCCCTTACCAATGTTATCCCTAATATACCAGCATTGTATATGTACCACTTCTATTTCCCATACCAATGTTATCCCTGATATACCAGCACCGTATATATTTACCACTTCTATTTCCCATACCAATGTTATCCCTAATATACCAGCACCGTATATATTTACCACTTCTATTTCCCATACCAATGTTATCCCTAATATACCAGCATTGTATATGTACCACTTCTATTTCCCATACCAATGTTATCCCTAATATACAAGCACTGTATATGTACCACTTCTATTTCCCATACCAATGTTATCCCTAATATACCTGTGCTGTATATGTACCACTTCTATTTCCCATACCAATGTTATCCCTAATATACCAGCACCGCATATGTACCACTTCTATTTACCATACTAATGTTACCCCTGATATACCAGCACCGTATATGTACCACTTCTATTTCCCATACCAATGTTATCCCTGATATACCAGCATTACTGTATATGTACCACTTCTATTTCCCATACCAATGTTATCCCTAATATACCAGCACTGTATATATACCACTTCTATTTCTCATACCGATGTTATCCCTAATATACCAGCACTGTATATGTACCACTTCTATTTCCCATACCAATGTTATCCTTAATATACCCGTGCTGTATATGTATAACTTCTATTTCCTATACCAATGTTATCCCTAATATACCAGCACCGTACATGTACCACTTCTATTTCCCATACCAATGTTATCCCTAATATACCAGCACCGTATATGTACCACTTCTATTTCCCATACCAATGTTACCCCTAATATACCAGCACTGTATATGTACCACTTCTATATCCCATACCAATGTTATCCCTAATATACCAGCACCGTACATGTACCACTTCTATTTACCATACCAATGTTACCCCTGATATACCAGCACTGTATATGTACCACTTCTATTTCCCATACCAATGTTATCCCTGATATACCAGCATTACTGTATATGTACCACTTCTATTTCCCATACCAATGTTATCCCTAATATACCAGCACTGTATATGTACCAATTCTGTTTCCCATACCAATGTTATCCCTAATATACCAGCACCGTATATGTACCACTTCTATTTCCCATACCAATGTTATCCCTGATATACCAGCATTACTGTATATGTACCACTTCTATTTCCCATACCAATGTTATCCCTAATATACCAGCATTACTGTATATGTACCACTTCTATTTCCCATACCAATGTTATCCCTAATATACCAGCACCGTATATGTACCACTTCTATTTCCCATACCAATGTTATCGCTAATATACCAGCACTGTATATGTACCACTTCTATTTCCCATACCAATGTTATCCCTAATATACCTGCACCGTATATGTACCACTTCTATTTCCCATACCAATGTTATCCCCTAATATACCAGCACCGTATATATGTACCACTTCTATTTCCCATACCAATGTTATCCCTAATATACCAGCACTGTATATGAACCACTTCTATTTCCCATACCAATGTTATCCCTAATATACCAGCACTGGTAATGCACCACTTCTATTTCCCATACTAATGTTATCCCTAATATACCAGCACCGTATATGTACCACTTCTATTTCCCATACCAATGTTATCCCTAATATACCAGCACCGTACATGTACCACTTCTATTTCCCATACCAATGTTTTCCCTAATATACCAGCACCGTACATGTACCACTTCGATTTCCCATACCAATGTTATCCCTAATATACCAACACTGTATATGTACCACTTCTTTTTCCCCTACCAATGTTATCCCTAATATACAAAGCAACATATATATGTACCACTTCTATTTCCCATACCAGTGTTATCCCTAATAAACCAGCACCGTATATGTACCGCTTCTATTTCCCATACCAATGTTATCCCTAATATACCAGCACCGTATATGTACCGCTTCTATTTCCCATACCAATGTTATCCCTAATATACCAGCACTGTATATGTACCACTTCTATTTCCCATACCAATGTTATCCCTAATATACCAGCATTGTATATGTACCGCTTCTATTTCCCATACCAATGTTATCCCTAATATACCAGCACTGTATATGTACCATTTCTATTTCCCATACCAAGGTTATCCCTAATATACCCGTGCTGTATATGTACCACTTCTATTTCCCATACCAATGTTATCCCTAATATACCAGCACCGTATATGTACCGCTTCTGTTTCCCATACTAATGTTACCCCTGATATACCAGCACCGTATATGTACCACTTCTATTTCCCATACCAATGTTATCCCTGATATACCAGCAGTACTGTATATGTACCACTTCTATTTCCCATACCAATGTTATCCCTAATATACCAGCACTGTATATATACCACTTCTATTTCTCATACCGATGTTATCCCTAATATGCCAGCACTGTATATGTACCACTTCTATTTCCCATACCAATGTTATCCCTAATATACCCGTGCTGTATATGTACCACTTCTATTTCCTATACCAATGTTATCCCTACTATACCAGCACCGTACATGTACCACTTCTATTTCCCATACCAATGTTATCCCTAATATACCAGCACCGTATATGTACCTCTTCTATTTCCCATACCAATGTTACCCTTAATATACCAGCACTGTATATGTACCACTTCTATTTCCCATACCAATGTTATCCCTAATATACCAGCACCGTACATGTACCACTTCTATGTACCATACCAATGTTACCCCTGATATACCAGCACTGTATATGTACCACTTCTATTTCCCATACCAATGTTATCCCTGATATACCAGCATTACTGTATATGTACCACTTCTATTTCCCATACCAATGTTATCCCTAATATACCAGCACTGTATATGTACCACTTCTATTTCCCATACCAATGTTATCCCTAATATACCAGCACCGTATATGTACCACTTCTATTTCCCATACCAATGTTATCCCTGATATACCAGCATTACTGTATATGTACCACTTCTATTTCCCATACCAATGTTATCCCTAATATACCAGCATTACTGTATATGTACCACATCTATTTCCCATACCAATGTTATCCCTAATATACCAGCACCGTATATGTACCACTTCTATTTCCCATACCAATGTTATCGCTAATATACCAGCACTGTATATGTACCACTTCTATTTCCCATACCAATGTTATCCCTAATATACAAGCACCGTATATGTACCACTTCTATTTCCCATACCAATGTTATCCCCTAATATACCAGCACCGTATATATGTACCACTTCTATTTCCCATACCAATGTTATCCCTAATATACCAGCACCGTATATGTACCACTTCTATTTCCCATACCAATGTTATCCCCTAATATACCAACACCGTATATATGTACCACTTCTATTTCCCATACCAATGTTATCCCTAATATACCAGCACCGTATATGTACCGCTTCTATTTCCCATACCAATGTTATCCCTAATATAATAGCACTGTATATGTACCACTTCTATTTCTCATACCGATGTTATCCCTAATATACCAGCACTGTATAGGTACCACTTCTATTTCCCATACCAATGTTATCCCTAATATACCACTTCTATTTCCCATACCAATGTTATCCCTAATATACCAGCATTACTGAATATGTAGCACATCTATTTCCCATACGAATGTTATCCCTAATATACCCGTGCTGTATATGTACCACTTCTATTTCCCATACCAATGTTGTCCCTAATATACCAGCACTGTATATGTACCACTTCTATTTCCCATACCAATGTTATCCCTAATATACCAGCATTGTATATGTACCACTTCTATTTCCCATACCAATGTTATCCCTAATATACCAGCACTGTATATGTACCACTTCTATTTCCCATACCAATGTTATCCCTAATACACCAGCACTGTATAGGTACCACTTCTATTTCCCATACCAATGTTATCCCTAATATACCACTTCTATTTCCCATACCAATGTTATCCCTAATATACCAGCATTACTGTATATGTAGCACATCTATTTCCCATACCAATGTTATCCCTAGTATACCACCACCGTATATGTACCACTTCTATTTACCATACCAATGTTATCCCTAATATACCAGCACTGTATATGAACCACTTCTATTTCCCATACCAATGTTATCCCTAATATACCACTTCTATTTCCCATACCAATGTTATCCCTAATATACCAGCATTACTGTATATGTAGCACATCTATTTCCCATACCAATGTTATCCCTAGTATACCACCACCGTATATGTACCACTTCTATTTCCCATACCAATGTTATCCCTAATATACCAGCACTGTATATGTACCACTTCTATTTCCCATACCAATGTTATCCCTAATACACCAGCACTGTATAGGTACCACTTCTATTTCCCATACCAATGTTATCCCTAATATACCACTTCTATTTCCCATACCAATGTTATCCCTAATATACCAGCATTACTGTATATGTAGCACATCTATTTCCCATACCAATGTTATCCCTAGTATACCACCACCGTATATGTACCACTTCTATTTACCATACCAATGTTATCCCTAATATACCAGCACTGTATATGAACCACTTCTATTTCCCATACCAAGGTTATCCCTAATATACCCGTGCTGTATATGTACCACTTCTATTTCCCATACCAATGTTATCCCTAATATACCAGCACCGTATATGTACCGCTTCTGTTTCCCATACTAATGTTACCCCTGATATACCAGCACCGTATATGTACCACTTCTATTTCCCATACCAATGTTATCCCTGATATACCAGCAGTACTGTATATGTACCACTTCTATTTCCCATACCAATGTTATCCCTAATATACCAGCACTGTATATATACCACTTCTATTTCTCATACCGATGTTATCCCTAATATGCCAGCACTGTATATGTACCACTTCTATTTCCCATACCAATGTTATCCCTAATATACCCGTGCTGTATATGTACCACTTCTATTTCCTATACCAATGTTATCCCTAATATACCAGCACCGTACATGTACCACTTCTATTTCCCATACCAATGTTATCCCTAATATACCAGCACCGTATATGTACCTCTTCTATTTCCCATACCAATGTTACCCTTAATATACCAGCACTGTATATGTACCACTTCTATTTCCCATACCAATGTTATCCCTAATATACCAGCACCGTACATGTACCACTTCTATGTACCATACCAATGTTACCCCTGATATACCAGCACTGTATATGTACCACTTCTATTTCCCATACCAATGTTATCCCTGATATACCAGCATTACTGTATATGTACCACTTCTATTTCCCATACCAATGTTATCCCTAATATACCAGCACTGTATATGTACCACTTCTATTTCCCATACCAATGTTATCCCTAATATACCAGCACCGTATATGTACCACTTCTATTTCCCATACCAATGTTATCCCTGATATACCAGCATTACTGTATATGTACCACTTCTATTTCCCATACCAATGTTATCCCTAATATACCAGCATTACTGTATATGTACCACATCTATTTCCCATACCAATGTTATCCCTAATATACCAGCACCGTATATGTACCACTTCTATTTCCCATACCAATGTTATCGCTAATATACCAGCACTGTATATGTACCACTTCTATTTCCCATACCAATGTTATCCCTAATATACAAGCACCGTATATGTACCACTTCTATTTCCCATACCAATGTTATCCCCTAATATACCAGCACCGTATATATGTACCACTTCTATTTCCCATACCAATGTTATCCCTAATATACCAGCACCGTATATGTACCACTTCTATTTCCCATACCAATGTTATCCCCTAATATACCAACACCGTATATATGTACCACTTCTATTTCCCATACCAATGTTATCCCTAATATACCAGCACCGTATATGTACCGCTTCTATTTCCCATACCAATGTTATCCCTAATATAATAGCACTGTATATGTACCACTTCTATTTCTCATACCGATGTTATCCCTAATATACCAGCACTGTATAGGTACCACTTCTATTTCCCATACCAATGTTATCCCTAATATACCACTTCTATTTCCCATACCAATGTTATCCCTAATATACCAGCATTACTGAATATGTAGCACATCTATTTCCCATACGAATGTTATCCCTAATATACCCGTGCTGTATATGTACCACTTCTATTTCCCATACCAATGTTGTCCCTAATATACCAGCACTGTATATGTACCACTTCTATTTCCCATACCAATGTTATCCCTAATATACCAGCATTGTATATGTACCACTTCTATTTCCCATACCAATGTTATCCCTAATATACCAGCACTGTATATGTACCACTTCTATTTCCCATACCAATGTTATCCCTAATACACCAGCACTGTATAGGTACCACTTCTATTTCCCATACCAATGTTATCCCTAATATACCACTTCTATTTCCCATACCAATGTTATCCCTAATATACCAGCATTACTGTATATGTAGCACATCTATTTCCCATACCAATGTTATCCCTAGTATACCACCACCGTATATGTACCACTTCTATTTACCATACCAATGTTATCCCTAATATACCAGCACTGTATATGAACCACTTCTATTTCCCATACCAATGTTATCCCTAATATACCACTTCTATTTCCCATACCAATGTTATCCCTAATATACCAGCATTACTGTATATGTAGCACATCTATTTCCCATACCAATGTTATCCCTAGTATACCACCACCGTATATGTACCACTTCTATTTCCCATACCAATGTTATCCCTAATATACCAGCACTGTATATGTACCACTTCTATTTCCCATACCAATGTTATCCCTAATACACCAGCACTGTATAGGTACCACTTCTATTTCCCATACCAATGTTATCCCTAATATACCACTTCTATTTCCCATACCAATGTTATCCCTAATATACCAGCATTACTGTATATGTAGCACATCTATTTCCCATACCAATGTTATCCCTAGTATACCACCACCGTATATGTACCACTTCTATTTACCATACCAATGTTATCCCTAATATACCAGCACTGTATATGAACCACTTCTATTTCCCATACCAAGGTTATCCCTAATATACCCGTGCTGTATATGTACCACTTCTATTTCCCATACCAATGTTATCCCTAATATACCAGCACCGTATATGTACCGCTTCTGTTTCCCATACTAATGTTACCCCTGATATACCAGCACCGTATATGTACCACTTCTATTTCCCATACCAATGTTATCCCTGATATACCAGCAGTACTGTATATGTACCACTTCTATTTCCCATACCAATGTTATCCCTAATATACCAGCACCGTATATGTACCGCTTCTATTTCCCATACCAATGTTATCCCTAATATACCAGCACTGTATATGTACCACTTCTATTTCCCATACCAATGTTATCCCTAATATACCAGCATTGTATATGTACCGCTTCTATTTCCCATACCAATGTTATCCCTAATATACCAGCACTGTATATGTACCATTTCTATTTCCCATACCAAGGTTATCCCTAATATACCCGTGCTGTATATGTACCACTTCTATTTCCCATACCAATGTTATCCCTAATATACCAGCACCGTATATGTACCGCTTCTGTTTCCCATACTAATGTTACCCCTGATATACCAGCACCGTATATGTACCACTTCTATTTCCCATACCAATGTTATCCCTGATATACCAGCAGTACTGTATATGTACCACTTCTATTTCCCATACCAATGTTATCCCTAATATACCAGCACTGTATATATACCACTTCTATTTCTCATACCGATGTTATCCCTAATATGCCAGCACTGTATATGTACCACTTCTATTTCCCATACCAATGTTATCCCTAATATACCCGTGCTGTATATGTACCACTTCTATTTCCTATACCAATGTTATCCCTACTATACCAGCACCGTACATGTACCACTTCTATTTCCCATACCAATGTTATCCCTAATATACCAGCACCGTATATGTACCTCTTCTATTTCCCATACCAATGTTACCCTTAATATACCAGCACTGTATATGTACCACTTCTATTTCCCATACCAATGTTATCCCTAATATACCAGCACCGTACATGTACCACTTCTATGTACCATACCAATGTTACCCCTGATATACCAGCACTGTATATGTACCACTTCTATTTCCCATACCAATGTTATCCCTGATATACCAGCATTACTGTATATGTACCACTTCTATTTCCCATACCAATGTTATCCCTAATATACCAGCACTGTATATGTACCACTTCTATTTCCCATACCAATGTTATCCCTAATATACCAGCACCGTATATGTACCACTTCTATTTCCCATACCAATGTTATCCCTGATATACCAGCATTACTGTATATGTACCACTTCTATTTCCCATACCAATGTTATCCCTAATATACCAGCATTACTGTATATGTACCACATCTATTTCCCATACCAATGTTATCCCTAATATACCAGCACCGTATATGTACCACTTCTATTTCCCATACCAATGTTATCGCTAATATACCAGCACTGTATATGTACCACTTCTATTTCCCATACCAATGTTATCCCTAATATACAAGCACCGTATATGTACCACTTCTATTTCCCATACCAATGTTATCCCCTAATATACCAGCACCGTATATATGTACCACTTCTATTTCCCATACCAATGTTATCCCTAATATACCAGCACCGTATATGTACCACTTCTATTTCCCATACCAATGTTATCCCCTAATATACCAACACCGTATATATGTACCACTTCTATTTCCCATACCAATGTTATCCCTAATATACCAGCACCGTATATGTACCGCTTCTATTTCCCATACCAATGTTATCCCTAATATAATAGCACTGTATATGTACCACTTCTATTTCTCATACCGATGTTATCCCTAATATACCAGCACTGTATAGGTACCACTTCTATTTCCCATACCAATGTTATCCCTAATATACCACTTCTATTTCCCATACCAATGTTATCCCTAATATACCAGCATTACTGAATATGTAGCACATCTATTTCCCATACGAATGTTATCCCTAATATACCCGTGCTGTATATGTACCACTTCTATTTCCCATACCAATGTTGTCCCTAATATACCAGCACTGTATATGTACCACTTCTATTTCCCATACCAATGTTATCCCTAATATACCAGCATTGTATATGTACCACTTCTATTTCCCATACCAATGTTATCCCTAATATACCAGCACTGTATATGTACCACTTCTATTTCCCATACCAATGTTATCCCTAATACACCAGCACTGTATAGGTACCACTTCTATTTCCCATACCAATGTTATCCCTAATATACCACTTCTATTTCCCATACCAATGTTATCCCTAATATACCAGCATTACTGTATATGTAGCACATCTATTTCCCATACCAATGTTATCCCTAGTATACCACCACCGTATATGTACCACTTCTATTTACCATACCAATGTTATCCCTAATATACCAGCACTGTATATGAACCACTTCTATTTCCCATACCAATGTTATCCCTAATATACCACTTCTATTTCCCATACCAATGTTATCCCTAATATACCAGCATTACTGTATATGTAGCACATCTATTTCCCATACCAATGTTATCCCTAGTATACCACCACCGTATATGTACCACTTCTATTTCCCATACCAATGTTATCCCTAATATACCAGCACTGTATATGTACCACTTCTATTTCCCATACCAATGTTATCCCTAATACACCAGCACTGTATAGGTACCACTTCTATTTCCCATACCAATGTTATCCCTAATATACCACTTCTATTTCCCATACCAATGTTATCCCTAATATACCAGCATTACTGTATATGTAGCACATCTATTTCCCATACCAATGTTATCCCTAGTATACCACCACCGTATATGTACCACTTCTATTTACCATACCAATGTTATCCCTAATATACCAGCACTGTATATGAACCACTTCTATTTCCCATACCAAGGTTATCCCTAATATACCCGTGCTGTATATGTACCACTTCTATTTCCCATACCAATGTTATCCCTAATATACCAGCACCGTATATGTACCGCTTCTGTTTCCCATACTAATGTTACCCCTGATATACCAGCACCGTATATGTACCACTTCTATTTCCCATACCAATGTTATCCCTGATATACCAGCAGTACTGTATATGTACCACTTCTATTTCCCATACCAATGTTATCCCTAATATACCAGCACTGTATATATACCACTTCTATTTCTCATACCGATGTTATCCCTAATATGCCAGCACTGTATATGTACCACTTCTATTTCCCATACCAATGTTATCCCTAATATACCCGTGCTGTATATGTACCACTTCTATTTCCTATACCAATGTTATCCCTAATATACCAGCACCGTACATGTACCACTTCTATTTCCCATACCAATGTTATCCCTAATATACCAGCACCGTATATGTACCTCTTCTATTTCCCATACCAATGTTACCCTTAATATACCAGCACTGTATATGTACCACTTCTATTTCCCATACCAATGTTATCCCTAATATACCAGCACCGTACATGTACCACTTCTATGTACCATACCAATGTTACCCCTGATATACCAGCACTGTATATGTACCACTTCTATTTCCCATACCAATGTTATCCCTGATATACCAGCATTACTGTATATGTACCACTTCTATTTCCCATACCAATGTTATCCCTAATATACCAGCACTGTATATGTACCACTTCTATTTCCCATACCAATGTTATCCCTAATATACCAGCACCGTATATGTACCACTTCTATTTCCCATACCAATGTTATCCCTGATATACCAGCATTACTGTATATGTACCACTTCTATTTCCCATACCAATGTTATCCCTAATATACCAGCATTACTGTATATGTACCACATCTATTTCCCATACCAATGTTATCCCTAATATACCAGCACCGTATATGTACCACTTCTATTTCCCATACCAATGTTATCGCTAATATACCAGCACTGTATATGTACCACTTCTATTTCCCATACCAATGTTATCCCTAATATACAAGCACCGTATATGTACCACTTCTATTTCCCATACCAATGTTATCCCCTAATATACCAGCACCGTATATATGTACCACTTCTATTTCCCATACCAATGTTATCCCTAATATACCAGCACCGTATATGTACCACTTCTATTTCCCATACCAATGTTATCCCCTAATATACCAACACCGTATATATGTACCACTTCTATTTCCCATACCAATGTTATCCCTAATATACCAGCACCGTATATGTACCGCTTCTATTTCCCATACCAATGTTATCCCTAATATAATAGCACTGTATATGTACCACTTCTATTTCTCATACCGATGTTATCCCTAATATACCAGCACTGTATAGGTACCACTTCTATTTCCCATACCAATGTTATCCCTAATATACCACTTCTATTTCCCATACCAATGTTATCCCTAATATACCAGCATTACTGAATATGTAGCACATCTATTTCCCATACGAATGTTATCCCTAATATACCCGTGCTGTATATGTACCACTTCTATTTCCCATACCAATGTTGTCCCTAATATACCAGCACTGTATATGTACCACTTCTATTTCCCATACCAATGTTATCCCTAATATACCAGCATTGTATATGTACCACTTCTATTTCCCATACCAATGTTATCCCTAATATACCAGCACTGTATATGTACCACTTCTATTTCCCATACCAATGTTATCCCTAATACACCAGCACTGTATAGGTACCACTTCTATTTCCCATACCAATGTTATCCCTAATATACCACTTCTATTTCCCATACCAATGTTATCCCTAATATACCAGCATTACTGTATATGTAGCACATCTATTTCCCATACCAATGTTATCCCTAGTATACCACCACCGTATATGTACCACTTCTATTTACCATACCAATGTTATCCCTAATATACCAGCACTGTATATGAACCACTTCTATTTCCCATACCAATGTTATCCCTAATATACCACTTCTATTTCCCATACCAATGTTATCCCTAATATACCAGCATTACTGTATATGTAGCACATCTATTTCCCATACCAATGTTATCCCTAGTATACCACCACCGTATATGTACCACTTCTATTTCCCATACCAATGTTATCCCTAATATACCAGCACTGTATATGTACCACTTCTATTTCCCATACCAATGTTATCCCTAATACACCAGCACTGTATAGGTACCACTTCTATTTCCCATACCAATGTTATCCCTAATATACCACTTCTATTTCCCATACCAATGTTATCCCTAATATACCAGCATTACTGTATATGTAGCACATCTATTTCCCATACCAATGTTATCCCTAGTATACCACCACCGTATATGTACCACTTCTATTTACCATACCAATGTTATCCCTAATATACCAGCACTGTATATGAACCACTTCTATTTCCCATACCAAGGTTATCCCTAATATACCCGTGCTGTATATGTACCACTTCTATTTCCCATACCAATGTTATCCCTAATATACCAGCACCGTATATGTACCGCTTCTGTTTCCCATACTAATGTTACCCCTGATATACCAGCACCGTATATGTACCACTTCTATTTCCCATACCAATGTTATCCCTGATATACCAGCAGTACTGTATATGTACCACTTCTATTTCCCATACCAATGTTATCCCTAATATACCAGCACTGTATATATACCACTTCTATTTCTCATACCGATGTTATCCCTAATATGCCAGCACTGTATATGTACCACTTCTATTTCCCATACCAATGTTATCCCTAATATACCCGTGCTGTATATGTACCACTTCTATTTCCTATACCAATGTTATCCCTAATATACCAGCACCGTACATGTACCACTTCTATTTCCCATACCAATGTTATCCCTAATATACCAGCACCGTATATGTACCTCTTCTATTTCCCATACCAATGTTACCCTTAATATACCAGCACTGTATATGTACCACTTCTATTTCCCATACCAATGTTATCCCTAATATACCAGCACCGTACATGTACCACTTCTATGTACCATACCAATGTTACCCCTGATATACCAGCACTGTATATGTACCACTTCTATTTCCCATACCAATGTTATCCCTGATATACCAGCATTACTGTATATGTACCACTTCTATTTCCCATACCAATGTTATCCCTAATATACCAGCACTGTATATGTACCACTTCTATTTCCCATACCAATGTTATCCCTAATATACCAGCACCGTATATGTACCACTTCTATTTCCCATACCAATGTTATCCCTGATATACCAGCATTACTGTATATGTACCACTTCTATTTCCCATACCAATGTTATCCCTAATATACCAGCATTACTGTATATGTACCACATCTATTTCCCATACCAATGTTATCCCTAATATACCAGCACCGTATATGTACCACTTCTATTTCCCATACCAATGTTATCGCTAATATACCAGCACTGTATATGTACCACTTCTATTTCCCATACCAATGTTATCCCTAATATACAAGCACCCTATATGTACCACTTCTATTTCCCATACCAATGTTATCCCCTAATATACCAGCACCGTATATATGTACCACTTCTATTTCCCATACCAATGTTATCCCTAATATACCAGCACCGTATATGTACCACTTCTATTTCCCATACCAATGTTATCCCCTAATATACCAACACCGTATATATGTACCACTTCTATTTCCCATACCAATGTTATCCCTAATATACCAGCACCGTATATGTACCGCTTCTATTTCCCATACCAATGTTATCCCTAATATAATAGCACTGTATATGTACCACTTCTATTTCTCATACCGATGTTATCCCTAATATACCAGCACTGTATAGGTACCACTTCTATTTCCCATACCAATGTTATCCCTAATATACCACTTCTATTTCCCATACCAATGTTATCCCTAATATACCAGCATTACTGAATATGTAGCACATCTATTTCCCATACGAATGTTATCCCTAATATACCCGTGCTGTATATGTACCACTTCTATTTCCCATACCAATGTTGTCCCTAATATACCAGCACTGTATATGTACCACTTCTATTTCCCATACCAATGTTATCCCTAATATACCAGCATTGTATATGTACCACTTCTATTTCCCATACCAATGTTATCCCTAATATACCAGCACTGTATATGTACCACTTCTATTTCCCATACCAATGTTATCCCTAATACACCAGCACTGTATAGGTACCACTTCTATTTCCCATACCAATGTTATCCCTAATATACCACTTCTATTTCCCATACCAATGTTATCCCTAATATACCAGCATTACTGTATATGTAGCACATCTATTTCCCATACCAATGTTATCCCTAGTATACCACCACCGTATATGTACCACTTCTATTTACCATACCAATGTTATCCCTAATATACCAGCACTGTATATGAACCACTTCTATTTCCCATACCAATGTTATCCCTAATATACCAGCACCATATATATGTACCACTTCTATTTCCCATACCAATGTTATCCCCTAATATACCAGCACCGTATATATGTACCTCTTCTATTTCCCATACCAATGTTATCCCTAATATACCAGCACCGTATATGTACCACTTCTATTTCCCATACCAATGTTATCCCTAATATACCAGCACCGTATATGTACCACTTCTATTTCCCATACCAATGTTATCCCTAATATACCAGCATTACTGTATATGTACTTCTATTTCCCATACCAATGTTATCCCTAATATACCAGCACTGTATATGTACCACTTCTATGTCCCATACCGATGTTACCCCTAATATACCAGCACTGTATATGTACCACTTCTATTTCCCATACTAATGTTATCCCTAATATACCAGCACTGTATATGTACCGCTTCTATTTCCCATACCAATGTTATCCCTAATATACCAGCACTGTATATGTACCGCTTCTATTTCCCATACCAATGTTATCCCTAATATACCAGCACCGTATATATGTACCACTTCTATTTCCCATACCAATGTTATCCCTAATATACCAGCACCGTATATGTACCACTTCTATTTCCCATACCAATGTTATCCCCTAATATACCAGCACCGTATATATGTACCACTTCTATTTCCCATACCAATGTTATCCCTAATATACCAGCACGGTATATGTACCGCTTCTATTTCCCATACCAATGTTATCCCTAATATAATAGCACTGTATATGTACCACTTCTATTTCTCATACCGATGTTATCCCTAATATACCAGCACTGTATATGTACCACTTCTATTTCCCATACGAATGTTATCCCTAATATACCCGTGCTGTATATGTACCACTTCTATTTCCCATACCAATGTTGTCCCTAATATACCCGTGCTGTATATGTACCACTTCTATTTCCCATACCAATGTTATCCCTAATATACCAGCATTGTATATGTATCACTTCTATTTCCCATACCAATGTTATCCCTAATATACCAGCACTGTATATGTACCACTTCTATTTCCCATATCAATGTTACCCCTAATATACCAGCACCGTATATGTACCACTTCTATTTCCCATACCAATGTTATCCCTAATACACCAGCACTGTATATGTACCACTTCTATTTCCCATACCAATGTTATCCCTAATATACCACTTCTATTTCCCATACCAATGTTATCCCTAATATACCAGCATTACTGTATATGTAGCACATCTATTTCCCATACCAATGTTATCCCTAGTATACCACCACCGTATATGTACCACTTCTATTTACCATACCAATGTTATCCCTAATATACCAGCACTGTATATGAACCACTTCTATTTCCCATACCAATGTTATCCCTAATATACCAGCACCATATATATGTACCACTTCTATTTCCCATACCAATGTAATCCCCTAATATACCTGCAACGTATATATGTACCACTTCTATTTCCCATACCAATGTTATCCCTAATATACCAGCACCGTACATGTACCACTTCTATTTCCCATACCAATGTTATCCCTAATATACCAGCATTACTGTATATGTACTTCTATTTCCCATACCAATGTTATCTCTAATATACCAGCACTGTATATGTACCACTTCTATGTCCCATATCGATGTTACCCCTAATATACCAGCACTGTATATGTACCACTTCTATTTCCCATACTAATGTTATCCCTAATATACCAGCACTGTATATGTACCGCTTCTATTTCCCATACCAATGTTATCCCTAATATACCAGCACTGTATATGTACCGCTTCTATTTCCCATACCAATGTTATCCCTAATATACCAGCACAGTATATATGTACCACTTCTATTTCCCATACCAATGTTATCCCTAATATACCAGCACCGTATATGTACCGCTTCTATTTCCCATACCAATGTTATCCCTAATATACCAGCACCGTATATTTACCACTTCTATTTCCCATACCAATGTTATCCCTAATATACCAGCATTACTGTATATGTACCACATCTATTTCCCATACCAATGTTATCCCTAATATACCAGCACCATATATGTACCTCTTCTATTTCCCATACCAATGTTATCGCTAATATACCAGCACTGTATATGTACCACTTCTATTTCCCATACCAATGTTATCCCTAATATACCAGCACCGTATATGTACCACTTCTATTTCCCATACCAATGTTATCCCCTAATATACCAGCACCGTATATGTACCACTTCTATTTCCCATACCAATGTTACCCCTAATATACCAGCACTGTATATGTACCACTTCTATTTCCCATACCAATGTTATCCCTAATATACCAGCACCGTACATGTACCACTTCTATTTACCATACCAATGTTACCCCTGATATACCAGCACTGTATATGTACCACTTCTATTTCCCATACCAATGTTATCCCTGATATACCAGCATTACTGTATATGTACCACTTCTATTTCCCATACCAATGTTATCCCTAATATACCAGCACTGTATATGTACCACTTCTATTTCCCATACCAATGTTATCCCTAATATACCAGCACCGTATATGTACCACTTCTATTTCCCATACCAATGTTATCCCTGATATACCAGCATTACTGTATATGTACCACTTCTATTTCCCATACCAATGTTATCCCTAATATACCAGCATTACTGTATATGTACCACATCTATTTCCCATACCAATGTTATCCCTAATATACCAGCACCGTATATGTACCACTTCTATTTCCCATACCAATGTTATCGCTAATATACCAGCACTGTATATGTACCACTTCTATTTCCCATACCAATGTTATCCCTAATATACAAGCACCGTATATGTACCACTTCTATTTCCCATACCAATGTTATCCCCTAATATACCAGCACCGTATATATGTACCACTTCTATTTCCCATACCAATGTTATCCCTAATATACCAGCACCGTATATGTACCACTTCTATTTCCCATACCAATGTTATCCCCTAATATACCAGCACCGTATATATGTACCACTTCTATTTCCCATACCAATGTTATCCCTAATATACCAGCACCGTATATGTACCGCTTCTATTTCCCATACCAATGTTATCCCTAATATAATAGCACTGTATATGTACCACTTCTATTTCTCATACCGATGTTATCCCTAATATACCAGAACTGTATATGTACCACTTCTATTTCCCATACGAATGTTATCCCTAATATACCCGTGCTGTATATGTACCACTTCTATTTCCCATACCAATGTTGTCCCTAATATACCAGCACTGTATATGTACCACTTCTATTTCCCATACCAATGTTATCCCTAATATACCAGCATTGTATATGTACCACTTCTATTTCCCATACCAATGTTATCCCTAATATACCAGCACTGTATATGTACCACTTCTATTTCCCATACCAATGTTATCCCTAATACACCAGCACTGTATAGGTACCACTTCTATTTCCCATACCAATGTTATCCCTAATATACCACTTCTATTTGCCATACCAATGTTATCCCTAATATACCAGCATTACTGTATATGTAGCACATCTATTTCCCATACCAATGTTATCCCTAGTATACCACCACCGTATATGTACCACTTCTATTTACCATACCAATGTTATCCCTAATATACCAGCACTGTATATGAACCACTTCTATTTCCCATACCAATGTTATCCCTAATATACCAGCACCATATATATGTACCACTTCTATTTCCCATACCAATGTTATCCCCTAATATACCAGCACCGTATATATGTACCTCTTCTATTTCCCATACCAATGTTATCCCTAATATACCAGCACCGTATATGTACCACTTCTATTTCCCATACCAATGTTATCCCTAATATACCAGCAACGTATATGTACCACTTCTATTTCCCATACCAATGTTATCCCTAATATACCAGCATTACTGTATATGTACTTCTATTTCCCATACCAATGTTATCCCTAATATACCAGCACTGTATATGTACCACTTCTATGTCCCATACCGATGTTACCCCTAATATACCAGCACTGTATATGTACCACTTCTATTTCCCATACTAATGTTATCCCTAATATACCAGCACTGTATATGTACCGCTTCTATTTCCCATACCAATGTTATCCCTAATATACCAGCACTGTATATGTACCGCTTCTATTTCCCATACCAATGTTATCCCTAATATACCAGCACCGTATATATGTACCACTTCTATTTCCCATACCAATGTTATCCCTAATATACCAGCACCGTATATGTACCGCTTCTATTTCCCATACCAATGTTATCCCTAATATACCAGCACCGTATATTTACCACTTCTATTTCCCATACCAATGTTATCCCTAATATACCAGCATTACTGTATATGTACCACATCTATTTCCCATACCAATGTTATCCCTAATATACCAGCACCATATATGTACCTCTTCTATTTCCCATACCAATGTTATCGCTAATATACCAGCACTGTATATGTACCACTTCTATTTCCCATACCAATGTTATCCCTAATATACCAGCACCGTATATGTACCACTTCTATTTCCCATACCAATGTTATCCCCTAATATACCAGCACCGTATATATGTACCACTTCTATTTCCCATACCAATGTTATCCCTAGTATACCACCACCGTATATGTACCACTTCTATTTACCATACCAATGTTATCCCTAATATACCAGCACTGTATATGAACCACTTCTATTTCCCATACCAATGTTATCCCTAATATACCACTTCTATTTCCCATACCAATGTTATCCCTAATATACCAGCATTACTGTATATGTAGCACATCTATTTCCCATACCAATGTTATCCCTAGTATACCACCACCGTATATGTACCACTTCTATTTCCCATACCAATGTTATCCCTAATATACCAGCACTGTATATGTACCACTTCTATTTCCCATACCAATGTTATCCCTAATACACCAGCACTGTATAGGTACCACTTCTATTTCCCATACCAATGTTATCCCTAATATACCACTTCTATTTCCCATACCAATGTTATCCCTAATATACCAGCATTACTGTATATGTAGCACATCTATTTCCCATACCAATGTTATCCCTAGTATACCACCACCGTATATGTACCACTTCTATTTACCATACCAATGTTATCCCTAATATACCAGCACTGTATATGAACCACTTCTATTTCCCATACCAAGGTTATCCCTAATATACCCGTGCTGTATATGTACCACTTCTATTTCCCATACCAATGTTATCCCTAATATACCAGCACCGTATATGTACCGCTTCTGTTTCCCATACTAATGTTACCCCTGATATACCAGCACCGTATATGTACCACTTCTATTTCCCATACCAATGTTATCCCTGATATACCAGCAGTACTGTATATGTACCACTTCTATTTCCCATACCAATGTTATCCCTAATATACCAGCACTGTATATATACCACTTCTATTTCTCATACCGATGTTATCCCTAATATGCCAGCACTGTATATGTACCACTTCTATTTCCCATACCAATGTTATCCCTAATATACCCGTGCTGTATATGTACCACTTCTATTTCCTATACCAATGTTATCCCTAATATACCAGCACCGTACATGTACCACTTCTATTTCCCATACCAATGTTATCCCTAATATACCAGCACCGTATATGTACCTCTTCTATTTCCCATACCAATGTTACCCTTAATATACCAGCACTGTATATGTACCACTTCTATTTCCCATACCAATGTTATCCCTAATATACCAGCACCGTACATGTACCACTTCTATGTACCATACCAATGTTACCCCTGATATACCAGCACTGTATATGTACCACTTCTATTTCCCATACCAATGTTATCCCTGATATACCAGCATTACTGTATATGTACCACTTCTATTTCCCATACCAATGTTATCCCTAATATACCAGCACTGTATATGTACCACTTCTATTTCCCATACCAATGTTATCCCTAATATACCAGCACCGTATATGTACCACTTCTATTTCCCATACCAATGTTATCCCTGATATACCAGCATTACTGTATATGTACCACTTCTATTTCCCATACCAATGTTATCCCTAATATACCAGCATTACTGTATATGTACCACATCTATTTCCCATACCAATGTTATCCCTAATATACCAGCACCGTATATGTACCACTTCTATTTCCCATACCAATGTTATCGCTAATATACCAGCACTGTATATGTACCACTTCTATTTCCCATACCAATGTTATCCCTAATATACAAGCACCGTATATGTACCACTTCTATTTCCCATACCAATGTTATCCCCTAATATACCAGCACCGTATATATGTACCACTTCTATTTCCCATACCAATGTTATCCCTAATATACCAGCACCGTATATGTACCACTTCTATTTCCCATACCAATGTTATCCCCTAATATACCAACACCGTATATATGTACCACTTCTATTTCCCATACCAATGTTATCCCTAATATACCAGCACCGTATATGTACCGCTTCTATTTCCCATACCAATGTTATCCCTAATATAATAGCACTGTATATGTACCACTTCTATTTCTCATACCGATGTTATCCCTAATATACCAGCACTGTATAGGTACCACTTCTATTTCCCATACCAATGTTATCCCTAATATACCACTTCTATTTCCCATACCAATGTTATCCCTAATATACCAGCATTACTGAATATGTAGCACATCTATTTCCCATACGAATGTTATCCCTAATATACCCGTGCTGTATATGTACCACTTCTATTTCCCATACCAATGTTGTCCCTAATATACCAGCACTGTATATGTACCACTTCTATTTCCCATACCAATGTTATCCCTAATATACCAGCACCGTATATGTACCACTTCTATTTCCCATACCAATGTTATCCCTGATATACCAGCATTACTGTATATGTACCACTTCTATTTCCCATACCAATGTTATCCCTAATATACCAGCATTACTGTATATGTACCACTTCTATTTCCCATACCAATGTTATCCCTAATATACCAGCACCGTATATGTACCACTTCTATTTCCCATACCAATGTTATCGCTAATATACCAGCACTGTATATGTACCACTTCTATTTCCCATACCAATGTTATCCCTAATATACCTGCACCGTATATGTACCACTTCTATTTCCCATACCAATGTTATCCCCTAATATACCAGCACCGTATATATGTACCACTTCTATTTCCCATACCAATGTTATCCCTAATATACCAGCACTGTATATGAACCACTTCTATTTCCCATACCAATGTTATCCCTAATATACCAGCACTGGTAATGCACCACTTCTATTTCCCATACTAATGTTATCCCTAATATACCAGCACCGTATATGTACCACTTCTATTTCCCATACCAATGTTATCCCTAATATACCAGCACCGTACATGTACCACTTCTATTTCCCATACCAATGTTATCCCTAATATACCAGCACCGTACATGTACCACTTCGATTTCCCATACCAATGTTATCCCTAATATACCAACACTGTATATGTACCACTTCTATTTCCCCTACCAATGTTATTCCTAATATACCAGCACCGTATATATGTACCACTTCTATTTCCCATACCAGTGTTATCCCTAATATACCAGCACCGTATATGTACCGCTTCTATTTCCCATACCAATGTTATCCCTAATATACCAGCACCGTATATGTACCGCTTCTATTTCCCATACCAATGTTATCCCTAATATACCAGCACCATATATATGTACCACTTCTATTTCCCATACCAATGTTATCCCCTAATATACCTGCAACGTATATATGTACCACTTCTATTTCCCATACCAATGTTATCCCTAATATACCAGCACCGTATATGTACCACTTCTATTTCCCATACCAATGTTATCCCTAATATACCAGCACCGTATATGTACCACTTCTATTTCCCATACCAATGTTATCCCTAATATACCAGCATTACTGTATATGTACTCTAATTTCCCATACCAATGTTATCTCTAATATACCAGCACTGTATATGTACCACTTCTATGTCCCATACCGATGTTACCCCTAATATACCAGCACTGTATATGTACCACTTCTATTTCCCATACTAATGTTATCCCTAATATACCAGCACTGTATATGTACCGCTTCTATTTCCCATACCAATGTTATCCCTAATATACCAGCACTGTATATGTACCGCTTCTATTTCCCATACCAATGTTATCCCTAATATACCAGCACCGTATATATGTACCACTTCTATTTTCCATACCAATGTTATCCCTAATATACCAGCACCGTATATGTACCGCTTCTATTTCCCATACCAATGTTATCCCTAATATACCAGCATTACTGTATATGTACCACATCTATTTCCCATACCAATGTTATCCCTAATATACCAGCACCATATATGTACCTCTTCTATTTCCCATACCAATGTTATCGCTAATATACCAGCACTGTATATGTACCACTTCTATTTCCCATACCAATGTTATCCCTAATATACCAGCACCGTATATGTACCACTTCTATTTCCCATACCAATGTTATCCCCTAATATACCAGCACCGTATATATGTACCACTTCTATTTCCCATACCAATGTTATCCCTAATATACCAGCACCGTACATGTACCACTTCTATTTACCATACCAATGTTACCCCTGATATACCAGCACTGTATATGTACCACTTCTATTTCCCATACCAATGTTATCCCTGATATACCAGCATTACTGTATATGTACCACTTCTATTTCCCATACCAATGTTATCCCTAATATACCAGCACTGTATATGTACCACTTCTATTTCCCATACCAATGTTATCCCTAATATACCAGCACCGTATATGTACCACTTCTATTTCCCATACCAATGTTATCCCTGATATACCAGCATTACTGTATATGTACCACTTCTATTTCCCATACCAATGTTATCCCTAATATACCAGCATTACTGTATATGTACCACATCTATTTCCCATACCAATGTTATCCCTAATATACCAGAACCGTATATGTACCACTTCTATTTCCCATACCAATGTTATCGCTAATATACCAGCACTGTATATGTACCACTTCTATTTCCCATACCAATGTTATCCCTAATATACAAGCACCGTATATGTACCACTTCTATTTCCCATACCAATGTTATCCCCTAATATACCAGCACCGTATATATGTACCACTTCTATTTCCCATACCAATGTTATCCCTAATATACCAGCACCGTATATGTACCGCTTCTATTTCCCATACCAATGTTATCCCTAATATAATAGCACTGTATATGTACCACTTCTATTTCTCATACCGATGTTATCCCTAATATACCAGCACTGTATATGTACCACTTCTATTTCCCATACGAATGTTATCCCTAATATACCGTGCTGTATATGTACCACTTCTATTTCCCATACCAATGTTGTCCCTAATATACCAGCACTGTATATGTACCACTTCTATTTCCCATACCAATGTTATCCCTAATATACCAGCATTGTATATGTACCACTTCTATTTCCCTTACCAATGTTATCCCTAATATACCAGCACTGTATATGTACCACTTCTATTTCCCATACCAATGTTATCCCTAATACACCAGCACTGTATAGGTACCACTTCTATTTCCCATACCAATGTTATCCCTAATATACCACTTCTATTTCCCATACCAATGTTATCCCTAATATACCAGCATTACTGTATATGTAGCACATCTATTTCCCATACCAATGTTATCCCTAGTATACCACCACCGTATATGTACCACTTCTATTTACCATATCAATGTTATCCCTAATATACCAGCACTGTATATGAACCACTTCTATTTCCCATACCAATGTTATCCCTAATATACCAGCACCATATATATGTACCACTTCTATTTCCCATACCAATGTTATCCCCTAATATACCAGCACCGTATATATGTACCTCTTCTATTTCCCATACCAATGTTATCCCTAATATACCAGCACCGTATATGTACCACTTCTATTTCCCATACCAATGTTATCCCTAATATACCAGCACCGTATATGTACCACTTCTATTTCCCATACCAATGTTATCCCTAATATACCAGCATTACTGTATATGTACTTCTATTTCCCATACCAATGTTATCCCTAATATACCAGCACTGTATATGTACCACTTCTATGTCCCATACCGATGTTACCCCTAATATACCAGCACTGTATATGTACCACTTCTATTTCCCATACTAATGTTATCCCTAATATACCAGCACTGTATATGTACCGCTTCTATTTCCCATACCAATGTTATCCCTAATATACCAGCACTGTATATGTACCGCTTCTATTTCCCATACCAATGTTATCCCTAATATACCAGCACCGTATATATGTACTACTTCTATTTCCCATACCAATGTTATCCCTAATATACCAGCACCGTATATGTACCACTTCTATTTCCCATACCAATGTTATCCCCTAATATACCAGCACCGTATATATGTACCACTTCTATTTCCCATACCAATGTTATCCCTAATATACCAGCACCGTATATGTACCGCTTCTATTTCCCATACCAATGTTATCCCTAATATAATAGCACTGTATATGTACCACTTCTATTTCTCATACCGATGTTATCCCTAATATACCAGCACTGTATATGTACCACTTCTATTTCCCATACCAATGTTATCCCTAATATACCAGCATTGTATATGTATCACTTCTATTTCCCATACCAATGTTATCCCTAATATACCAGCACTGTATATGTACCACTTCTATCTCCCATATCAATGTTACCCCTAATATACCAGCACCGTATATGTACCACTTCTATTTCCCATACCAATGTTATCCCTAATACACCAGCACTGTATATGTACCACTTCTATTTCCCATACCAATGTTATCCCTAATATACCACTTCTATTTCCCATACCAATGTTATCCCTAATATACCAGCATTACTGTATATGTAGCACATCTATTTCCCATACCAATGTTATCCCTAGTATACCACCACCGTATATGTACCACTTCTATTTACCATACCAATGTTATCCCTAATATACCAGCACTGTATATGAACCACTTCTATTTCCCATACCAATGTTATCCCTAATATACCAGCACCATATATATGTACCACTTCTATTTCCCATACCAATGTTATCCCCTAATATACCTGCAACGTATATATGTACCACTTCTATTTCCCATACCAATGTTATCCCTAATATACCAGCACCGTATATGTACCACTTCTATTTCCCATACCAATGTTATCCCTAATATACCAGCACCGTATATGTACCACTTCTATTTCCCATACCAATGTTATCCCTAATATACCAGCATTACTGTATATGTACTTCTATTTCCCATACCAATGTTATCTCTAATATACCAGCACTGTATATGTACCACTTCTATGTCCCATACCGATGTTACCCCTAATATACCAGCACTGTATATGTACCACTTCTATTTCCCATACTAATGTTATCCCTAATATACCAGCACTGTATATGTACCGGTTCTATTTCCCATACCAATGTTATCCCTAATATACCAGCACTGTATATGTACCGCTTCTATTTCCCATACCAATGTTATCCCTAATATACCAGCACCGTATATATGTACCACTTCTATTTCCCATACCAATGTTATCCCTAATATACCAGCACCGTATATGTACCGCTTCTATTTCCCATACCAATGTTATCCCTAATATACCAGCACCGTATATTTACCACTTCTATTTCCCATACCAATGTTATCCCTAATATACCAGCATTACTGTATATGTACCACATCTATTTCCCATACCAATGTTATCCCTAATATACCAGCACCATATATGTACCTCTTCTATTTCCCATACCAATGTTATCGCTAATATACCAGCACTGTATATGTACCACTTCTATTTCCCATACCAATGTTATCCCTAATATACCAGCACCGTATATGTACCACTTCTATATCCCATACCAATGTTATCCCCTAATATACCAGCACCGTATATATGTACCACTTCTATTTCCCATACCAATGTTATCCCTAATATACCAGCACCGTACATGTACCACTTCTATTTACCATACCAATGTTACCCCTGATATACCAGCACTGTATATGTACCACTTCTATTTCCCATACCAATGTTATCCCTGATATACCAGCATTACTGTATATGTACCACTTCTATTTCCCATACCAATGTTATCCCTAATATAGCAGCACTGTATATGTACCACTTCTGTTTCCCATACCAATGTTATCCCTAATATACCAGCACCGTATATGTACCACTTCTATTTCCCATACCAATGTTATCCCTGATATACCAGCATTACTGTATATGTACCACTTCTATTTCCCATACCAATGTTATCCCTAATATACCAGCATTACTGTATATGTACTACTTCTATTTCCCATACCAATGTTATCCCTAATATACCAGCACCGTATATGTACCACTTCTATTTCCCATACCAATGTTATCGCTAATATACCAGCACTGTATATGTACCACTTCTATTTCCCATACCAGTGTTATCCCTAATATACCTGCACCGTATATGTACCACTTCTATTTCCCATACCAATGTTATCCCCTAATATACCAGCACCGTATATATGTACCACTTCTATTTCCCATACCAATGTTATCCCTAATATACCAGCACTGTATATGAACCACTTCTATTTCCCATACCAATGTTATCCCTAATATACCAGCACTGGTAATGCACCACTTCTATTTCCCATACTAATGTTATCCCTAATATACCAGCACCGTATATGTACCACTTCTATTTCCCATACCAATGTTATCCCTAATATACCAGCACCGTACATGTACCACTTCTATTTCCCATACCAATGTTATCCCTAATATACCAGCACCGTACATGTACCACTTCGATTTCCCATACCAATGTTATCCCTAATATACCAACACTGTATATGTACCACTTCTTTTTCCCCTACCAATGTTATTCCTAATATACCAGCACCGTATATATGTACCACTTCTATTTCCCATACCAGTGTTATCCCTAATATACCAGCACCGTATATGTACCGCTTCTATTTCCCATACCAATGTTATCCCTAATATACCAGCACCGTATATGTACCGCTTCTATTTCCCATACCAATGTTATCCCTAATATACCAGCACTGTATATGTACCACTTCTATTTCCCATACCAATGTTATCCCTAATATACCAGCACTGTATATGTACCACTTCTATTTCCCATACCAATGTTATCCCTAATATACCAGCATTGTATATGTACCGCTTCTATTTCCCATACCAATGTTATCCCTAATATACCAGCACTGTATATGTACCGCTTCTATTTCCCATACCAAGGTTATCCCTAATATACCAGCACCGTATATGTACCGCTTCTATTTCCCATACCAATGTTATCCCTAATATACCAGCACCGTATATGTACCACTTCTGTTTCCCATACCAATGTTACCCCTAATAGACCAGCACTGTATATGTACCACTTCTATTTCCCATACCAATGTTATCCCTAATATACCAGCACCGTATATATTTACCACTTCTATTTCCATACCAATGTTATCCCTAATATACCAGCATTGTATATGTACCACTTCTATTTCCCATTCCAATGTTATCCCTGATATACCAGCACCGTATATATTTACCACTTCTATTTCCCATGCCAATGTTATCCCTAATATACCAGCACCGTATATATTTACCACTTCTATTTCCCATACCAATGTTATCCTAATATACCAGCATTGTATATGTACCACTTCTATTTCCCATACCAATGTTATCCCTAATATACCAGCACTGTATATGTACCATTTCTATTTCCCATACCAATGTTATCCCTAATATACCCGTGCTGTATATGTACCACTTCTATTTCCCATACCAATGTTATCCCTAATATACCAGCACCGCATATGTACCACTTCTATTTACCATACTAATGTTACCCCTGATATACCAGCACCGTATATGTACCACTTCTATTTCCCAAACCAATGTTATCCCTGATATACCAGCAGTACTGTATATGTACCACTTCTATTTCCCATACCAATGTTATCCCTAATATACCAGCACTGTATATATACCACTTCTATTTCTCATACCGATGTTATCCCTAATATACCAGCACTGTATATGTACCACTTCTATTTCCCATACCAATGTTATCCCTAATATACCCGTGCTGTATATGTACCACTTCTATTTCCTATACCAATCTTATCCCTAATATACCAGCACCGTACATGTACCACTTCTATTTCCCATACCAATGTTATCCCTAATATACCAGCACCGTATATGTACCTCTTCTATTTCCCATACCAATGTTACCCTTAATATACCAGCACTGTATATGTACCACTTCTATTTCCCATACCAATGTTATCCCTAATATACCAGCACCGTACATGTACCACTTCTATGTACCATACCAATGTTACCCCTGATATACCAGCACTGTATATGTACCACTTCTATTTCCCATACCAATGTTATCCCTGATATACCAGCATTACTGTATATGTACCACTTCTATTTCCCTTACCAATGTTATCCCTAATATACCAGCACTGTATATGTACCACTTCTATTTCCCATACCAATGTTATCCCTGATATACCAGCATTACTGTATATGTACTAGGGGTGTGCACCGGCCACTTTTCGTGTTTTGGTTTTGGATCTGGATCTTTCTTCATGTTTTGGATCTGGATTGCTTTTGCCAAAACCACCCTTCCGTGTTTTGGGTTCTGGGTTTTGTGTTTTGGATCTGTATTTTTTTTTAAAAAAGCATAAAAACAGCTAAAATCACAGAATTTGTAGGTTTTTCTGCTCCTATGCTATTATTAACCTCAATAACCTTAATTTCCACTCATTTCCAGTCTATTCTGAACACCTCACACCTCACAATAGTGTTTTTATGTCCAAAACGTTGCACCGAGGTAGCTGGATGACTATGCTAAGCGACACGAGTGGGCGGCACAAACACGTGACCCATCTAGGCGTGAAACTGCAGTGGCAGACAGGATGGCAGTTTGAAAAACTAGGCCCCAAACTGTACATAATGCAAAGAAAAAAAAGAGGTGCAAGATGGAATTGTCCTTGGGCCCTCCCACCACCCTTATGTTGTATAAACAGGACATGCACACTTTAACAAACCAATCATTTCAGCGCCAGGGTCTGCCACACAACTGTGGCTGAAATGATTGGTTCGTTTGGGCCCCCACAAAACAAGCTGGCAATTAATGTGTCCCTGCACAAACTGGCTCTATGGAGGCAAGATGTCATCCTCATCCTCCTCATCCACCGATTCCTCACCCTCTTCAGTGTGTACATCCTCATCCTCACAAAGTATTAACTCGTCCCCACTTGAATCCACCACCACAGGTCCCTCTGTACCTTCTGGAGGCTGGTCTCCCTGGAAGAGCTGATAATTCATTTTGATGAACATCATCTTCTCCACATTCTGTGGAAGCAACCTCCTACGCCTTTCGCTGACAAGGTTCCCGGCTGCACTAAACACTCTTTCGGAGTACACACTGGAGGGGGGGCAACTCAGGTAAAATAGAGCCAGTTTGTACAGGGGCCTCCAAATTGCCTCTTTTTCCTGCCAGTACAGGTATGGACTGTCTGCCATGCCTACTTGGATGCTGTCACCGATGTAATCCTCCACCATTCTGTCAATGGTGACAGTATCATATGCAGTGACAGTAGACATGTCAGAAATTGTTGCCAGGTCCTTCAGTCCGGACCAGATGTCCAAACTTGGTCCTGCCTGCCCTGCATCACCGCCAGCGGGTTGCTTAGGATACCTACGTTTTTTCCTGGCAGCCCCAGTTGCAGGAGAAAATGAAGAAGGAGCCGTTGACGTGTCACGTTCCGCTTCAGCTGACAGTGTGTTCACCAGCAGGTCTTTGCACCTCTGCAGGCTTGTGTCGGCCGGAAAGAGAGACACCACATAGGCTTTAAACCTAGGATCGAGCACGGTGGCCAAAACGTAGTGGTCTGATTTCAACAGATTGACCACCCTGGAATCCTGGCAAAGCGAATGAAGGGCTTCATCCACAAGTCCCACATGCCGAGCGGAATCGCTCCGTCTTAGCTCCTCCTTCACTTTCTCCAGCTGCTTCTGCAAAAGCCTGATGAGGGGAATGACCTGACTCAAGCTGGCAGTGTCTGAACTGACTTCACGTGTGGCAAGTTCGAAGGGCTGGAGAACCTTGCACAACACGGAAATCATTCTCCACTGCGCTTGAGTCAGGTGCATACCCCCTCCTTTGCCTATGTCATAGGTGGATGTATAGGCTTGTATGGCCTTTTGCTGCTCCTCCATCCTCTGAAGCATATAGAGGGTTGAGTTCCACCGCGTCACAACCTCTTGCTTCAGGTGATGGCGGGGCAGGTTCAAGAGTGTTTGCTGGCGCTCCAGTCTTCGGCACGCAGTCGCTGAATGGCGAAAGTGGCCAGAAATTTTTCGGGCCACCCAAAGCGTCTCCTGCACGCCCCTGTCGCTTTTCAGAAAATTCTGCACCACCAAGTTTATTGTGTGAGCAAAACATGGGACGTGCTGGAATTTGCCCAGATGTAATGCCCGCACAATATTGGTGGCGTTGTCAGATATCACAAATCCCCAGGAGAGTCTAAGTGGGGTAAGCCACTGGGCGATGATTTCCCTCAGTTTCTCTAAGAGGTTGTCGGCGGTGTGCCTCTTACTGAAACCGGTGATACACAGCGTAGCCTGCCTTGTAACGAGCTGGCATTTCTGAGATGCTGCTACTGGTGACGCTGCTGCTGTTGCTGCGTAAGGTGATACATCTACCCAGTGGGCTGTCACAGTCATATAGTCCTTAGTCTGCCCTGTTCCACTTGTCCACATGTCCGTGGTTAAGTGGACATTGTGTACAACGGCATTTTTCAGGACACTGAGGACACTTTTTCTGATGTTTCTGTACAGTCTCGGTATCGCCTGCCTAGTGAAGTGGAATCTAGACGGGATTTGGAACCGGGGACACACTACCTCCATCAATTGTCTAAATCCCACTGCACTAATGGCGGATACCGGACGCACGTCTAACACCAACATAGCAGTCAAGGCCTCAGTTATACGTTTTGCTTCAGGATGACTGCTGTCGTACTTCATCCTCCTCGCTAAGGACTGTTGGAGGGTCAATTGTTTAGTAAAAGTAGTGGTGTTCCTACTTCCTCTCTGGGATGATGAACGACTCCCAGCAGCAGCAACAGCAGCAGCGGCAGCAGTAGGCGTAGCAATGCAGGATCCTCCGGAGGAATCCGGATAGGAGAGTCAGTCATGCAGTGACATGGCCTGCAGGACTACTTCCGATCCTAACTAAGGAGGAAATTGACGAGGAGGGAGTTGACGGTGTGGTTTGCAGGCGCTTGGATACAACAGGACAACGGGATTTAGGTGTCCCTGGACTGCTTACGGTCTTAGCCAAAGTTTCTGAACTTGACAGTAACTTTTTATGAACGCGCTGCAGGTGCCGTATAAGGGAGGATGTTCCTAGGTGGTTGACATCCTACCCCTACTTATTTCACCTTTACATATGGTACATATGGCAAGACAGTTGTTGTCCGGATTTGGATAGAAATATTGCCAGACCAAAGAGGTGGAATGTTTGGTCTTCTGCCAGGCATGACCGTGATGGCTTTTTCATCCCACGGACAACAACTGTCTCCCCGGAGCCTGATTTAAACAAACCACATCACCATCAGAATCCTCCTCGCCAACTTCCTCCTCAGCGCCAGCTACACCAGTATCCTCATCCTGTTGTACTTCAACAGTGACATCTTCAATTTGCATATCAGCAAGTGGACTGTGGGTGCTCCTTTCAGCACTTGCAGGGGGCGTGCAAATGGTGGAAAGAGCCACCTCTTCCCGTCCAGTGCTGGGAAGGTCAGGCATCGCAACCACCACCACACTTGGACTCTCCTTGGGGATTTGTGATATCTTCTTAGAAAGCACAGTTCTTCGCTGTGCTTTTGCCAGCTTAACTCTTTTGATTTTTTTAGTGGGAGGAGGGCTTCCATCGTCATGTGAAGCTGAACCACTAGTCATGAACATACTAGGGATCGACCTTAGCCGTTCCTTGCCACTCCGTGTCGTAAATGGCATATTGGCAAGTTTACGTTTCTCTTCAGCTGATTTAAATGTCTTTTTCAAGGTCATTTTCCTGAACTTTGCCATTTGGGATTGTATGTGCCCTCTACTATGACATTGGGCATCGGCCTTGGCAGACGACGTTGATGGCATGTTATCGTCTATGTCATGACTAGTGGCAGCAGCTTCAGCACTAGGAGGAAGTGGTTCTTGATCTTTCTCTATTTTATTTTTATCGGAGAAAGTTTGGTCCTCCATTTATGTTATATCGATTTGATATATACGTGCGGCTAAACACAGAAAATAATTTTTTTTTGGTTTGGACTGGAGTGTACTTTGTGGGTTACAGCACCCTTTAACGGTCAAGCCAGCCGGCCCTTTACTTATGACACAGGCGCACGCTTGGCACTACTTTGTTGATGCACGTGCGGCTACTGCGCACACAATTCACAAACACAGAAAATAATTTTTTTTTGGTTTGGACTGGAGTGTACTTTCGGGGGTTACAGCACCCTTTAACGGTCAAGCCAGCCGGCCCTTTACTTATGACACAGGCGCACGCTTGGCACTACTTTGTTGATGCACGTGCGGCTACTGCGCACACAATTCACAAACACAGAAAATAATTTTTTTTTGGTTTGGACTGGAGTGTACTTTCGGGGGTTACAGCACCCTTTAACGGTCAAGCAGCCGGCCCTTTACTTATGACACAGGCGCACGCTTGGCACTACTTTGTTGATGCACGTGCGGCTACTGCGCACACAATTCACAAACACAGAAAATAATTTTTTTTTTGGTTTGGACTGGAGTGTACTTTCGGGGGTTACAGCACCCTTAACGTCAAGCCAGCCAGCCCTTTACTTATGACACAGGCGCACGCTTGGCACTACTTTGTTGATGCACGTGCGGCTACTGCGCACACAATTCACAAACACAGAAAATAATTTTTTTTTGGTTTGGACTGGAGTGTACTTTCGGGGGTTACAGCACCCTTTAACGGTCAAGCCAGCCGGCCCTTTACTTATGACACAGGCGCACGCTTGGCACTACTTTGTTGATGCACGTGCGGCTACTGCGCACACAATTCACAAACACAGAAAATAATTTTTTTTTTGGTTTTTTTGGTTTGGACTGGAGTGTACTTTGGGGGTTACAGCACCCTTTAACGGTCAAGCCAGCCGGCCCTTTACTTATGACACAGGCGCACGCTTGGCACTACTTTGTTGATGCACGTGCGGCTACTGCGCACACAATTCACAAACACAGAAAATTATTTTTTTTTTGGTTTGGACTGGAGTGTACTTTCGGGGGTTACAGCACCCTTAACGGTCAAGCCAGCCGGCCCTTTACTTATGACACAGGTGCACGCTTGGCACTACTTTGTTGATGCACGTGCGGCTACTGCGCACACAATTCACAAACACAGAAAATTATTTTTTTTTTGGTTTGGACTGGAGTGTACTTTCGGGGGTTACAGCACCCTTAACGGTCAAGCCAGCCGGCCCTTTACTTATGACACAGGTGCACGCTTGGCACTACTTTGTTGATGCACGTGCGGCTACTGCGCACACAATTCACAAACACAGAAAATAATTTTTTTTTTGGTTTGGACTGGAGTGTACTTTCGGGGGTTACAGCACCCTTAACGGTCAAGCCAGCCGGCCCTTTACTTATGACACAGGCGCACGCTTGGCACTACTTTGTTGATGCACGTGCGGCTACTGCGCACACAATTCACAAACACAGAAAATAATTTTTTTTTTGGTTTGGACTGGAGTGTACTTTCGGAGGTTACAGCACCCTTAACGGTCAAGCCAGCCGGCCCTTTACTTATGACACAGGCGCACGCTTGGCACTACTTTGTTGATGCACGTGCGGCTACTGCGCACACAATTCACAAACACAGAAAATAATTTTTTTTTTGGTTTGGACTGGAGTGTACTTTCGGGGGTTACAGCACCCTTTAACGGTCAAGCCAGCGGCCCTTTACTTATGACACAGGCGCACGCTTGGCACTACTTTGTTGATGCACGTGCGGCTACTGCGCACACAATTCACAAACACAGAAAATAATTTTTTTTTTGGTTTGGACTGGAGTGTACTTTCGGGGGTTACAGCACCCTTTAACGGTCAAGCCAGCCGGCCCTTTACTTATGACACAGGCGCACGCTTGGCACTACTTTGTTGATGCACGTACGGCTACTGCGCACACAAATCACAAACACAGAAAATATATTTTTTTTTGGTTTGGACTGGAGTGTACTTTGGGGGTTACAGCACCCTTTAACGGTCAAGCCAGCCGGCCCTTTACTTATGACACAGGCGCACGCTTGGCACTACTTTGTTGATGCACGTGCGGCTACTGCGCACACAATTCACAAACACAGAAAATATATTATTTTTTTAGCACTTGGGGGGAGCACCCCTGATGGACAGAGCAACCCCTGGACAACACTACAGCACCCCTTTAGGACTGGGACACTGCACAGGACTTTGGAGTGGACACAGCCCCTATGGAGAACTGACTGCACAACACAGTCCAGCCAGCCCCTATGGACTTTGAAGTAGTGGACACAGCCCCTATTAACAACAGCAGCACAGCACAACACAGCCAGCCCCTATGGACTTTGAAGTAGTGGACAACAGCAGCACTACACTACACTACACAGCCCTAACTCCCACCCTCCCTCTTCACTGTCCACAGCCGAGTGAGAAAATGGCGCCGACGCGGGTACCTTATATAGGATCCAAAACCCGCGAGACTCGGAAGGCGGGATGATGACATTTTGCCTCGATTTCAGATCCGAGTCAGGCGGGAAAAGTCGAGCCTGACTCGGATCGGACTCGGATCGGGGGGGCTCGGGGGGGTTCGGATTTCAGAAATCCGAACCCGCTCACCCCTAATATATATATATATATATATATATATATATATATCTCAAACGATGGCAGTTACTTTTCTGGCAAAGCTCTTGATTTTGAGAGGACAGCATCCTGCCCCGTCGCCAGGCTCAGGCCATTGACAGACTCTGCCCCTCAATAGACTCCACCCCCATTAGGGCTGCTTCCAGAAATTTCCCGGGCTGGTTTTTTGACCCAATCCGCCCCTGCTCATAGTGTCTACGGTCTTTACAGATGACAAACCACAATCAGATTCTTGTAAATCGTACTCACTCTATAATGATTGGTTATGTGCATTGGACATTAATTTGTAGTCCCGATGTCATAGGTACAGCTAGGACACGTCCCCTGACATATTACGCTTTGGGACGTGACCACATGTCACACTTCTGTTTCTCATGTTACGCTGGGGGCGAGCCCAGCACTTCGGCAGCTGATGGGCTGCCCCTCCAGCCTTCCTGCTTTGAATGGAGGCTGCGCATATCCGCGTGGCATCTATTCACCTTCACTGGAAGTCAGTGTCCCCCAACCTCCTGACCGCCGGCAGAACACTGCAGCCCGGATGTGGGACAGCGCCCGAAAATGGTGACTGTGCCACTGAAATCGGGACGGTTGGGAGGTATGCGATGTCTGTTAGTATCTTATGAGTTGGATGACAAATTATTTACCAGACTAAGGGGCTGATTCAGCATTGCACGCATGTCATACTTGCCTACTTTTGAAAAAGCATTTCAGGAAGATTATGAAAGCAACACCTATCAGCGCGGTGGTAAAGTGGGCATGTTCGGCTAGATCTGAGAGGCGTGTCATAATATAGTTTTTCATTCAAATGTAAATGATCCCTAAAGCAGTTAATAAGATCTACTTGTTGATAAAAACACACTGATACTTTTCAGAAAATGCATGTAGCCATAGGGATCATTGGCCCTCATTCAGAGCCGCTCGTTAGCGGCAGTACGCTCGTTCCGAGCGATGTTTGCACATCTGCGCATGCGTACGGTTTTTAGTACGCATGCGCGAACCAGTCAGTGCGGCCAAAAATCGTTTGTACGCTATATAGCGAGTGCCTGCTATTTTGAGTGACAGAATGAGGCGTATGTGGGTGGTAACAGGGGAAGGTGCTTGAAAATGGGGAGTGGAGATCCGAACGCAGGCGTGCTTAAAGGTCAAAACGGGCGTATTATGGGTGTGCATAATTAATTCAGCAGCGTCATTGACCACGTCACTGGGTTATTTTATAGCCAGAACTGCTCGCAAATTTGTGGTAGCAAACACCAACCACAAGAATAGCGAGCAGTTCATACGCTGGTCGATGTACTCGATTAATCTAATAAATAGCGGACATGACGTAGGATGCGAGCGGCCAGGGGGCGTTTTTAACAAATAAACGAGCGTATGTTTTGCTCGCTCGTTCAGACTTAGAGGCGTGAACAGACTACAATTTGCGAACGGATCATTTGAATAGCCACCCCTTGTTTTTGAACGAACGACCGCAAATAGCGAACGGCTCTGAATCAGGCCCATTGTGCCTTATAACCAAAGCAGGGACAAGATACTAATGATCCCATTTGAATATATATATTTCTGTGTTTTTTCTTATATAACAGCTACATAATGGGGGTAAGGTGCAAACAGGGAGATTACTAGACTCTTTAGGAAGTCAGGGAGATTGCTATTTCAGGGAGTCAAGTGGGAGAGTTGGCAAGTATGATGCAAGTGCAATGCTAAACGCAGATTCCCGATTATCGGGAATCTCTGCATGTGCGCGGGACCCATTCTGCAAGCATCCTGAGAGGCAAAGGTATCAAAGGCATAGAACCTTAGAAATGTCTGGACAGAAGACAACTTGGTACCTTACACAGCTGAACAGCACCATGGTGAACTGCCCATTGAGGGACCCACAGACCGAGTAGAATGAGCATTAACAGGAGCC
Source organism: Taudactylus pleione (assembly GCA_031769625.1). Classification (NCBI taxonomy): domain Eukaryota; kingdom Metazoa; phylum Chordata; class Amphibia; order Anura; family Myobatrachidae; genus Taudactylus; species Taudactylus pleione. The sequence continues at coordinate 187 of JAUIMM010001913.1, read as the reverse complement.
AGAACAGGCAGGCCATCCTCCGTGTAAACCTCTGAGACAGTCATACAAAGCCATCTAGCCAATGTTTGCTTATTGGCTGGCCATCCCTTCTTGTGAAATCTATAGAGCAGGAATAAGGATTCTGATTTCCGAAGGGAACTGGTACGGTCCACATAAATCCTGAGGATGCATACCACATCCAAGGAGG